>CM075977.1:301962905-302031415 GCA_038087875.1 Malacoraja senta | reverse complement strand
CTTACCTAATTGTAGTTAATTACAAAATTTACCGTTGTGACAGAAATAGCAATAAACACCCAGACTGCCTTGAAAATTCAAAAATGTGATATTCTCAAGATCAGAACTGTAATATTATTTTATTATATGCTGTAAGTCCGTAACAGATAGATAAATAAATTACAATTTCTAGCAATAGACCAAGTCTTTATGGAGAAGATCAGTTGCTAGCTGATACATTGGCATATCATAATCAGTAGCATCATCATACTCCTCAAATTGTAACCAATAAGCAACTCTGTACACCTTGTTTTTCCTCAACTTTTCAATTTTGGCATTGTGAACTACAAGTTTTTGCTCTTCAAACCATGCATGACATGCCTTTCTACCCACTACTTTCCCATTAAGAATGTCCTGTAGATTCCATTTCTTAAGAAAAGGATTTTTTTTTAAAAATAGCCTAAGTATCTAAAAACAAACTAATCCCATTCACACAAGAATTCACAATATAACATGATTTTTAAATCTCACTGTCATGAATTTATATGCCAGATGGAAGGAATTTAATGTTTAATTCCCATAAATTAATCTAGAATTAATCTAGGGTAGGGGGCGCTGCTCTGGGGCAGCGGCCATGTCAGCAGCGCGTCAGTTATTTCAACTTTTTTTATTTTTAGTATGTTTTAAAGTATGTATTTTGTGTATCTTTGTGTGTCTTGTGTGGGGGGTGGTGTGGGGGGGTAAGGGGGAAACCGCTTCGGTCGCCTCCTCCATGGAGAGGCAACTTTTTCCTGGTTGCCTCCCCCGTGGCCTAACATCAAGGATCGGCGCGGCCTTTCCCGGAGATGCGCCCGGGGCTTCAGCGGCGGGCGCAGCGTGGACTCTCGGCGTGGAGCGGGTGAACCCTCGCTGGGGTTCGCTGGAGGGGAGCGCTCCGTTTCGCTGGCCCGGGGCAGCCGGCAGCCTGAAGTCGCGGCCTGAAGTCGCGGTCTGCAGAGCTCCAGCTGGTGCGGCGTCTACAGCCCGGGATCCCTCGTGGGGGACCCGGGGGGGGAAAAAGAAGCCATCACTGCCGGCCCGCGGCCTACTTCTACCGCGGGGCCGGCAGGGACTTACCAACACCCCTGCAGGGGAGCTTCGACCGCCGGCCCTGCAGTTTACGGTGCTTCTGGCTGCGGCGGAGACTTTAAATCTCGACAGCCGGCCTGCGGCCTACAACAACTGGTCCTGTTCACGGAGGGAAATGGAGGAGGATTGGCCAAATTTTTGTGCCTTCCACCACAGTGTTGAATGCTGTGGTGGATGTTTGTGTTACATTTTTTTTATTGTGGTTGTGTGTTCTTATTATTGTATCGCTGCTGACAACCCAAAATTCCACCAGCTTGGCTGTGTGGTCATTAAAAATACTCTACTATACTATACTATACTAGAAGCATCCACTCAATATAATTAAAATTATTATTTTTTTGCACAATACATGGGACTAAATGATATTTAGTATAAAAATATTGACTATGGATAGACAATAACACAAAATATAGACAATTTAGATGCTCTTATGACATGATTGTCCAAAAAAAAGCAGTTAAATCATCTTGCGAATGGGTTTTTCTGGAACGCGATCGATTGGAACGTTGCATTTGCGGTGAATTTGAACCCCATATTGGCAGGAAAAACACGGGCAGTTCGTATGGGGCCCAAATCTCATTTTCGCAACGTAAAATTAGATTAAATCCATCCCAAGAAGCAAGATTATATGTAAAATAGACGACTTACCCTTTGTTTTGTCCCGTTCCTGCGATCCGTCACGTTGTAGGCATTGAGGGCGTTAGAAGTCGCCTTTTATTTAACGGGAACGAAAGTCCAATCGATTTTTCTTCAGCAGCTAGCAGCCCGAGGAAATCCGCCTCCGACAGGCAGTAGAAAACGGGATTTTAATCCCACCCCCCCCTCAAAAGTGCCAAAGTCACGCACACGGCCAGTGGCAGAACTGCAGCGCCGCTGAAGGTAAGTTTTGTAACATTGCTAAATAGAGGGAGAGGAGGAGGGAGTGGGGGTCATAGGGAGTGGGGAATAGAGGGAGAGTAGGGCAGTGGGGGAGGTGAGGGGGGATTGTGGGGGGGATTCGGGGAGGTGAGGTGTGGGGATAGACGGATAGGAGGGCAGTAGGGAGGGGAGAGGAGTTATGGAGGGAGGGAGGAAGTGACTGAGGGTAGGGGAAAGGAGGGAGGGAGAGGTGAGGGAGCGATTGGATGAGGAGAAATGAGCCGCGTCTGCGCAGTTGGGGGCTATGGGTGAGTGGTGGAATATTGCGTTTGGGGGAACGAGTTGCTTTGGGGGACCAGGCCTGCCCTGTGACAGGGTTCCACTTACTCTAGTTCTTCATAAAATTCTACTTCAGAGATTTAGCCTCTAAATCCCATTTTAAGGAAAGGTGTTTTCCTAAAAGCCCATGAAGAGATGATGGGTGAGATACAGTGGTCCAGCTACATAACTACAGGGGAAGGTCAGACATTATTCAAGTGTGAGCCTTCAACGGCAGCTCCCCCATTCATTATGATCTTCTATCTCAGCACTGCTTTCCAATACATTTGGTTTAGTTGAGTTTAGATATACAGCATGGAAACCAACATTTTACTTCGGAGTCACGTGAGTGACTACGTGAAGAAGACCCGTCAGGGCGCATGCGCGTCATTACGTCTGACGCATTGGCGCGGACGGCAGCAGGAGGACGGAGCTCCTCCTGCAGGTGAGTAATTACAGCTCCACCAAAGTCGGGGAGACTTTGGAGGAGTTAGAAAAATAGAGAAATTGTTGCTGTGTTTTTTCCCTACAATGCAGGAACAAGGAAAAAAATCATCAAGGTGCAGGTCTGCTGCAGACAAGGAGACAGAGAGCTGCGGGACCGCAGCCTCTGAAAGGCAGCCTGTCACCTCTGGGGAGTCGCAAGCCGGTAGCGGTGCGGCGACAGACTTCGGAAAGTGCCCAGCCGGGTACACAGCCAACGCCAGTCGGGCGGTCGGCATAAGCTAAGTCTGTCAGGGGCATTGACTCGGCAGAGTCGGGCCAGGAGAGTCCCGTCGGGGACAGGATACCGTGACCCAGCGGTTATCCAAAAGGAGCAGCTCATACAGCGGCTGCTCCACAGAGACGCTCCAGGAGGAGGAGTGCAGGCGGGAGGCCGTGGGGACGGCTCCGCTGGCAGTTCCTAGGAGAGGTTCTGCTTCACAAAGCCACACTCCAGGAGGAGTTGTGCAGGCGGGAAGCCTTAGGGAAGGCTTCGCTGGCAGTGCCTTGGAGAGGCCTGCTTCACAAAGCCACACTCCAGGAGGAGTTGTGCAGGCGGGAAGCCTTAGGGAAGGCTCCGCTGGCAGTGCCTTGGAGAGGCCTGCTTCACAAAGCCACACTCCAGGAGGAGTTGTGCAGGCGGGAGGCCGTCGGGAAGGCTCCGCCGGCAGTGCCTAGTAGAGGCCTGCTTAAAAGCACCCTCTTTGCAAGAGGTGAGTGCAGAAGGGCAGATACGCTCTGACCCTGAGTCCGACGACTTCCAAAGGGAGGGCAGGCAGCTGCCAGAGCTGACACCGTGTGCATCACGGTTTGCCATGTTGTCGGACGCTGGTGAGCCTCTGGGTGAGGAACTTGCCACCAGCATAAATTACCAAGTCTCACATCAGCTACAGGAGCTGACAATGGATGAGACAGTAAGGAAGCATGAAGCCCCAATCAACTGTGGCCTGTTTAAAGTTCCTGTTGGGAACAGGAAGAATTGGGGCAAGATGGGCATACTAATGAGAGCCCAGGAGCATGTGAAGCTCCAGCATATTTTTAAAGATGCTGGCATCTCGTATAACGAGCTTTGCCAGGATGGTGGATGGAGAGGCCATGACAAATTACAACAAAAGTCGCTATTGTGGAGTGCCCACTTTGAGATCAACTGCCTCCGCAAGACTGCGCTTAGACCAACCATCAATTCTAAATATGCTTCACTCTGCCAGCCTGGCACAGTGCAACCGGCACAGCTGTTTGGCGATGGTTTCGCACAGCAGGTGAAGGAGCTGGAGGAGGAGGCTAAGACGGCAACCACATATTCACCAAAGCGGAAGTATCCCTATAAGCGAGGAGACTTGTCCGGGCAAAGGACGAGTCCAGCTACGATGCAGCACAGTTGGCGTTTGGCTGTAGCACCACCAGGGAAGGTGAGATATCCAGCTCGAGGCCGGGGGAGAATGCCAGGTGGTAAGGAGGTAAGTGGGTCTGGTTCTCATGTAGACAGATCTAATGCCATACGTCAGATATCTTTATACTGAAGGTTATTGAAGGATATCAAATAAAGCTTAATGCAAATTCTGATTTACCCATGCAACATGTTCCAAAAAGGAGTTTGACTTCACTATCACTGAACAAATGAAAGTTCAGTTGGAACTTGCAAGCTTATGTAATAAAGGTGTAATTGCTAAGGCAGTTTACCAAAGCCATCAGTTTGTGTCCAATATCTTTCCCAGACCAAGCAGGGATTATTCAGTGTCTGTTCATTTGCAGGATAGAAGATTTAAAATTCAGCTGGATGGGGCAATTATGGCAATACAATGCACTGCTTAATAGTTTGTCTTCAGCTCCTAGAGGGATTACAAAGTTGTTAAAACCTATTCTAGGCATGATGAGAAGTCAAGAGCATGAGCTCATGGCTTAACTAGATAATATCTTGATTGTAGGACAATCAAAGGAAACAGCTGACCCTAACCCTAACCCTAAGCCCATTTTTTTCCTTAAATTAGGCTTCATAAGCTATCCAGAGAAATCTAAATTTATACCTGTGACACAAATTGACTAGTTGTGTTTACAATAGACTTAATCAACACTATTGTGACCTTGCCCAGACAAAAAAGGGTAGAGCTAATTAAGAGCTGCATCAAGCTAATTGCTCACACACAGCCTTCAATTAGCCAGGTGATGAGTCTGCTGGGGAAATTGCTGCAGCATTTCCACAGTTCAATATGGCCAACTTTATTATCTACAATTACAAAGGTCAAAGGAACAAACACTGAGGATACATTAGGGTCATTATAATAGACCTATGCTTCTATCAATAGAGGCTGTTGCTGATGTACAATGGTGGATTCAGCATGTGTCCACTAGTTGTTCCAAAGTGTTATTGGACCAAGATTCCATGATTTTGCAGACCGATGTCAGAGCACTTGGGTAGGGTGCTACTGATACAAGATCCAGCTGTGGAGACAGATGGACATTGCTTCTGCAAACACGGGGAATTAACCAAGAGTATTTTATGGACTCAAGGCTTATGGCACTAACTAAACTAGTTTGCATGTGCAGTGCAAAATACACAACACTACAGCAGTTGCTTATATGAATCACATGTGTGGAATCAAATCGTTATCATGTGACAGGTTGGCAAATAGAATTGGACCTGGAGTATGGATAGAGATATTTGGATTGGAGCTATCTATCTGCCAGGGAAACTTAATGTAGTACCAGATGGCAGGTCACAAAAATTACGTGATAATACAGAGTGGATGTTGAACCAGGATGTGTTCAAGAACATAGTACTTCTATATGGAAGGCCAAAATATGTTTCATGGGAACCAGATCCAGGGGCAGTGGCAATTGATGCTTTTTCACTAAAGTGGGATGATATGTTTGTGTACATTTTCCCACCATTCTGCCTCATAGGTCGGTGTTTGAGAAAATCAAGCAGGATGACGCTTCAGGGGTTTTGGTGATACCAAATTGCCCGATTCAACCATGGTTCCTTTTCAGGTTACAGATAGCGATCCAACCTTCTTTTGCTGGGTTCCAAACAGTAGGAATTTGCTGGAGCATCCAGTAACGCGTTAAGTTCATCCGTTATGTGATCGTATTGATGTCTTAATTTGCAGGTTTGTAAGAATGCCTTACATTGGTCGAGGACTTTCTAGGCCAACGGTGGATATACTCACTGCAGCCTGGAGAAAGAGTACTCAAAAGCAGTATATGACATGGAAAAAAAAAAAAAAATGGGAACAATATTGTGTTCAAAAGACTATTCAATATGATACTGTAGTTATTGAAAATGTGTTAGAGTTTATCTACACTTTATTATGATGAGTGTTTTAGCTATAGTGTTATCAATACAGCAAGAAGTGCTTTGTCAGCAAAGCTTGTAATAGGTACACGGACACAAAGTATAGGTTCTCACCCTCTCATATCTAGGTTGATGGAAGGAATCTTTTATTCCAAACCGCCTAAGCCTAGGTATATGGTAATCTGGGATGTAAGCATTGTTCTTAACATGCTTTGTCATTCGGTCCCTGTCACGTCTATAACTTTGTTAAAATTAACCATGAAATTGGCTATGCTAATGGCATTGGTGTCAGTACAGAGAGTGCAGACTTTCCAAACACTTCAGTTAGATAGAATGAAAGTGTCTACAGAAAATGTTATGTTTTATATTTATCACCTGCTCAAGCAAAGCAGGCCAGGTGTGACAGGATTTAAGATTGAGTTCTGAACATATCCTACAGCTCCATATTTATGTGTAAGGACACATTTCTTACATTACATTGAAGCCACAAGGGCTTTAAGACAAGAAGAAACAGGATCATTTGTCAGTTACAAGAAGCCAACATAAAAGAGTGGCAGTTCAGACTATCTCAAGGTGGTTAAAGCAAGAGTTGGGTCAGCAAGGTATTAACATTTATGTGTTTACATCTCATTCCACTAGCGCAGTAGCAACATCCGCGGCCAGGGCGATGGACGTTCCCATCGACCATATATTAAAAGCCGCAGGTTGGAAACATTTCAGCAATACTACCATCGGCCGATTGCCGATGGAGGGCTGTTTGCCACCTCAATATTGAGTGCTGTTGCTAATGTTTAAAGTCTGTTTTCAATACTGTTTAATTCTGTTTCGTTTGTTGCCCTAAATTAAGAAGGTTTATTGGTTGTTTTATGACCAAAAATAGAACTGTTTTGTTTTTGCATGATATGCAATGTCATGTTTACAGCATTATTGATGATACTCAGTCAATCAATGCAGTGAGAAGGCGGGATTTTGATCTGTGGCATAAAAATCACAGAGCTTTAAAATCTTCACGTAGTCACTCATGTGACTCCGAAATAAAATAGTAAGATTAAACGAGAACTTACCAGTTTGAAGTTTGATCTTTATTTTATGAGGAGTTACGTTGGTGATTACGTGCCCGCCACGCCCAACCCTCTCTCATAGAAAAATGATCATAATGGTAGTTCTCATGTTGATCATCTTAATATGTTACTTCAATGATGGTGTTGTCTGTGATTTCATACCGCTGCTTTGATGATTGACGCGCATGCGCCCTGACGGGTCTTCTTCACGTAATCACCAACGTAACTCCTCATAAAATAAAGATCAAACTTCAAACTGGTAAGTTCTCGTTTAATCTTACTGTTATACATAATGCATAATTTAAGATCCCAGTAATAATCCTCACCAAAAGGCACCAGAGGGTGGCCACTATTTGTGTGCTGGTCCCAGAGGAGAATCTATTATCATCTGATACGATCATCCAACTCTGGTAAATCACATTTCTACTCTTTTAAATCTCTTTTCTACTTGTCCCTTCACTCCATCTATGTACTTGAGTTTGACTTGATTGCATTTATGTATAGTATTATCTGCTTTGATTGTATAGCATGCAAACCAAAGCTTTTCACTGTGCCTTGGTACACGTGCCTGAACTTTAAAGATTTTGGCACAACTTTCCTCTAACCTCACCAGCCACTACATCAGTAAGTGAAACTCAACAAGCAGCACTCTCTGGCTGCTGCTTTCTTTTATTTTCCAGGGGGAAGGTAAGAAATTGTTCAGCCTTCCATTATGATCTTCTACCTTAGTGCTGCTTTCATATACATCTGGTTTAGTTTAGAAATACAACATAGAAACAGGTCCTTTGGCCCACCGAGTCTGCGCCGACCAACAATCATCCATACATTAGTTCTACTGTATGCCAGTTTTGCACACTACACACTAGAGGCAATTTAACAGAAGCCAATTAACCTCCAAACTGCACGTCTTTAAAACTGCTGCACCACTGTGCCACCCACTCCACATCACTATGTCCCTTAATCCGCTTTGTGCCCAGAAATCAGTCAATCTCTTTTTAGAATGAAGTCACATTCAATCTACAAACTACAATCTACTTTACTTCCCACAAGCAGTCTTGCTGGAACAATTCATTCATCGGTCTCATTTTCTTTGCATTTTCGAAGAGCAATGTCATTCGATATGTTTTTTGAAGTTGCATTAAGCTAAACACTAGTTCTCACAGAATTTGCCGAGACCGCGGGCTGGTCCCGTGGAGCAGAGTGACGTTACAGAGATCTTTCTCAAAACTGAACATTCAAATGCGCTGCTATTTTTGGAAATGCTGCAAATGATTTGTTTAACCTTTAAAAAGTTATAATAATAAACAAGGCCCTGCTTTTGTGGAGTCTGTTGTCTTCTAACAACAATGAATTCCTCAGTAATCCCCCCATAACAAACAAAAAGTTTCCTGCAACTCAAAAAGTAGCTTCCTATTTCATTTATTCAACAAGTTGGTGGGTAGTCACTGACATTTTCAGAAACTGTCGGCACTTCCTGCCCAGTAAGAGGCTACATTGTGCTCTGCTGGTACATCTGTGAGTTATTGGTGATGAGTACCTTTGTGGCCTTTTCATTCTGTGAACAGGCACCAACACAGTAATGGATGTCCAAAGGTAATTAAAGTTAAATCCTGTTTCTGTTAGTGAGAAACTTAAAGTGATTTACGATACCCCCTATGGGAAAACTGAGGAAGCAGAGAGACCATTTTTCATTTTCATTTTTCATTTTTCTGGAAAAAATGAGCAAAATTATTATGGATTTTGTAACTCCACCAGATTAAAGATTAAAAATTATCCCAACCCCACTTTGTAGGAAACGTTTTTGGTCACTATGTTAAGAATGCTGTTGTGTGTGGATTAATGCATAAAGCACAAAGTGCTGGAGTAACTATTCCTTGCGTCTTAAAAAATTGTGGACAGAAGAAAATGGTACTAGTTTGTTGACGGATTCTTCCCGATTCGCTGCAGCATGTTTTCAATTATTCGTTACTTCATTTACTCTCACAATCTCCAAGTGTCCAGCTATCCTGTGTCAGTGAACTTAATTAAATTTAGTTAGAATGGAAGGCATGCAGCCTGTGAAATTCCTGACATTCAGAGAAATGACTAGTGGAAGAGAACGCCTTGTCACCTTGCCTTAGGAAATGAATTTCATGATTGTGAATAGTAATTCCCTCTCACATCTTTAAACATGCGATGTATTTTAACAAAATATTTCCATTTTTTAACAATAGTTTACGATATTTTAACTTCTCCTTTAATCTCAGTTCAGTTTTAGTTTATTGTCACATGTACCAAGATACAGCAGAACGACAATGCATGATTACAATCGATTCTTTCACAGTGTACAGATGCGTTACATGATAAGGGAATAATGTTTAGTACAAGATGAAGCCAGTAACATTTGATCAAAGATAGTTCAAGGGTCACCAAAGAGGTAGATAGTTGTTCAGGACTGCTCTCTAGTTGTGGTAGGATGATTCAGTTGCCTGCTTATGTGTGGGTTCCAGTATCTTTTACACCACCCTGTATGAAGTTTAAAATATTAACCAAAACTTGTGCTTTACCCTTCATACCTTGTTGCCAGTGATAATTATTTTTTCTGCTCAGTCAGATCATAAGATCATAAATGATAGGCGTAGAATTAGACCATTCAGCCCATCAAGTCAACTCCGCCATTCAATCATGGCTGATCTATCTCTCCCTCCCAACCCCATTCTCCTGCCTTCTCCCCATAACCTCTGACACCCGTAATAATATAGAATCTATCTACCTCTGCCTTCAAAATATCCACTGACTTGGCCTCCACAGCCTTCTGTGGCAAAGAATTCCACAGATTCACCACATTCTGACTAAAGAAATTCCTCCTCATCTTCTTCCTAAAAGAACGTCCTTTAATTCTATGACCTCTAGTCCTAGACTCTCCCACTAGTGGAAACATCCTCTCCACATCCACTCTATCCAAGCCTTACACAATTCTGTATGTTTCAATGAGGCCCCCCTCATTCTTCCAGCGAGTACAGGCCCGGTGCCGACAAAAGCAGATAGAGGGGAGAGCACTGTAACTAATGGTTGGGGAATTACTTAAACTGCGCCTGTCATCAGCCGGCAACAGGAGAGGGGAGCTCAGATCACAGCGACGGCCAGATCTCTATCAGCGGATCTCTCTATTGTTAGCTTTCACCTGGCCTCCGAATGACAAACTGCTTTGATTGACTTTGGACTTTTTTTTTTGCATTATATATATGTATATATATATATATATATATATATATATATATTATTCATTAAACTTTTTGTTGTTGTTTATTATGAGTACTATATTTGCATACCTGTGGAGCTACTGCAAGTAAGAATTTCATTGTTTGTTTTGTAACATTTGACAATAAAACACTCTTGATTTGACTCTTGACCTCACTGCAATACCCACAACACCATGGAACTCCATCTAATTTTCTGTTTTGCCCCCCTTCTGCTACCCCACATTAATTTTGTTGTTTATTTTTTAATATTGACTATTTTATATGGACACTTTTGCTCCCATTTCCTTTCCTCTATTAAATGGTCTACTGACAACCTGCGTTAGATTGCTCAGTGCTTTAATATGCTGTTTCATGCTTGATCTCAGGGGCACTTTGGGCTTACAATCTCTCCCCATCCCAGCGGCTGTACAAACTGTTTGCAGCCCGTGTACGAGAAGCATTCATTCTCCAGCCATCCCACAAGGGCGGGAGAGTGATGACCAGGAGGTCACTGGCCACTCACTGCAGTTAAAGGCACTTTCACTATAATCAGCGACACTTAAAGACAACCAAATTGATATGCTATTTTAGAGTAAGTCATCAATAAAAGTAGTTATGGTGTGAGTATTTTACTGCCGGAATCTGTCCACAACAGAGCATAGAACAATACAGCACAGGAAGAGGCCCCTCCTCTGCTTGACATAACATTGTGTTGTAAGTTATTGTGGCAAATCCTCAGATTATGGAAGAACTCGAGGATGAGGACCATGGACATTTTTAAAACAGACATGCTGACTGCAACGGAAAAAAACAACAATCCACAAAGGAAGAACCAGTTTCGAACCTGTCTGTGGGCCTGGGCATTACACCACTATGCTAATAGTGTGAGTAGGAAAGGCTGAGACGGAGATAATGACATTATCTTGGAATACACAAAGGAAGGAAAAGAGCCCAGCAGATGGGGGTAAACAGCCCAGCAACCTCTATCACCATCATGAATGGCTCATCCATCAGGACAACAGGAGCCCATCCAGACGATGGGATAACGATCAGGCTGAGGGATCATGACATCAGCAAACCCCTTATCATCGGAAGCCTATTGCTCATTCCAGATCGAAACTGGGAATCATCAAAAGACCCTTTTGTCCAGAGGACCACCTGGGGGGGGGGGGGGGTTTCAATGGAGAAACTCAGGTATAAAAAGCAGAAGTCAAGCCAGAACTCGCTCTCTTTCTGCTCTGCTGGACGGCTTGTGAACCTGCATCAACCTAGCTGTAAGTACCCCCAGACGACCTGGTGAAGTTCCCAGAAATAGTATAAAGGTTGAGAGAAGAAGGGGAAAGGGGGTGTACTGTACTTACAAGTAAAATTGTGTAAAATAAGTTTTACGACGTGCCTGATAATTTTCTTCCATAGTCTTAGTTTAAAGCATAAGTTTAGTCACGTATTATGTAGTGTTGGTGAGATTCGATCTCTCATTTGTTTAATAAAGCCTGTAAATTTTAGACTTGCTTTGAGTCCGTCTTGGTTTCTGTTTTCTCTCATCAGCACGCACTGGTCAAGTCAACCTTTTATCATATCCCACCATAATTCTGAGGTCTAGAACCTAGGGGAACCCCTTTTTCAGGCAGTTGGGCCCGAAGTTGAGTAAAGGGAACCAGAACCCCTACACAGACTTCCGGTGGCGCCATGTTGGACTAACAGACGTGCACCTAGCTCCTCTCCCGAAAAATTTCACGATTTATCGTGTAAAACGGGCCCAGAAATCGGGATTGTATTTAAAAACCTTACTGGAGCTTCTGGTCGCCGCGCTGATGACGTCATCATTAAGCGCGATGTTTTAAACGGTGGTTTAAAGCCCTTTAAATGAGTAAACTGCCTCCAGCTGTGAGCCCTCAGAGAACAGTTAAAAAGCTGCTGAGAGACCAGAAGAAGTCTGAAGCAGAAGTTACCTCTGAAGTCTCTGAAGTCTCTGAAGTGGCTACAGAAATGGATACAAGAGCTAAGAAAGAGTTTGATGACTTGAAGAAATCAGTGAAAAATATGAAAGATGAGATTTTGGATGAAAATAAAATTATGATGGAAAATATGAAGGAAAATATGGGAAATATGATGGAAAAAATGGAAATGATGATGAAGGATTTAAATGCTGGTAATCAGAAGGCTATGGATGCTAGCAATCAGAAGGTGATTGATTCACTGGACATTATGAATAAACGAATTGAGGATGTGAAACATGGACTATCGGAGAGAATGGACAAGATGGATGAAACTACTACGGACAGGTTCACGGCTGTGCTTGAAACAGTAGCTGCAAGTATGCGCACAATTACGGAATTGGAGAAAAACACGGCTCGAGTGGTTGAAGACATGGCGAAAATGAGGCAAGAACATGAGCAAATGAGGCTAGAAAATGAACAAACTTCACTACAGAGGGTGATTCAACTTAGTAAAGTTTCAGAAAAATGCCTGGACCTGGAAGCTCGCTCTAGACGTCAGAATGTGAGAATTCATGGAGTCTCAGAGGGAGCCGAGGGGGAGGATGTGCGTGAGTTTGCCTTGGGCTTACTTAAACAACTGCTTAATCTTTTTAAAGAACCGAAAATCGAAGTGGTTCATCGTGTCCCAAGATTTAAACAAAGATCTGGTGCGGGAAAAACGTATCCACGACATAATATTGTGAAATTTCGGGATATTTTAGAACTGGAAGATGTTATGAGCAAAATCAAACACGGTGTGCAACTGCACCTGGACAATGACACTATCAAGATATTCAGGGACTACCCGTATGAAATTGTGCAAAAAAGAAACAAATTCGAGAAGGTTAAGGATCTTTTAAGAGGGAGAGAAGGGATCAGATATGGAGTTTTTGTATCCAGCGAAAATGCGTATTTCCTTCAAGGGTTCTGAAAAGTCATTTGTTAAGCCTGAAGACGCGTTTAAATATGCCCAAACTATCGTTGAAAAATAGAAATCAAATGGGGGTTTGGCAGAACTGAACCATTCTAAGCAATGCTTTGTCTGGGGATAGCTAGACAGTTATCTTTGGAATGTTGAATCAAGGACACTTTCTGTTCAAAACGAGTAAACAGCTGAACAGACGGGAATGGTATATACCAGAAGCATTTACTTGTTTATTAGATTATAATACTAAAACCAATTGTAAGAACTTATCCTATTAACAACTTAATAAGTTATGCATGTTAGATTAGAATACTAACAAAAATAAAAAAATAAAATAACGAACTAACATACTAATATGAATTTTTAATAAATTGAAACCTTATCTATAAGTGGGAGGATGGGATGAGAAACGAGCACCTAGCTTAGGCCCAGGGGCACATCTCGTTAACCCCTTCAACCAACAGTTGATTCTTATTGAAGTCAAAAGTATCGGTTTAATAATTAGTAGCTAAAATTGCGATATATATATGATATGTTATAATGAAATATATAGGGTAAAATTGTATTATATATCTGAATGTGAGGCCCCGTTTTCATATTTTAATATGTTATGATTAACCAAGAGAGCGGAGCTATTTGTTTAACAACACAATGGAAGTCAAAACAAGGTTTTTTCCCACCTACAGGTGGGACACTCGCTACAGTGCCGACTATATCAGACACTGTATTTTCACTTTTTTAGTTTTTTTTTTATTACCACATAAACTCACATGTTTGTGTTTTGTGCTTAGTGATAAGCGTAAAATGGATATACCAACAAAACTTAAAAATTCAAAAGTTCCCCCAATACCTAAAGACCTGGGATATGGATACACCACAAGATTTAAAGGTACTATAATTATTCAAAATGCATGACACTAAACAAAAGAACTTAGGAGGAATCTCATTTTGTAGTTGGAATATAAGAGGTATTAACGAACCTATTAAAAGGGGTAAGATACTAGCTCAGCTGAAACTGTACAACTCTGACATTATCTTCTTACAAGAAACACACTTAAAATCTCAGGATCAAGTTAGGTTGAGGGCGAAATGGATAGGTCAAACATACCATTCTTCATTCACTTTGAAATCTAGAGGCACGTCAATCATTATAAGAAAAGGTATACCATTTAAAGCAAAGAATATCATAACAGATATAGAAGGGAGATACTTAATAGTTAATGGAGAAATTCATGATACTCCACTTACCTTGGTAAATATATATGCCCCTAACTTTGACAACCCCCACTTTTTCAATAAAATTTTCAACATAATTGCAGAGTTTAACTATCAAAATGTTATAATAGGAGGAGACTTTAAATGTGTTTTAGATCCGTACTTAGATAAATCAAGCCAAAAACAGAGAGGGAATATGAAATCGAAAACCGGGGAACTTCTCAATACTTATATAAACAATACTAAAATAGCAGATGTTTGGAGAATTGTTAATCCAACTGGCAGGGAATACTCGTTTTATTCAATGGTACATAAGACATACTCACGAATAGATTACTTCCTGCTGGATACAAAATTAATCCCTCAAACATCTAACCCAACATACCACACAAATTCGATTTCAGACCATTCTCCACTAACTTTCTTTTTAAAACTGGAAGGAATGTTTAAGAATAAATCGTTTTGGAGATTTAATTCTCAAATTCTAAAAGATCCACAAGCGAGTATATATTTAAAAGAACAAATGGAGGCCTTTTTTCAAATAAATGATACTCCAGATATATCGTCTACTGTATTATGGGAATCTTTTAAAGCATACATTAGGGGTATTATAATTTCATATCAAGCTTTTCAAAATAAAAAGAATAAGAATGAACAAAGACAGTTAGAAGAACTTATTAGACAAATGGATATAGATAATGCTAAAGATCCATCAATAGATAAACATAATAAAATAATAATTTTGAAATTTAAATTAAATAAATTATTATCTGCCAAACTTATAAGACTTTTTCAAATTACAAAACAAGAGCACTTTGAATTTGGGGATAAACCGCATAAACTTTTGGCTCGCCAGCTAAAAAAACGAGAAAAGGAACATACTATACCAAAGATTAAATCAGATAAAGGGGAATTATTAACAACACCGAAGGATATTAATAAAAGATTTGCGCAATTTTATGAGAATTTGTATACATCTAAAACGACAATGGATTCCAATAATATCACAAAGTTTTTGGATAATTGTAATCTTCCAAAGTTAGAGCTGAAGGAACAAGAGGAATTGGGTGCACAAATTTCAATTAAGGAATTAGAAGATACAATAAACTCACTAAAGAATGGAAAAACACCAGGCCCTGATGGATTTACTAATGCATTTTATAAAAGCTTTTATGATAAAATAATACCAAGATTACAAAAAATGTACCAATATGCTTTTAAAAAACAAATACTACCTGATACATTAGCGGAATCAACGATTACACTAATACCTAAGAAAGACAAAGATTTAGAAGAACCGGGTTCATATAGAGCTATAGCATTGTTAAACACAGATCAAAAAATATTAGCGAAAACATTAGCTAGAAGATTAAGTAAATACATTAGTAAATTAATAAACCCAGATCAGACGGGGTTTATCCCTAAGAGATAGTCATCTAACAATATGAGACGTTTACTCAACATAATGCACTCACACAAATCTGAAGATCAAGAATTATCAATTATTTCGCTGGATGCTGAAAAAGCATTTGACCAAGTAGAATGGAATTATATGGATAAAGTATTACAAAAATTCCAACTGGGAGAGATCAAGTTACTATATAATAAACCTACAGCTAGAATACTAACTAATAACATATTATCCTCGAAATTCCAACTATCAAGGGGAAATAGACTATAGGAAATAGAGCTGTTTGCTCTCATTATTGAACCGCTAGCAGAAAAAATTAGAATACACCCTGATATCCAAGGATATAATACTAAAGACTCATATAATAAAATATCTTTATACGCGGATGATATATTACTGTACATTACAAAACCTCAAATCACTATACCAAATATATTAAATTTAATTGAAGACTTTGGATCTTTTTCTGGATATACAATAAATTGGAATAAAAGTGAAATTATGTCAATAAAACCGAAAGATTCAACACATCTTTTAAAATTCCCTTTTAAAATAGCTACAGAAAAATTTAAATACTTGGGAATCGAAATTACTACAACATATCAAGGTATGTTTAAGGCAAATTTTGATCCCCTACTTAATAAATTAAACACACTAATTAAATTCTGGAAAACGCTCCCGATGTCTTTAATAGGCCGAATAAATGCAATAAAAATGATCTTTCTACCACAAATTTTATACCTATTTCAATCGATTCCTATATACTTACCAAAGAAGTTTTTTAAAAAACTCGACTCAGATATCACTAATTTTATATGGGACTATAAATCACATAGAATACAAAAAACTCATCTGAATAAACCTAAAGTATTAGGGGGGTTAGCACTACCTAATTTTATGTATTATTATTGGTCAGTAAATATTAAAAATATGATTCAACTGAGGGATAACTCCGCCCAGCAAGTGGACTGGATTGTAATGGAGAAAGAGGATTGCTCCTCTGGAAACATTGGAGCGATCCTCCTCTCTCCAATGAAACTGAATAATATAAATTATAATAAGAACCCAATTATTCATAGTACAATCCGAATTTGGAAACAAATAAAACAAAATTAAAAATTAAGAAATTTATCACTTTTATTACCCATAGTTAATAACCCTTTGTTTAATCCCTCTATTATAGATAAAGCTTTTACACATTGGGATAGACTAGGAATTAAAACGCTCGGTGACTTGTATGAAACTGGAAAATTACTTTCATTTCAACAAGTACAAATAAAATATAAACTCGGAAATAATCAATATTTTAAATATTTTCAAATATGCGACTATTTGAAAAAATATACAAAAGATCATTATAATAACCCAGCAGATGTATTGGATGAGGCAATGCAGATAAAAGCTGAATCAGCCAACTTAATATCATATTTGTATAATATTATCTTAAATGTACAAATACCATCTACGGAGGGTATCAGAAGAGACTGGGAACAAGAGTTAGCTATTAAAATTTCAAAGGAAAGTTGGAATGAACACTTATTAAACGTGCATAAATGTTCGATTAATGTAAGACACACTTTAATACAATTTAAAATTTTACATAGATGATATTATTCCAAAACTAAAATTCATAAAATTTTCCCAAATGTATCATCTATTTGTGATAAATGTCAATCCCAAGAAGCTACTATAGCGCACTCATTCGTTTTCTGTACAAAAATTCAAAAATTTTGGAATTAAATTTTCGAAATCTTTACAAAATGATTTAAAATAAGACTGATACCCAAAGCAGAATGGATTATCTTCGGAATAACGGAAGATGGTCCAGAACTAAATGTGTTTCAAAAGAAACTAATAGATTATGGGTTAATAACTGGAAAAAAGCTAATTCTAAAATTTTGGAAGAACTCTCCAATACCAACTATAAACATGTGGATTTCAAATATGTTCGAAACATTACACCTAGAAGAGATAAGACTCCTCCTAGCAGGTAAACCAGATCACTTCCACCTGACGTGGTCTGCATTTATAGAATTATTACAAATATAGGGTGCAAAGGTACCTTAAAAAAAAATCGAGGTCAGGTAAGGGGGGATGATAGTTGAAGAGTTGGTATGTCCCATTTGCGTAATGCTCATAAAAAATATTTGTTTCTCTCTTTTTCCTATTTCTCTTTCACTTTCTTTTCTAGGGGGTCTATTTCTTAACTCTTTTTCTTTTGTTTTTAAGTTTGTTCTTATAGGGTCTTCGTCCTTTTTTGTTGTCACATTTTCTACACTTTCACTTTTTCCTTCACTTTCTTCTTTCTTTCAATCTTATCTTTTCCTTTTACTAGTGTAAAAAACAAACGGAGTACATTAATTGTAAGAAGACATAAGTGACGAGTACTAATGTATGTGGTTGTAATGTAATGTACTTCTAATAAATAAAAAATTATTAAAAAAAAGAACCCGTACACAATGGCGACCATGGCAGGACCTCGGTGGTTTGGGATATGTGGTTTGCCAGAGAGGGTGAGAGAACGTAGCAAGATGGAGGAGAGAATCTCCTCTTATCTGTTTAAAAAGATCAATCTCACCAAACAATGGGTGATAGCACTTTTGGCAGCACAGCAGCCTGCAGCAGCTGCAGCAGAATGGATGGAACGCAAAGGGTATAATAAAGGGCAGGAAAAGGCAGTTTGGCTAGCGTGCCTATCACAGCAGGTAGCCAAAATGGAGAGACAGGTAGAGAGTCTAGAAGAGCAACTGAGAAAAGCTAGGGCCAGCGCTGAGGAAAGCGCTAGAGAAGGTGAAGGGCTATACGAGGAACTCAGTGAAGCCAGGCAGTGTATCTTGCAGGCTAGGGAGTCCCACAGAAATGCCCAGGAATTCCTCCAATGCCAGGCGGGAGAGGCAAAGGAGAGGGAACAGAACACCCAGGAACTCCTGGCTCAGAGTACACAGAGGTACAGGGAGCTGGAGGGAAAGTTCCAAGATATCCAAGCAGCATTCAGGGTGGCCCATAGCGAGCTAGGGTATTGTGATCACGGGCCGTGCCAGGCAAGGGTAGCGCAGCTGGAGGAGACTCTGTCCAAGACTAGGGGACGGGTTCACCTGGTAGGACCAGGGGGGTCCCCCAGGGGCAGAGGGCTTCCCTCAGCACGTGATTCCCCAGGGGCAAAGGGGAATAGACCGCCTCCTGAGGCGCCGGGAATAGGTCTGGGTCGGCAGGTGGGGTTCGGGTTGTCCGGGGAGGGACAGGCCCAAGGAGGGGCGGGAGAGCACCCTTAGTTAGCAGCATCTGTGCCATGTGTAGCACACCACGAGGTGGTGGGGTTACCGATCATGGTGGGAGAGCAGAGGGTAAAGGGGCAAAAGCCCCGGGTAGGGCAGATGTGCCTGGTACGGCAAAGGAAATATGGTCCCCCGGTAGGGCAGGCAGATAGGGGGCCCATAGAGAGTGATATCATCATTCCCCATGGGGCACACGTGCTGAGGGGGATGTTGGCTCACGTTCCCAGGTTAACCAGGGCAGGAGACCCGTCATTGCATTTTATGGAGGTGCAGCAGGCACCTGCTGGACACACGCGCTTCCAGTACCATTGTCCACATGGACAATCCCCGTACATCCCCTCTATCTAGTGGGGCGCCCTATAGTCTTGTCGGTTTTACGGGAAATGAGAAGACGGGGTTTTTCTCTGTTCCCTTGTCCATTCGATTAGGAGCATTCCAGGCGCAGTGGAAGTGCGTCCTGATGAGTTGGGAACAGGAGGGAAAGGGGATACTAGGCGCCGACTTCATAGTGGCCCACCAGGTCCTGGTGGACCTGAGGAACCACTGTTTGTGGGACATAGCAGGAGAAGGGGCTGAGAGAGAGAAGGAGGTAATGGTCATTGAGGGGGCACCAGAGAGAGGGGCTCTGTGTGTTGTGAAGCCCAGAGAGGGGTACGATGTAGAGGACCTAATGAGGCACCCCGACAGAGTATCGAGGCCATGTTAAGCGAAATTTACCCGCATTCGCTACTCACAAGCACGACTGTGGAAGGGTCACAGGAACAGAGATTAGGATAGATGGGGATCCCATGTCCCGACCGCAGAAACAGTATAGTTTTCCCCGAGAAGCGGAGGCTGACTTAGAAGTCGCCCTGAGTTCACTGGTTAAGCAAGGCGTTATGAGGCCCATAGCCACCCACGTGAACTCACAGCTCTGGCCCGTACGGAAGCCAGACAATTCCTGGAGGGCCACGGTAGATTATAGGGTCCTGAATAAGAACATTCCGGCTTGCGCACCAACTGTGGCAGCCGTAGCAGACCTATTAGGGGAAATTCCGGCGTCTGCATCTGTAATTACGGTGCTAGACATCTCAAACGGTTTCTGGTCTATCCCGGTCAGGAAGGAAGACCAGTACAAATTTGCTTTCACATTCAAAGGGCAGCAGTACACGTGGAACTGTCTTCCCTAAGGGTTCCACAATAGCCCCAGCATTTTTCACCAATGTATGGCGGAATGTTTAAAGGAATTCAGTGAGCCCCACAAGATCGTCCAGTATGTGGACGATATTTTGCTATTCACGGACACCAGTGAGGAACATGGGCCCCTAGTAAACGAACTGCTGGAGCTGCTCTGTAAGAGCGGTTTAAAAGTAAATCCCAAGAAGGCACAGATAGGGTTACAAGAGGTAAAGTTCTTGGGACTGACCCTTAGGGCCGGAGAAAGGGGTATCGATACAGCAAGAAGGCAGGCAGTGCAGGAACTCCCAATCCCAGCGGACGTGGGGGGGGGGGGTAAGGTCATTTCTGGGAGTCAAGGGCTACTGCCGAGACTATATAGAGGACTATGCCGCGACCGCAGCACCTCTCCTCCGGCTGCTACGCAAAGGGGTAGAGTGGGAGTGGGATGAGCAGTGCGAGTCGGCATTCGTCCATTTGAAGCGGGACCTGCAAAAGGCCCCAGCTCTGGGAGCCATTGACTACAGGGAGGAATTTTTCCTGGAGGTAGCCGCAGGCAGCGACGGCCTGGGCGCAGTGCTCCTCCAGGAACGGCACGGCAAGTTAAGGCCAGTGGTGTATTCCTCCAGAGTCCTCACAGAGGTAGAAAGGTCCTATTCAAACTGTGAGCGGCACCTGCTAGCCACATACTGGGCAGTGAAGAGGGTACAGGTCTTCATAAGAATGTCCCCCATAACCCTCCTGACCCACCATACCCCAACCCAGATGCTGCTGGACGGTCGGATTAAGGATGGGACCGTTAGCAGTGCGAGGATCACTCGCTGGACCCTTCTCCTTTCCCAAATGGCCTTACGGGTTGAGAGACTAGGCGAGCCCAAGCTCGCAGCCAATTTGGTGTACCCAGGGGAGCCACACCGTTGCTCGGTGGAAGGGATATGGGAGGTGGACTTTGGGCTTAGAGCAGGGTTACATCCCACGGGTAGGGAAATATACGTGGACAGGTCCAGTATCGTGTCCGAGGGCATAAGGCTCACGGGGTGTGGGATCTGGGACACCGAGGCGGAGATAGCCCTAGCCCTTAAACTCCCACATACGTTAAGCGCCCAGCAGGCCAAGCTGGCGGCGGTAATGTACGTGGTGACCCATCCCGAGCGTTTCCCCCCCTCCATACACCATATGTTCGGAGAGCATGTTCACATGCAATTCCTGCATGGAATATCTGGCCATCTGGTCCCGCCGAGGGTACACCTCATCGGACGGGAAGCCCCTGACCACTAAACCCCTATTAGAGAGGATTGTAGCAGCCGTAGGGAAAGGCGGGGTTAGATATATCCATGTGAAGGCCCATTCCAAAACGGAGCCACGGGGCAAGGGAAATCAGAGGGCGGATTGCTTGGCCAGAGAAGCAGCCAGGAGTGGGAAAGCATGGGACCCCTATGAGGAAGGACAGGTAGCTGCAGCCAGGGAGCAGCCTCGAGAAAAGGGGAGTGCGGGAGTGGTTTTGGCCCCAGACCTGACCACGGTCCAGGCACAAGACCACATTTTTAAGGCTGCCTCAGCAGCCATTTGCAGGCAGGAGAAGATAGAGGGACCTTATGGGGGTAAAGACATGTCAGTAAAGGAAGGCATGTTATTCAAGGGAGATAAGTGGGTAGTGCCTTCCCTGTACAGAAGGGAATTTTTAAAACTAGCCCATGAGGGTCCAGGGGCAGGTCACCCCGAGCCAGAGACCACATGGCAGCGAGTAAAGATGGCAGGATGGTGGCCAGGGCTCAGGGGAGACGTTCGCGACTTTTGCGCAAGCTGTCTGGTTTGCGCAGCAAACAACCCAGACCCCCAGAAAAGGAAGGTTTCTATGGAACACATCAGGAGGGTGGAGGGGCCATGGCAGTCGATTCAAATCAACTACATCGGACCCCTTCCAACCACTCAAGGGGGTTACAAGTACTGCTTAGTCCTTGTGGATGTGTTCTCAAAATGGGTAGAGGCCTTCCCTTGCAGAGCAGCAGCCGCTATGGGTACGGCAAAAATCCTTGTTAGGGAGGTGTTCACCAGGTGGGAACTCCCACAGTTCGTGGAGTCAGATCAGGGGAGCCATTTCATGGGACAGGTCATGCAGTCCACCCTTAGAATACTGGGCATCAAGGCCAAGTGGCATGTGGCCTACCACCCCCAGTCCTCAGGTCCGGTAGAGCGGTTGAACCGGACAATAAAGGAAAGGATAAGGAAGGAAACAGGGGACTCACCCAACCTGTGGGTGGAGGTTTTACCCCTGGTCCTTATGGGGATTCGGGCCAGCCAGTCCAGGAGTACGGGGTACTCTCCCCATGAGCTTATGACGGGCCGGGTCATGAGAACGCCCATGCACGTTATGGTCCCAGCCTTAACAGAGGGACAGCTCAGGGAAGTGAACTGGGACAAGTTTGCCAAGAAGCTATTTGAACAAGTTAGGCAGGTTCACTGGCAGGCAGCCAGAACCATGGGGGCCCCGCACCAAAGAAACAAGCTACTGCTGGAGCCTCGCAGGCATTGCGAGTGGGTAGTGGGGGACCAGGTAATGGTCAGGAGATATGCTGGGGTAGGGGTGTTCGAACCCTTGTATGCTGGCCCATACAACATAGTGGACAAGGCCAGTCCCATGGTGTATGCCATTCAGCTTCCCCGTAGAGTCAAATGGTTCCACATCAACCAGTGCAAATTGTTCGACCCCACAAGGGCAGGGAAAAGTAAGAAAGGGGTACATGTCAGGGAACAGGATCAAGAACAGACCCGGGTTGATGTGGAAACCGTGGGGGAGCCAGGCGAGCCCACAGGTTGTCAGCCTGAAGTAGCCGGCTGTGTCCCAGGGCGAGGACTGGAAGCAGCGGGGAAGGATGCTAACTGCATTTCGTTGTCTCTGTACTGTACACTGCACAATGACAATAAAGTTGAATCTGAATCTGAATCTGGATGCTGATTCCAGCCCTCCGCAGGCAGGTACCATAGACTGCCTAAGAGAGGCAGAACTACCAGAAGCAGAGGAGATGGAGGTATCACCTCTGGTGTGGGAGCCCCCGGTCAGACGTAGGAGTAACAGGGTCACTAAACCCCCAGTAAGGTGGTCCCCATCCCTAATTAAACCTAGGGCTAGGGCCGGCCACAGGAGGGCCGGGAAGGAAAGTGGCCGAAACAGGGCACTACGGAGTGCGGCTGGAGGAAGCCCAGTCTCCGCAGGGAACATGGGGTATCTCGAAACCCCGTAGTTCAAAGGGAGGTGAGGGGCAGTCAGGCCCCCTCGACAGGAGGAGTTCTGGCCTGCACGGGTGGGCCCACCAGAGGGGTGGCCCCAGCGTGACGGGGACCAGTTATGAGTTGGCCACCCGGAGATGGGTGGCGTTGTATATAGCATTGGTTTGTGTGTGAGTAGATGTAGTTAGCGTTTAGTAATAAGATATATGGTTTTGTATAGATACAGGGGAGTACAGGGACGGACAGTACGGGAACGTCGGCTGCATCGAAGGGATGGGCTGTGGAAAAGTAGACCACAACAGACAAAGACAAAACCCCGAAAGTCATTATTAGGACGGTAGCCGCTACCGTCGGCTGGATGGCCACTCTTCCATTGGTGTGCTGGAGTGCAGGGAGGAGCAACCTGGAAGACCTGAGGCAAGGTCGGGTCCCCTCCTGGATAAGCAACCAGCACCTAGCAGCGCTACACCCTTATAACAGCACTTTGAGTCCTTGTCAGCTTCGTGTGGCCTCCGAGGCCTACCCGGTACCGGTGGACTGAGGAAAGTCCAATCACACCATAATGGGAGTGGTCGTAAGAATCCCGGTGATGGGAACCTCGGCACGACCAGCTCCTCTGTACTGAGTGGAGAACGTGGGAGTTAATCGTGGGGGGGTGCATATTCGCTAGGGGAAGGTCCCACCTTATGTCATAGTGAGGGAGCAGGCTGTGACAGGCATTGACCTTTTGGGTTGTCGGAGCCAGGGAGCAGAAGTAATCCTGTGTCCCCGGTTCATGGGCGCCGAGGCTAGGCCTCAGTGTGGGTTCAGGACTGTTGGGGCACAGCCTATAAACTGTACCATGGAGGCGATGGTGGCAGACCATGTCCCTCCACAGGTGGTGTATATAGGCAGTGGGACGTACTGTGTCACCACAAGTGCCCAGCGGTATCAGCACGGATCACAGCTGTGGTGCCCGATACCACACAGCAGCTTCTGTTTTAAACCCAGGGCAGAAGTCCATGTGGCACAGCAGCGAATATTACCCATACCGGAACCTTCTTCGGTTCACCTCTCGGTACGAGAAAATGTAACGGACTTATTTAACTATGTGGCTCATTTTGGGTATGATATTCCCCCAGTGAATGAAAAATTAAAAGAGTTGCTGGTGGCCGTCGAGTTGTCGCACAAACACTTCTTCTCCCTGGAACAAAAGACACTAGATATCGCCAGGGAGATCGAAGAGATCAAGTCTCCAAGTTGGTGGGACCTGGAGTCCTGGATCGTAGCTCCAGCATGGGTCCGCATTGTGTCCCATGTTCTGATCATCTGCCAGATGATAATTGTGGTGTATTTGCTATGTTATTAATTGCAAATTTAAAAGGCGGAGGAGGATGGAAAATTACAACAGCTGGTAAATCGAGCCGCCCGACGTCGCTGTAACGACACCTCGTCACTGTAAAATGTCTGTACTCCATTGCAATAGTTTCGTACATATGTTGTGATCCCTGCATTTTCAGGGAATGGTCATGATGGTACTGTATGGTTTGTAGGATTGATTTAAAGAAAATGAGGTATAGTGTAAGTTAATGTGCTTCGAGGGCCTAGTTTAGCAATTAAGGGGGTTTTCGGGGTACATAATGTCACCATCTCGCCAGGAGTGTTTACAGCTCTTGAGGCTGGAGGATTGCCCACTAACTCTGTCAATCGATACGGTCCGTACAAGCCTGGACGTATCGTAGGGGCATGTAAGTTATTGTGGCAAATCCTCAGATTATGGAAGAACTCGGGGATGAGGACCATGGACATTTTTAAAACAGACATGCTGACTGCAACGGAAAAAAACAACAATCCACAAAGGAAGAACCAGTTTCGAACCTGTCTGTGGGCCTGGGCATTACACCACTATGCTAATTGTGTGAGCAGGAAAGGCTGGCATGGAGATAATGACATTATCTTGGAATACACAAAGGAAGCAAAAGAGCCCAGCAGACGGGGTTAAACAGCCCAGCAACCTCTATCACCATCGTGAATGGCTCATCCATCAGGACAACAGGAGCCCATCCAGACGATGGGATAACGATCAGGATGAGGGATCATGACATCAGCAAACCCCTTATCATCGGAAGCCTATTGCTCATACCAGATCGAAACGGGGAATCATCAAAATACCCCTTTGTCCAGAGGACCACCTGGGTGTGGGGGGGGGGGGGGTTTAAGGGAGAAACTCAGGTATAAAAAGCAGGAGTCAAGCCAGAACTCGCTCTCTTTCTGCTCTGCTGGACGGCTCGTGAGCCTGCATCAACCTAGCTGTAAGTACCCCAGACGACCTGGTGAAGTTCCCAGAAATAGGATAAAGGTTGAGAGAAGAAGGGGAAAGGTGGTGTACTGTACTTGCAAGTAAAATTGTGTAAAATCAGTTTTACGATGCGTCCGATAATTTTCTCCCATAGTCTTAGTTTAAAGCATAAGTTTAGTCACGTATTATGTAGTGTTGGTGAGATTCGATCTCTCATTTGTTTAATAAAGCCTGTAAATTTTAGACTTGCTTTGAGTCCGTCTTGGTTTCTGTTTTCTCTCATCAGCACGCTCTGGTCAAGTCAACCTTTTATCATATCCCACCATAATTCCGAGGTCTAGAACCTAGGGGAACCCCTTTTTCAGGCAGTTGGGCCCGAAGTTGAGTAAAGGGAACCTGAACCCCTACAGTTCAGCACTGACCATAATGCTATGATAAGCTAATCTCCTCTGCCTGCACGTGATCCATATCCCTCCATTCCTGCAAATCCATGTACCTTGACCTGCACTACTCTTTTAATCTGTATCCCTCTCACCTCAAAGCTATGCCCTCTAGTCTTTGACATTTCCTTCCCAGAATAAAGATTCTAACTGTCCACGCTATCTTTGCATCTCATAATTTTTTATACTTTTATCAGGTCTCCCTTCAGCCTCCGATGCTCTGGAGAACACAATCCAAGTCCAACCTCTCCTTATAGCTAGTACCCTCTAATCCAGGCAGCATTCTGGTAAACCTCTACTGCACCCTGTCTAAAGCCTCCACATCTACCTGTAATGGGGCGACCAGGATTAGTTTAGTTTAATTTAATTTAGATTTGATTTAGAGAAACAGAGTGGAAACAGGCTCTTTGGCCTACCAAGTCCACGCCAACCAGCGATCCCCACACACTTACACTATCCTACACACACTAGGGACAATTCACAATTATACCAAGCCAATTAACCTACAAAACTGTACGTCTTTGGAGAATGGGAGGAAACCGATCCTGGAGAAAACCCAAGCAGGTCACGAGGAGAACGTATAAACCATACAGCCAGCACCCATAGCGAGGATCGTACCTGGATCTCTGGGACTGTAAGGCAGCATCGCTACCACTGCATCACCATTCCGCCTGATTGTGCACAATTTTCCAAATGCTGCCCAACCAAATTAATTAAAATTAAAAAGTTATTAAAAAGTGAAATAAAGAAAAATAAATAAATAATTAAAAAAATATATATTTTTTTAAATTTTTATTTATTACAAGTACATTACATTACAACCACATACATTAATACTCGTCATTTATATCTTCTTACAATTAATGTACTCCCTTTATAAATAAATTAAGCGGAATTTATCTTTCAATGAATTAAACCACAGCTTGTGCACCATGGTTTAGTTTAGTTCATTTATTTTTGTCACGTGTGTTGAGGTGGAATGGAAAGCCTTTGTTTGCGTGCTATCCAGTCAAAGTAAAGACTATACACGATTACACTCAAACCGACCACAGTGCACAGATAAAGGATAAAGGATACAACATGTAGTGCAAAATAAAGTCTGATGTCTGATTAAAGATAGTTGAAATGTCTCAGATGGGAGGATAAAGCTAAGGAGCTGGGATGTGAATTATATCTGACTCCTCAGCTCAGTACAGTTTGCAATTGCCACTGGCCACTGAGATTAGTCCAGTAGCAGAGCAGAAGGTGAGGATCTGGCCAGTATTGCATCTCCACCTTCCACAGCACAGTGAACAGACGTAGAAGCCAAGGACTTGCTGAACATCAAGGGCCAGAGCACCCCCACATGTAACTGGATCCAACCCAACATTTTGTACCTCTGCACCCATCTCCTTTCATGCCAGCTGTGTCATTCTGTTCTTATTGCTATTAAGTTATCTCTAATCATTACGTGTGCTCCACCTCCCTTTCTGTCTCTATCATTTCTAGCATTTCTTTCATGTCGATGCTCAGCAATATTAATCGACGTGGACAAGCTGGCCCATTGGGCCTATTTCCATGTTGCATAGCTCTATGACTCTATCATATTGATGTTCTACGCCTAATGGTTCTGCAACTATGTCCCAGTGATCTATACCTTGTGTGGTTCACCACACTATATTTAATCCCCCAGTTTCTTGGTTTTATTACAGGCAAAGTTTGCCTTGCTGTACAATCAGTTGGGCCAGATCAAGGTTCAAAGATCGCATTAAACAAAAGCAGGTACTATCAGACATTTAAGAAACATTTAGACAGACATATGGCTAGGATAGGTTTAAAGGAATATGGGACAAACATAGGCAGGTGGGACAAGTGTACATGGGACGTGATGGCTGGTGTGGGCAAGATTGGGCCAATGGGCCTGTTTCCATGCTGTATGACTCTATGACTAAGCCCATACAGCCCAAAGGATCCCTGCAGTTACACTTAATTTTTGCAGCACCTGGCTCACAGTACCTTTAAATCCTTAGTGCCATTGCTGTGTTGCAAGGGGGAGCAGTCAGCAAGTAGTAACCAGACCTCCGGCACGCAAACTGCCCAGATAGCCCATTCTAAAGGCCTTGGCCGCTGTCTCTACATGGCTCCAGTGAATTAGAATGACCAGAATTGCAATCAAATAACCTTAAAACATTGAGAATTGATTTAAAATAAATAAAAGGTCCACATTTATTTTAAAACACAATGAACTTTTATTAATTAATTAAAACATGAACACAATATTAAAAACTGTTCAGATTCACTTCCCTTTTCTCTGCAATTCATCAACCCACTCCAAATGAAGGGTCATTCTGGATGCACCATTCATGATCGGCATTAAGCTGTGGGGCCAGATCTGAAGTGCATCCAACCCCTTCAACCCCCTCATTCAGTATGGTATGTAACAATAACTTGTCTTAATAGTGAATCCAGCAGAACAACAAACGTTCAGAGGAGCCTGCATCTAACTTGCAATGCATTCTAAAGAAATGCAGAAATAGAAAATAATCCTGGTACATTGCTCTGTTTGTCCTTTGGCCATTACAACACATAATCCTCAGAAATGTAAACGATCGCCCAGTCTACGTTTGGTCTTGCCGATGTATAAGAGTCCACATCTTGAACAACGGATCCACTTGCACCTTCTCCAACCTCATTTACTGGATACATTGTTCAAGATGTGGACTTTTATACATCGGCGAGACCAAATGTAGACTGGGCGATCGTTTAGCTGAATACCTTCGCTCAGTCTGCCTGAACGTACCTGATCTCCTGTTTGCTAAACACTTTAATTCTCCTTCCCATTCCCACATTGACATTTCTGTCCTAGGTCTTCCCCATTGTCAGAGGGAGGCTAAACGCAAATTGGAGGAACAGTATCTCATATTTTGCTTGGGCAGCTTACAGCCCAGTGGTATGAATATTGATTTCTCTAACTTCAGGTAGCCACGGCATTCCCTCTCTCTCTATATATCCCTCCCCCACTCAAATTGCACAAGCTTCCCGTTTTCACCCAACAAACAGCTAACAAAGGCCTGTTTCCTTTATCATCGTTACTTTTTTGCATATCTTTCATTCATTGTTCTTTATTTCTCTACATCATAATCTATATCTCTCGTTTCCCTTATGAAACCAGTCTGAAGAATGGTCTCGACCCGAAACATCACCCATTCCTTCTCTCCAGAGAAGCTGCCTGTCCCGCTGAGTTACTCCAGCTTTTTGTGTCTACCTTCAGTGTAAAGAATTGCTGGTTTCCACTGCCCCCTGCTACTGGTAGGTTTTCCTGATATACTTGATGACCAGTTTTGATCCACTTGTGAGATAGTAATGGTAGAATGAGGAATATGCTGGGCCACATCAGATTATGGTAGAATAAAATTCTGCTCATACTTATGGGTCGCAGTACCTAGTGGAAGTGAATACTGAGGTGCTGGATCTGTTGTAAATCTTCGGTAGTATTGCCATAAATCTTCTCTGTATTTCTCGTTGTTACTACCAGCAAACAAAGTGGAAGGTGTCCTTGATATGAAGCCACCATCTTCTTTCCAGCTGTGCTGTACGGTCAATAATGTACCGATGCTGTCATAGTCAGCTGCAGCTGAAGCAAGTAGGTTGGTGAGGACAGGGATTGCCGTAAGCATCAGCATGTAAAATCATCAGAGTAAAATAATGTACTATTTTGTTTTCTCTCTCCACTGATGTTGCCTGGCTGGCTAAGTATTGTTCCAGTATTTTCTGTTTATAGTTTTCATTTAGAATTTGTGATATTCAAAGGGAACACTCAAAATATTCCAAAACTGTACATTTCCTCTTTAAATTCAGAGCTGTATTGTACACAACTTTACCTTATTATTTCTCTGAATTTCTAAATATAATCCTGAAAAGATTACATTAATTTTGGTAATAAATTACGTCCATATATTTTCATTGGGATAAATGTAGTTTAATTGGTCTCATTGAAATAGTTGGGACCAATTAACATCTTCGGTTTAAACCAGCATCTGCAGTTTCTTCTTACACATTGGCCATTTATGACCCTGTTAACTTACTGCATCGAACTTTCTCATTTCCTTCACCACCCTTGCCGTGCTTCATTTTGCTTCTACCTTTGGTAAGAAGGAAAAGGAGCCTGAAAACCACCAGGTTCAACAACACATTTTTCCCGGAACCATCAAGCTCTTGAACACTGCACAACACGAACGTCAGCAACTGATCTTCCAAGGACTGTGTCTTTAGTTGCACTACTGACTTTGATTTTTGCATTATTATGGATACCTTTTATTATGGCTATTTAGGTATTGTATTTTTGATAATGATTTATTATTTGGGCTTTATTGGATTTATGGGCCTGTTAAGCTGCTGCAAGTAAGAAATTCATTGTTCCATTGTCAGAATAAATGACAAGTAAACACTCTTGTCTCTTAGTCACATTGTTCGAGGCAACATCTGCCTAACATTTGTGAATATGTTGCAGCTTCATCGATTATCGCTTGCCAAAGTTTTCAAGCCTTCAAAACTTCCCAATGATTTCAACAGGTTGACCTGTTAGCAAGAAATCTACAACTCTGCAGAAACAAGGAATTGCAGATGTTGGTTAATACATAAAAGGACACAAAGTGCTGGAGTAACTCAATGGGTCAGGCAGCATCTCTGAAGAACATAGATAGGTAACTTTTTGGGTAAAGATGCTTCTTCAGAACAGTCTCGACACAAAAGATCACATATCCATGTTTTCCAGGGATGATGCCTGACCTGCTGAGTTACTCCAGCATTTGGTGTCTGTAATTACCGGACGTACACATTTGAAGATACAACACATCTTTATTAAACTCTTACAGTATTGGATATGCAGTACATTACACGTCCAAGCTGCTACATCTACTGCCTGAGGTAGGCGAGTTCCTAATATTATAAAGCATGTACTAGGCGGGGCTACTACTAACAAACACTCTCATTGGCTAGCATGCAATAGCGAATCTACATCTCTTCTTGTAGAAAATAACAAGTAACTACGGTACCTTAAACAATACACCGAGGGGAACATGCTAAGAACATGCTAGCAAGATTATACAAAATCACCATATCTAATGGGTGGCCTGCAAACCCGTCCGGCCCTCGTGCGGTAGGACACCGCCTCACCTTCTTTCGCGGGAGAAGAAATGGGAATCGGGAGTGGGGACACGACCGGTGACCTGGTGGGCCGGGTGGGAGAAGTCACCACAGGCGAGCCAGATGTAAACCGACGCGGGGAACACGTGGCAGCAATAATGGCTGGTGGTGGAGTAGCTGGAACAGCCGTTCGAGCAAACACGAGAGGCGGGGCATCAGGACCTTCATGACTGAGAATTCATCCTGTTCGATGAGGTGCTGTTCGCTCGTTTGTGCCGTCTGAGCGTTTACGCAGCCTTGCTGAACGACACTTTACAATTGCTATCTACCATCATACGGAACGGTTGGCCCCACAAACACTCGAATACCCCGCTCGATATACGACCATACTTCCTAGTTCTTCATGAATTAGTGCTGCAGGATGGAATCATAGTCAAAGGCCACAAGGCAGAGGTTCCAACCGCACTACGGGGCGAGTACTACAACGATATCCACTGGCCGCCGACACCTTTGAATGGCATGGAAAACACTATCTAGTTCTTGTAGACTCTTACTCGGGATGGTTCGAAATAGACTTATTGCAAACCATTTCCTCTGAGTCTGTGATCGAGAAGCTGCAACGACACCTCTCCGTACATGGCTCCCCTGTATGCATTCAGACTGACAATGGCAGGCAATTTACCAGCCAAGCATTCAAGAACTTTGTTAAAAGATGGGACTTCCAACACGTCACCAGCAGCCCAGAGTTCCCGCAGTCCAACGGACTGGCCGAGCGCGCTGTTCGGAGTGCTAAACAACTTATGGAACGTTTCTACCTGGCCAAATCCAACGTTTACCTGGACTTGCTCAACCTATGAAACATTGCACGGGACAGCGTTCTTGGCTCCCCCACCCAGCGACTAATGTCCCGCCAGACACGTTCACCCTTGCCTGTCTCTCAGCAGCAGCTGCGGCCGTGCGTCCGCTCCGTGCCCGCTGTGCAGAAGCAACTGCAAATTAAACGTGACACACAAAAGCGTTTCTACGACAAGTCCAGCAAGTCGCTTAAACCACTGGCACGTGGACAAGTGGTTCGCCTGCAAGCCCGTCCGGCCCTCGTGCGGTAGGAGACCGCCTCACCTAAGTTATGTCTCACTGACGAGCCAGCACAGCAGCTGCTATCCCAGTACAAACACTTGTTTGATGATGGACTTGGCAAGTTGCCCACAAAGTATCAGATCGCCGTGGATCCTACAGTCACACCTGTGGTCCGTGCACCACACCGTGTTCCACATGCCATGCGAGAAGGAATACACAGTGAACTAAAACGCATGGTTTCAATTGGAGTAATTGCTGTAATTACCGGACGTACACATTTGAAGATACAACACATCTTTATTAAACTCTTACAGAATTGGATATGCAGTACATTACACGTCCAAGCTGTTACATCTACTGCCTGACGTAGGCGAGTTCCTAATATTATAAAGCATGTACTAGGCGGGGCTACTACTAACAAACACTCTAATTGGCTAGCATGCAATAGCCAATCTACAGTGTCCTTTAATCTACACTCCCTCCTGTTTTACCAATTTCAAAGGCAAGCATGATACCTGAATTCCATTTAATATAGCAATTGGAGTAAAAAAATTGCCAGGATTAATCCAGACAAAGGTTTAATTGCAAAATTGCAAACTGAACACTAATATAATTGGAAATAATCAAAAATTGTCAATAAAATCATGTACCCATAGAATGAATAGTGAAATAGAATTATATGCAATGTGTGTCTTTAAAGAGAACAACCATTTAAAATCATTTAAAATTATTTTAAAGATCTTCAGGGACATTTAGTAATTGCACAATATTCTCACACCTTGTACATTTTGGGATGAATCAAAGTTACGACTGGATAAAGGGAAAATAATCTATTTATTTACTTACTTTCTTTCCTTCCTTCCTTCCTTCCTTCCTTCCTTCCTTCCTTCCTTCCTTCCTTCCTTCCTTCCTTCCTTTCTTCCTTCCTTCCTTCCTTCCTTCCTTCCTTCCTTCCTTCCTTCCTTCCTTCCTTCCTTCCTTCCTTCCTTCCTTCCTTCCTTCCTTCCTTCCTTCCTTCCTTCCTTCCTTCCTTCCTTCCTTCCTTCCTCCCTCCCTCCCTCCCTCCCTCCCTCCCTCCCTCCCTCCCTCCCTCCCCCTGGCTGTAGACTCCAGCCGTCAGCTCAGCTGCCACCTGGGCGGTAGTGCAGGCTACGACTTCATCGGCGGGCGTGTCCCTGACCACGGACTCAACCATTTTTTTTCTGAAATGGTTGAGTTTACTGGCTGTTTTAAAAACTTTAAACAAATATTAAGTTTGGAAATATAGGTGGGAATGTGACAGGAAGATGTTTATCACCACGATCCTCTCCTGATCCAGAGCCATCTCGAGGCTTTCTCCGCTGCCTCTGAGGTGTTCTTGATGGCTCTTCTCCTCTCCATTCCGTTAATGCCAGTGCACTCAAGGCTTTGTAGAGCGATAATCTCTGCAGCCAACCTCGATGGGCATACACCTTGCCTTTCAGCCCTGCTTATGGTAGTCTATGACCAGCTCTTCGTACCTGGTCTTCTTCCTCTCGTGGGCCTCCTCCAGACGGTTCTCCCACGGCACGGTCAGTTCCAACAAAACAATATTTTTGGTTGCCTCTGAGACAAGGAGGATGTCTGGCCTCAGGGCTGTCGTGGCAATGTGCTGTGGAAACTTCAGCTGTTTCACAAGGTCTACAGAAAGCTGCCAGTCCTGCGCAGTCACCAGGATTCCTGACGGATTCCTGGCTGCTGTGGTTCTTGGAAGTTGCACTCCGGCCTTCATGAAGGTGATCATCTGGGTGGTGGGGCGTGCTCATCTGCAGCTGCTGATTCCCATGCTGATGGCTTCTGCAATGGGTTTAAGAACCTGATCGTGATGCCAGATGTACCGGCCCTGCCCAAGAGCCTTTGGGCAGCAGCTCAGGATGTGTTCCAATGTCCCCTTGCCTGAGCATTGTGGGCAATCTGGAGATTCCGCTTTGCCCCAGATGAAGAGGTTTGATGGGCTGGGCAGGACATCGTACACTGCCTGGACCAGGAACTTGATGCGCTGTGGCTCAGCCTGCCAGAGCTCAGTCCATGTGACTTTTCGGTCCATGGCCTGCTCCCACCTTGTCCAGGCTCCCTGCTGCCTCAATCCAACTGCTCTGGTACACCTCTCCTCCTCCACCACTGCCCTCACTTCCTCCTGGACCAGCCTACGCCCCTCCTTCCCCTTGGCCTTGTCAAACTGGGGAGTTGGGAAGGTTCCCAACTCCCCCCAACTCTTCCCCAAGTCACTGCACCCACCAGGACTCTGTGGCGTATCCGAGACTCCGCTTGCAGCACGGCTTCACCGGCTCTACACTTCCTCCCAGTTTTCACCTCCACCCCTGCCTGAGCCACCTTGGGGTTGCTGGAGTCCCTGTACAGCATCACCTCTCTGGCCCGAGTCACCTTAAACTCCTCCTCCAGGGACTTCAGAAGAAGCTGGAGCTTGATGTTATTTCTGTAAAGGGCGATGCTGCTAAGGCTCCTGGGCAGTCCCAGCCACCTCCTGAGAAAGCTGCTGACTTTCCTCTCCAAGCTCTCTACAATGGGATTGGGACTTCGTAGACAAGCAGTTTCCAGAGTATCCAGAGGATACCATGCTGGTAAATCCAGGCCTTGAACTTGCCGGGAAGCCCCGACCTGTCCACCGGTCTCCAGCTCCTGACAGGTTGCCTGGACTGATGCTGTATCCTTCAGGCTGCTGTAAAACACCTTGCCAAGACTCTTCATTGGCCTTTCGAAGACAGGTGGGATTGGTGTCCCTTCGATGCTGAAGTGGAACCTGATCGATGACTTTGCCCTTCTTCAGCACCAGTCACCTTGATTTTCCTGGCTTAAACCTCATCCTTGTCCATCCAATCAGTTTCTCCAACCCCTGCAGGATCCACTTGCCTCCTGGCACTGACTCAGTGGTGACAGTCAGGTTGTCCATGAAGGCTCTGATTGGCGGTTGGCGCACTCCTGACTTGGTCCGAGGGCCCCGGCACTCTGGCTCAGCAGACTTGACGATCATGTCCATTGCCAAGGCAAAAAGGATCACAGAGATGGTACAGCCTGTGATGATCCCAACCTCCAGTCTGTGCCACTCTGATGTTATTGACCCTGCTGAGACTCTCATGCTGAACTGGTTGTAATAATCCAGGATGAGATCTGCCACTTGGCCCGGCACATGATGCTTGGCCATGACTGTCTGGACCAGCTGATGTTTCCACTCCCTGAGGATTGCAAGTGCCATTACCACACAATCGTGCTCAATAACTTCATATCATCTCCTGTGGGAACACCTTTTTGTTGGTAAGTTCTGACAACATGAGACCTCACATGCTAGACTGCTTAAATTAATTACTGTCTAGAAGATATTAACCTTTGTACCTAATACACAAATATTTATAGAATCACTGAAAAATGGGATTAAAAAAAAACTGCTGGACACAGTGGTGGCACAGTGGAACAGTGGTAGAGTTGATGTCTTACAGTGCCAGAGACCCGGGGATATGGGTGCTGTCTGGGAGAACGTACAGAGGGGACCTGATTGGGGGAGTGTGTTGCTAGAGTGGGTGGGGAAGAGGATGGATGAGAGAGGGCCATCTGTTGAAGGAAAGAAAGGTATGTGGGAGGATCTGGGTGAATTCTCTAATTGCAGGGATTACCTGAAAGGAATAGGTTGCCTGCAATTAGTGAATTCATTGTTCATGCCATTTGTTTCTAGACTATCCAGGCGGAATATGAGATGCTGTTCCTCTAGTTTGTGTTTGGCCCAGTGGAGGAGGACAAGGACAGACATATTGGTGTGGAAATGGGGAGGGGAATTGAAATTGCTTTCAACTGGTAGGTTCAGGAGGCAAATGTTCAGCCACACGGTTGCCAAGTCTCCTCTTGGTCCCATGGATGTAGAGGGGGCCCCATGGAAAGCACCTAATGCAATAGACAAGCTTAGAGGATGTGCATGTGAATCATTGCCTCAACTGGAAGGGCTGTTTGGTTCCCTGGATGGTGTTAAGGTAGGAGGTGAAGAAACAAATGTTGAATCTCTTACTTCCATCCTGTCCTCAAATTCGCTTAAGCCATCTTATCCCAGGAGACAAACAATCCACTGATATTTAATTTGCGAGGGAAGTTCCTGTGAGGTGCGCGGCAGTGCCCTACAGGAACGGGCCCGATGGTCGGTGAGAACGAAGACCCGGTGGCTGGGCAAGAACATGGATGGACCCAGCAGCTAGCCGAGATTGAAGACACGGCAGGTCGCTGCCTACAGGGGGTGCGAGGAGTGGGCTGGTAAAAGAGGGATGGAGATATTGCCTTCAGTGCCTTCAGGGTTGGCTGCAGTAGGCGCCCCCCGGGACACAGAGGCGGTCGGGTGATGAGAGGGACGTCGGTCACGGGCCAGAAGCAGCCTTGGGCTTACCCAAGCTTTCCTGGATTGGGAGTGCTCCAGTACTTCCAACATGTGAACCGGACTTGGATTTTGGACTTTGGAATTTATCTGTGGAAATGGCGACAAAATATGGCAACTGCGCATGTGAGGGTCATGCAAAAGAATTTCACTGTGCAGTGAATGCATGACAATAAAGACCCATTGAAGTGCATGGGAACTGGACCTCCACAGTGAAGATAAGGTGGTAGTGGCCGGGGAATTCGAAGTAAAGGATCAATTGAAAAAAAAAAGATCAAATTTGCTGGAGACCTTCACCAACCATGGGACACAAGTCATGATTTTCTGCTGGTAAGGGATTCTTTGCTCGATCTGCCAGTGTGAATACTGTTCACTCTGAAAAAGCCACAACGGATGCCTCTGGGGAAGGACAAGGCAAGTGAAGCTTAGTTATTCAGCTTACCTGACATTTTGTTGACTGGCCTATATCCTTTTGAGTAACGGACTACTAATTGTCTAAGCAAAATAGTCAAGTCCCAAGTGGGCGGAAAATCAAATTCCCAAAGACAACGTTTTTTGTAGATATCAGTCAGAGAAAACTATTGCAGGTGCCCGACAGGTTCCAATAGATCCGACTTAGAAATTTTAAACTGCGTAAATTTCCTGTAAATACCTTAGTCTCACACAGGTTGAAGCACAAGCATCTTTATTGTCTAGTTCATCGTTACATATGCAGTACATCACACGTTCAGTCTACTGCAGCTACTGCCAGGCAGCAGGCGAGTCCTTACACTAGAAATCATATCATTAGGCGGAGTTATAATTACTAAGCATTCTGATTGGCTAACATGCAATAGCCAATCTACATCTCTTGTATAAATGAAAAAGCAACTAAGGCATTTCAAACTATAAACCGAGTAAATAATAATGGTTAAACATAATAAGGGTTAAACATAATCGCCATATCTAATTGGTGGCTTGCTAACCCGCCCGGTCCTCGTACGGTATGGGGCTGCCTCATCAACCTTTTCCTCCGAAATGTTGGGGGCTGGGGTAGGTAAATCCGCGGGTCTGTGGGGAGAGACCACAGGGGAACCTGGGGTGGACCGTCGCGGGGATCCCGGGGTGCCGGTTACAACAGGGGACGTAGGGACAGACGGACACGGGGAGTGGGCGGACCCGGTAGCGGCAGGTGCTGGAACGGCTGCAACAGGCGTTGATTTAAACTTGAGCGGTGGGGCATCAGGACCCTGGAACGCCGGACGCCGTTCCTTCACAGGAAGGATAGGTTGACGGTTGCGTCTATAGAGGACACCATCGACTTCGACCAGGTAGGAGCGTGGTTCCTTAGAGGGGCTGTGAATGTGTCCCAGTTTGGTATGTCCTTTATCTGTTGGCAGTCATACCACTTGGCCTTGTATAAGTGTTCTAAGTGGTTTGCTGGTCTTGTCATAACAGCGTTTCTGCGTGTCTCCATTAAACTGTACACGCTTCTGTATTACGGCAGGGGGGCAGACTTTTGGTCATAGCTGTTGCCGGGAGACACGCAGTGGAGGGCGTGTCCGGCGGGACATCAGTCGCTGGGCTGGAGTGCCGAGAATGTGATCTCTTGCAATGTTTCGCAGGTTCAGCAGGTCCAGGTAGTCGTCAGATTTAGCTAGATATGAATGCTCCATAAGTTGTTTTGCGCTCCGAACAGCACGCTCGGCAAGTCCATTGGACTGTGGGTATTCCGGGCTGCTGGTGACATGTTGGAAGTTCCACCATTTTACAAAGTCTTTCAACTTTTGGCTGGTGAATTAAGTTCCGTTATCAGTCTGAAGGCAAACTGGTACCCCATGCACAGAAAGGTGTATTTTCACCTTTTGGATCACTATTTATGTAGTGATTGTTGGCAGAAAGTCAATTTCAAACCAGTTAGAGTATGAGTTCACTAACACAAGGGAATATTTCCCGTGCCATTCGAAGATATCGGCAACAACTGATGACCATGGTAGAGAGGGAGCTGGCTGGGATAGGAGGGGCTGCTTCTGCTGATGGGGTGATTGACTGTTGCAGATCGCGCACGATTCTGTTTTCTCACATATGTACTTGGTCATCCCGGGCCAGTAGATCATTTCTTTGGCTCGTTTTAGGGTGGCATCCGTGCCAGGGTGGCCTCTGTGGATTTCCTCATAGTACTCGTTTCGCAAGGTTGGGGGAATGACCGCCTTGTGACCCTTGACAATTATTCCGTCCTGTAGCACCAGTTCGTCACGGACTAGGAAGTCGGGTCGTATTTCAACCGGGGTGCTTGACTGCTTGTTTGGCCACCCGCCTCTTATGAGGGAGGTCAGCAACTGTGAGGTTTTGTCTGCAGCTGTGTGTTCGGCAAGGCGGCGCAGGCGATCAGTGGGCACGAACGAGACCTTCAGGACAGAGAATTCGTCCTGTTCAAACGGGTGTCGTTCGCTGGTGGTGCGCGGGGCTCTGGATAGCGTGTCTGCGATGTGCATGTCTTTACCTTTTTTGTAAACAATGCGGAAGTCAAACCGTTGTAACTGCATCATCATTCACTGTAGTCGAGCTGGGGCAGCATGGATAGGCTTGCTCAGGATGGTGACTAGTGGCTGGTGGTCGGTTTTGAATGTGAAGGTTTTGCCAAAGATATAGTCTTTAAATTTTGAACAGGCAAAAACCACGGTGAGCAGTTCCTTCTCAATCTGAGCATAGCGTTGTTCAGTTTCCGTCAGGGTGCGTGAAGCGTAAGAAATGGGCATCACGTAGCCGTTGAAGGATGTTTGTAGGCATGCTGCGCCTAATCCGTATGGGGATGCATCGCAGGTGTTAGTGACTGGCAGATCGAGATTGAAGTATGGCAGTGTAGGAGCGCTTGTTAGCTGTAGTTTTAAAGTCTCGAAAGCTCTTTGGTGTTGCGGGTACCAAGACCATGCATTGTCCTTGTGGGTCAGTTGTTGTAGGGGAGCAGCAAGTTCACTGAGGTTGGGAATAAACTTGCCCAAGTAGTTGACCATGCCGAGAAATCATTGTAAGCTGGTGACGTCGGTTGGGACCGGCAGCTCGTTGATGGCTGCAGTCTTTAGTGGATCAGGTTTTAATCCGTTGCTGGTGAATACGTGACCGACGTATGTGACTTTGGTGACTCTGAACTTGCATTTCAGAGGGTTAAGTTTCAGATTAATGTCTCTGGCACGGTTCAATATCTTTTTCAGGTTGGCATCATGCTCGGTCACATCGCGACCGTATACTAGGATGTTGTCAACAATGATGGCACATGGATATTCTGTGAATAGTTGTTCCATTGCGCGCTGAAAGACTTAGCTTGCAGAGTTGATACTGAAGGGCATTCTTAAAAACCTGTAGCGGCCGAACGGTGAGGCAAAAGTTGTTAGGGCAGACGATGCTCGGTCCAACGGGATTTGCCAGAAAGAGCTTTTGGCATCGAGGACTGAGAATACCATTGCATTACCAATCTGTGCCGCTACGTCCTCAGTGGTTCTCATCGGATAGTGTTGGCGTTTGATTGCTGTGTTTAAATCTTTAGGGTTGATGCAGATGCGTAATTCTTTCTTATCTTTTTTTGAGGGTGACGACCATAGTGAAGACCCAATCCGAGGGTTCACTGACCTCGGCAATGACTCCGATGGAGACCATACGCTTGAGTTTGGTGTGTATTCTCTCCCGCATGCCATGGGGGAGGCGGTGAGGTGCACATACTATTGGGGTGACAGTATGATCTACAGTGATCTTGTATATTGTAGGCAATTCGCCAAGCTTGTCGTCAAATAAGTCTTTATAGTTGGTTAGCATCTGTTGTGTTGGTTCCTCTGTCAAACAGAATTTGTGGACAGCATGCCCGAAATAAACCAGACCCAGGTCGTGGCATGCATTAATGCCAAGCAAGGTTTCTGAGTTTGGTTGGACAATGTAGAAGATTAGGTTTTTTGTCTGCTCGTTGACAGTGCACTTTAAATCAGCTTTACCCAACGGGTGGAGAACTCCCCCCCCCCCCCCCCCGCCCCCCATAAGCATGTAGGGTGGAGGAGTCTTTTTTCATGAGTTCAGTGGTTCTTATCTTGTTGAACTCTTTGAGTGACATTACGTTCACTCTGGCGCCAGTGTCGACTTTGGCATTCAAAGCCTTGTTATTTATTATCATGGTCACCACAGGGTCCATCAGTTTGCCTGGGGAGTGAAGGTTTAGGGAAAGTACGGTAGAGTCAGTGTCTGTGTTATCGGAATCATTCCCGTGGGAAGCATCGTCTTGTTCTTGGGAATCTGAATCAGACGGCTCTTGTTGAATCAGGTGCAGATTTGTCCTTGAAGCAGTGCTCCCACGCGAGCGACAACAATTAGCAAAGTGGTTGAGTTTCTTGCACTTATGATAAACTTTCCCATGGGCAACGCAGAATTGGCGCCCCCTTGAGTGGAAATAGTTGCAGTTTGGTCATCTCGTGGCAGGCACATTTGGACCTTTGCGGGACGCATTAAAAAATTTCTGCGGAGAATAGTTGGCTAGATTTACATTATGTTGCTGTTGACTGTTGGCGTCAAAATCAGCGAGTGGGGTTACAGTTTCTGCCATTCGACATGCATGAATGGCTTGCTCTAAAGTCAGTTCAGCATTCCGCAGCAATTCAGATCTTAGCTTGCGATCGCTCATTCCTCCCACAATTTTATCTCGCACAAGCTCATTTGTCAACTCACCGAAGCGGCACCGTGAGCTGATGTGTCTTAGGTCGCTGATAAATCGTTCCACAGGTTCGTCAGCCTGTTGCTGTTGGGCAGAAAATCTTGTTCTCTCAAGTATGCGATTCGATGGCAGGTCACACAGTTCTCTAAACTTTCTCAGCAGAACTGCTGGGTTGTCGATAGTCTCAGCTGGCACCACTAGAGGTGTGCTTGTGCGAATTCAAAGGAGTCAGCTCGGATCATAGCTTCCGGACCCGCTAGATTCAACAGTAGCGATGCCTTTAGGTCATCGGGGTCATTTCAGTGAACGATGCGGATATAGTGAGCATAGACTCGCTCAAACATTCGCCAGCGCTCGGCTATATCAGAATCAAATACGGGCGGACTTGGCTTTCGACAAGAGTTAGCCATGTCGACAAAATCACTCACAAATAAAAACTGATAAACAAAATAAATCATGGTAACAGACGCGGGCTAGGCCCGATTTTCTGACACCATGTAAATACCTTAGTCTCACACAGGTTGAAGCACAAGCATCTTTATTGTCTAGTTCATCATTACATATGCAGTACATCACACATTCAGTCTACTGCAGCTACTGCCAGGCAGCAGGCGAGTTCTTACACTATAAATGATATAATTAGGCAGAGTTATAATTACTATGCATTCTGTTTGGCTAACATGCAATAGCCAATCTAAATTTCCGATCAAACTTTAAACAGTTTTGTGAAACGGTTAAGTCTCCCTAACCTTACAGCAGAGCTACATGATGGTGTGAGCATGGTATGCAGCTGTATGATGCTGGGCAGAGACGGACATCGAGTGCTGCTGGAAGACCAACAACCCGTGAAAGACGCTCTTTGGTCTGCCTGAAACCTGTTGGTCTCCCAGCCCAGCGAGGTGTCTGAAGGGGAATGTTGCCGACTGGCCCGTACCAGATTGCAGGGACAAATTGAAGCTTGGTGCAGCCAACGCCAAGGCTCTGTGGGGGTTGATGACAATCTTGGGTCCTTCTGCTGCTGGAAATTGAGGGCAGTGCTGACCATGATGACAAGATAGACATGAGGGCTAACATCAACAATCCATCCTCAGTAATCCATACAGTTAAAGTACACGTGACCTGCATTCAATAATAGACAATAGAAAATGGACAATAGGTGCAGGAGTAGGCGATTTGGCTCTTTGAGCCCAGCACCGCCATTCAATGTGATCATGGCTAATCATCCACAATCAGTACCCTGTTCCTGCCTTCTCCCCATATCCCCTGACTCCGCCATCTTTAAGAGCTCTATCTAAAGGGCCTGTTCCACTGTACGAGGTAAATCAAGAGCTCTCCTGAGTTTAAAAAAATCAAACTCGTGGTAAGTACGTAGAATATACGTAGCGGCTACGTCGGAGCTCGTGGATGTCGTGTAGCGACTCATAATGCTAACGGCAGGTACTCGGGAAACGCGGTAACTCGTGAAGTTTTTTCAGCACTGTGAAAAATGTCCACAAGAGCCCCCGAGTACCTACAAACGGCTATTACCGTAATTCTCCGAGTTCAGGGAAACTCGGGAGAACTCTTGAATTACCTCGTACAGTGGGACAGGCCCTTTACTCTCTCTTGAAAGCATCCAGAGAATTGGCCTCCACTGTCTTCTGAGGCAGAGAATTTCACAGATTCACAACTCCCTGGGTGAAAACGTTTTTCCTCATCTCCGTTCTAAATGGCCTACCCCTAATTCTTAAACTGTGGCCCCTGGTTCTGGATTCCCCCAACATCGGGAACATGTTTCCTGCCTCTAGCATGTCCAATCTCTTAATAATCCTATATGTTTCAATAAGATCCCCAGCCGCTCCAATCTATCAACATATGAAAGTCGCACCATCCCAGGAATTAACCTTGTGAACCTACGCTGCACTCCCTCAATAGCAAGAATGTCCTTCCTCAAATCTGGAGACCAAAACTGCACACAATACTCCAGGTGTGGTCTCACTGGGGCCCTTTAAAACTGCAGAAGGACCTCTTTGCTCCTATACTCAACTCCTCTTGTTATGAAGGCCAACATGCCGTAAGATTTATTCACTGCCTGCTGTACCTACATGCTTACTTTCAGTGACTGATGAACAAGGAGCCCCAGATCTCATTGTACTTCCCCTTTTCCCAACTTAATGTTGTTCAAATGGAACATTTCTGGCATTAAATAAGATCCACACCAGTGATCACTCAACAGTAAATAATCATTGTCTGTCTGGGTTAACATATGATGAGGGTTTGGCAGCAGTGGGCCTGTACTTGCTGGAGTTTAGAAGGATGAGGCGGGATTTCAATGAAACTTACCAAATAGTAAAATGCCTAGATGAAGTGGATGTGGATGTGAAGAGGATGTTTCAACTAGTGGGAGAGTCTAGGACCAGAGGCCATACATCTGAATAAAAGGATGTATCTTTAGAAAGAGATAGGAATTTCTTTAGTCAGAGCATGATGAATGTGCAATTCATTGCCACAGAAGGTTGTGGAGGTCAAGTCATTGGATATTTTTAGGTAGAGATAGATAGATTCTTGATTAGTATGGGTGTCAGGGGTTATTGGGAGAAGGCAGTAGGATGAGATTGAGAGTTAAAGATAGGTCAGCCATGATTTAATGGCGGAGTACTGTAGACTTGATGGGCCAAATGGTCTAATTCTACTCCTAGAACTTACGCACTTATGAAAGTGTTGCTTTGCATGTTGACAGCAAATAGAACATAAATGGCCAAATTTAGTCATCATCTCTGACAGGTGTGCCTTACTGTATGAATCTATGTTAATTCAAGATCAAACAAAGAACAATAGAACATTATTTTAAGGGAAGCTCCTGGCTTTACTTATATGCTCTACCTTTAGGCACCTTTGGTGACAATATTTTGATCATGATCTCTTCGAAGGTTGACAAATCAAAGAGTCATCAGCATGGAAACAAGCCATTCAGCCAACAACGTGTGTAGGAAGGAACTGCAAATGCTGCTTTACACCGAAGATAGACACAAAATGCTGGAGTAACTCAGCGGGTCAGGCAGCATCGCTGGAGAAAAGGAATACTGTAGGTGACGTTACATTTATTCCTTTTCTCAAGGGAGGCTGCCTGGCCCGCTGAGTTACTCCAGCATTTAGTGTCTATGCCGATTGTGCCATTTTAAACTGGTTGCATTTGGCCTCATTTACCCATATCCCTTTGAAAAGTTGGCTGATATCTGGCATCCTCCTTTTTTGCCTGGAAGTTCCACCTTCTGTTATGAATCTGAATGCTCTGACAGCAGATGACTAGTGTCCACTTCAATCATTTCTACTACAATGGAAATAAATTTAAAAAGGCTGCTCATAACATGCTAACTGCAATGGTTTTATTGGGCAATTCAATCAGGCAAAGTAAGCATGCAAGTACAACAGGCAGTGAAGAAAAGTCCTGCAGCTGTACAGTCCTGAGCAAAGTCCTGCAGTTGTACAGGGCCCTGGTGAGACCACATCTGGAGTATTGTGTGCAGTTTTGGTCTCCTAATTTGAGGAAGGAAATCCTTGCTATTGAGGGAGTGCAGCGTATTATCACCAGGTTAAATCCCGGGATGGCGGGACTGTCATATGATGAAAGAATGGAGCAACTGGGCTTGTATTCACTGAAATTTAGAAGGATGAGACGGGATCTTATAGAAACATATAAAATTATTAAGGGATTGGACACGCTAGATGCAGGAAACATGTTCCCAATGTTGGGGGAGTCCAGAGCCAGGGGCCACAGTTTAAGAATAAAGGGTAGGCCATTTAGAACTGAGATGAGGAAAAACCTTTTCACACAGAGAATTGTGAATTTGTGGAATTCTCTGCCTCAGAATGCAGTGGAGGCTAATTCACTGGATGCATTCCAAAGAGAGTTAGATAAAGCTCTTAGGGTTAGCAGAACCAAGGGTATAGGGAGAAGGCAGGAACGGGGTACAGATTGTGGATGAACAGCCATAATCACATTGAATGGCTCGAAGGGCCGAATCGCCTACTCCTGCACTCTTGTCTATGTATCTATGTATCTAGCTTCTCATATCTCATTAAAGTGAAATCCATGTTTAGCATTTTAAAGGATACTAAACCAAGTGGAACTCGTTGAGTCCCGTCCCCTCAACACACGGTTGCGGGGGGTGGGAGCAGGGGCGTGGCCTGCATCGTCACTCACACACACTAACCCTCCCCTTTGATATTATATTAATATTATTCATTCGCTCCTTTTCTCCCATCCCCCGCCCTATCCACTCACGCATAGCACCCAACTGCGCAGGCACAGCTAGAGAGGGAGAGGGAGGGAGGTAGAGAGGGAGGGGAGGGGGCAGAGAGGCAGGGAGGGGGTGGGTAGAGAGGGAGCGGAAGGGGGGAGGGGGGTAGAGATTGAAGGGAAGGGGGGGAGCAGTGTCACAGGGGAGGGCTGGTCCCTGAACGCAATACTCCACCACTCACCCATAGGTCCCATACGCACCACTCCCTAGAGAGGGAGGGAGCGGTGCGGGTAGAGAGGGAGTGGTGGTAGAGATGGAGGGGTAGAGATGGAGGGTGGTGTAGAGAGGGAAGGGGGCAGAGAGGATGGGGGGCTGAGAGGAAGGGGGCAGAGCGGGAGGGGGAAGAGAGGGGGATAGAGAGGGGGGAGGGGAATAGAGAGGGAGGGGGAGGGGGTAGAGTGGGAGGGCGTGGGGGGGCAGAGGGAGGGGGAGGGGGAGTAGAGAGGGAGGGTGGGGGGATAGGAGAGGGAGGGGAAGGGGGTAGAGAGGGAGGGGTGGGGGGAGGTTCGTGCAGCATCACAGGGGAGGGCTGGTTCCCAGATGCAATATTCCACCACACCCATAGGTCCCAATATTCACCACTCCCTAGAGAGGGAGCGGGGTGGAGAGGGAGGGGTGGTAGAAAGGGATGGGGAGCAGAGGGGTGGGAGGTAGAGAGGGAGGGGGCCAGACGGAGGGAGGTAGAGAGGGGTGAGGGGGTAGAGAGTGAGAGGGAGGGAGGAAGAGAGGAAGGGGAGGGTGCAGAGAGGGAGGGGTGGTAGAGAGGGTGAGGAGGGGAGGGGGGTAGAGAGGGAGTGGGAGGTGGTGGACGGAGGGGGTAGAGAGGTAGAGGGAGGGGAGGGGAGTAGAGAGGGAGGGGAGTAGAGAGGGAGAGGGAGGTGTATTAGAGAGGGAGAGGGGTAGCGAGGGAGGGGGGTAAAGAGGGAGGGTGGGGGATAGAGGGGGGAGTGGGAGGGGGTAGAGAGGGAGGGGTAATAGAGGGAGGGGGTGAGGGAGGAGGGTAGATAGAGAGGGGGTTAGAGAGGGAGGGGAGGACAACTTGTTCTATTTGATCTGATTGGATTGTGTACGCTAGTTTGATTGCATTTGTGGAAACACGGCGGACCACGTGAAGGTTGCAATCTCCCACCCCTGTCCCATTATGATGTCATTTGTAAATGAGATCCATTGTGATTGGACGTCTGTGAGATGGCACTGTGACATCATCAATGGAAGGTGCTGCAAGAGTCTCCCAAATAAAACAAATTGAAATAAACAATTATAACTTTAAAAAACTTCAGAAATATAGGTTGGAATGTGACGGGAAGATGTTTATCCCGTCGAGGGGAATAAAAGTGAGTATAATGTGTGAAAATGGGAAGGCCGTGGCCTAGCATTTGGAAGGAAGATAAAAATTAAGGAGATTAAAAGAAAGCCAACACAACCCTGGTACACACAAACATTTAGAATGTTAATAACAAATGGAAAAGTTTAGTGTAATACTAGACCAAGGGGGACCCGTTGGGTCCCGTCCCCTCAACGAGCGGTTGCTGGGGGCGGGGTGGGGGCGGCATGCAGCATCTACACGCACACTAACCACCCCCCCACACACACACACTAACCCCGCCCTTTGATATTATATTAATATTATTCATTCGCTCCTTTTTCCCATCCCCCGCCCTATCCACATGCATAGGACCCAACTGCGCAGGCGCAGCTAGAAAGGGAGAGTGTGAGGGGGGTAGAGAGGGAGGGGGAGTGGGTAGAGAGGGAGGGGAGGGGGAGGGGGTATAACCCAAGGGGGGAAGTGTGAATAACCCGGGGGAGTGTGAATAACCCCGACTTCATCACCAGGCAGGCCCCGACTTCATCACCAGGCAAGCCCCGACTATATCTTTGTTCCATCGGCGGCGTTTTTTTGGAGGTGCGGGGGGTGTGAATAACTCAGGGGGGGAGTGGCGAGTGAAGTGGGGTGGGTTATTTATCAGCAGTGTTCTTTTAAAAAAATTCCAATTGCACTTGCGCGGCGTGTTGCAATAACAATTTGACCCCCCCCCCCTGCTAGTCGAGCCATTGTGACGTCATCAGTTGAAGCTGGTCGGTTTGAAATTCAAAGTATTTTGATTTTTTAAAAATTTAATCAGTAATAAGTCGAGAAACAAAGCATAAAATGTTCAGTGAAAGTGATCTCTGCCTAGATGGGGAAAATGTGAATGAATATGTAAAAATCTTGTGAAAGTTGGCATTTTTAAAAGCTTTAATCGCAAATAACTTGTCAAATATAGGATGAAATCTTCATTGAGGCTGGTCTCTGATAGCTGAGCCATTGTGACGTCATCAGTTGAAACTGGAGGTTTTAAATTTCAAAGTCTTTTGACTTTTTTAGACTTTTAATGAGTAATGAGTCGAGAATAAGTTGAGAAATATAGCATGAAATATTCAAATAGGGTGATCCCGGCCTCGACGGGAAAAATGTCTTTCTGAATATGTAAAAATGTAATAGTTACTGCGTACAGTTTTTCAAAGATGTAAAGACAACCACATATACACACACATACATATACACGTATACACACTAACAAGATCAGACTTTTAATAAGTATATGATATGATAGACAGATGCTGATTTCAAACGAATATTGAAGTTTGGCTGTGTGCTGTGAAAATGATTCAGCTCAGGGGTTGGGTGGCTTAATCCTAAAATGTCCAATGCGTGGGTTTAGAGTGTGGAGAACAAGTGTCCAGATTATGATATTATAGAATGATGGAGTCATACAGTGTGGAAACAGATGCTTTGGCGTAACTTGCCCACGCCGACCAATATGCTCCAGCTACACTAATCCTACCTGCCTGCTATTGGCCCATATCCTTCTAAACTTACCCTATCCATGTACCTGTCTAAGTGTTTCTTAAATGTCACGATGGTACCTACCTCAACTACCCCATCCGGTAGCTTGTTCTATGCACCCACCACCCTTTATGTAAAAATGTTACCCCTCAGTTTCCTATTAAATCTTCCCCCCCTTACTTTAAACCTCTGGTTCTCGATTCCCCTACTCTGGTATAACACAGGTAAACATTCAAGTCGCAAGATTTTAGTCTTTCAAAATATGTGTACAGCTCTTCATCAAGTCGGCAATGAGCCCCACATGATGATAGATCTGCAGGCTAAACTGGCTATTAATACAATTTTTCTTTTACAATTTGCATTTTACTGCGTATAGCTTCAAGTGAGCAAGTCTTACAATAGCACATTATAGTGGTTGAAATGATATTGGAACTATCTAGAGGTGGTAAGGTAGACTTTCTGCTATGATGAATATTAATCTGACTTTGCATGCATTGGTCAATTAATATGCAGTAGGATATCTTTTGGAAGGTTTATTTGGACAATATTCTTGAGACGTAACTGTGGCAATGTTTTAATCATAATTTGCAGTTTAAACTGGCAATATTTCCTGGTTGAAGTGGTGCATGGTACAGCAGTCAATAATAAACTTGTAAGTGTTGCTTTTTTTCTGCAAATTTCAAACTGGAAAGTTCCTCATCTGCCCTGTGGGATGTTAGGGTTCTAACTTACAGTTTACTGAACATCTATTCAGATATTCGGAATACATTTATGGCATCATTGAGTATTTTGTACAGCCTGAAGTCAAGTAAGTTCCCTTTTTTTAAACCAAAAATAAATTTAATTAACTATACAAAATACAATACAAAAACAATACCAACAAACCCACCACCATAGTACAATTCTTAAATTGTCAAGGATACATTCTACCCCCATCCCCCCCCCCCCCCCCCCCGATGCCCAGCAGTCTTGGAAAAACCCCAGGGCGCCCGTGCACTGCGCATAGTCCCTCTCCAGCACCACCCGGGAGTGGACTTAACCCTGGAAAAGGGGCAGGCAGTGGGCTTGGGCAGAGCCCAAGTAAGTTCCCTTGTTATTTTACGGAAGTACAGTCTGAGATTATGTGCTCAATTCTCTGCATGATCTAACAATATTTTTGACATAGGTAAGTTTCCTAACCATTTTCTTTAAATAGTTCCATTTATAGATTGTCGGTTGCCAGTGGCTTATTATTTTCCAAAACCAATGTTACTGCCATTCCTTATAAGTGATTGCTATCTTCATCAAATTTCTGCCTTATTTCTAAGAAAACCAATTTCCAATTAGAGTCATAGAGTCACAGCGTGGAAACAGGCCCTACGCCCCACCTTGCCTATGCCGACCAACATGATCCATTGTATTAGTCCCAACTGCCCACACTTGGCTCACAACCCAACTAAAATAAACTAAACTCAGTGCTGGAATAGCTCAGTAGGTCAGACAGCATCTGTGGAGAAAATGAACAAGTGACATTTCGGTCCAGTTTGAAGAAGGGTCCCAACCCAAAATGTTGTGGTGCCACCCGGTGGTCAAGCCACTTACTGATCAAACCCTCGTCACCAGAACTGGAAGGGTCATGTGACTGCGTTAGGTGGGAAGAGATCGTCATCAGTTCAGGGGTGTGTCCTACAACAAAAGCAGGAACTTAGCTCGAGATCGCGAATCAACAACCTCGCTCAACAGCAGTAACAATGACTTTATGTTAGAGTGTACCAAACTCGCATGTAAGCCAAACCTGTAATGTCTTAATAAAAACCATGTTTGTACACGACGTTTGGACTCTACAGTGGTGACCCAACGTACCAAAATGATATTTTGGATTTCTCGCTATGTCCGCAGCCGACAACCCAGCTCTACATTGATTTCGCGCTATGGATACAGCCGTCAACTCCGTGATGCAACAAGATGTTATATTCCGGACGGTAGAATGAATAACAACTTACACACAGGTTGCCTGGATCACGAGAGAGAGCTTTATTACCCAACATTCCCTGTTTATATTGAACACCAACTCATTATCATATACATGAATATGTATGAATACATTACACTGCTCTCCTTTTTAAAGTATTAAATCTAAGTACACAGTTACAATTGTGTTGTTGTGATACTTGATTTAAACCAGTATTTATTAAATCTTAAATGATAAACATAATATATTTATTTTACATAGCTACACATTTACGTTTTACTTATCCAGTGAGTTACTTAAATTACAAACCTAATCTGACTACTGGTTTACGGATCCTGCATGATCGTCTAACAGTAACAGGTGTAACAGGTTTAGGTGTTGACTCAACTGTTGGCTTGTTTGGCTCTGTTTTAGTACCCTGACTTTGACCAGAGGAATCTGTTTCTTTGTCTGTACTAACTGAACTTTGTGTTTCAATCACAGTGGTCTTTTCCAACTCACTTTCAGATAAAAACTCTGGGGTTAGGACTTCATGCTCAGTTTTTGGTTCATCTTTGGCTGGATCATTTGATCAACATGAACACTTTTGATCCTATCTCCAACCAACTAAGTATCTTTTTGTTCCACACATTTCCACTATTTTCCCAACATCCCATTTGTCTCGACTGGACTTGTTGGGAGGACTGAGAACACAAACCTGCTCATCTGGCTTGAAGTACCTCTCCTTTTTGTGGGAGTCAAAATGGCGTTTTTGACTTAACTGTTGTTGCTCAACTCTCAAGGCCAAATTGGGTTGAACTGTACTTAGGCATATTCTTATCCTTCTCTTCATCAACAGTTCTGCAGGTGAGTAACCCGTTGTTGTGTGGTTCTGTACTTCAGCAAGAAACTAGCCAAACAATGTTTCATGCTGAGCTTTGAACTACCCTGCAAAACCTGTTTCTTGAGAGCATTTTTGACAACTCTAACAGACCTTTCCGCCACCCAGTTGGAGGCTGGATGGTATGGGGGAACAAGTGTGTGTTTTACACCATTCCGCTGCATGAACTCTTTGAACCTTACTGAACGAAACTGAGGCCCGTTATCAGAAACAAGTTCTTCCGGTAAACCATGTCATGCAAAAATTGATCTCAACTCATCTATGGTACACTCAGTAGTAGTGCTTGACCCCATATGCTTAACCTCAATCCATTTGGGATGACTATCTACTAGTACCAGAAAGTGATCATTACCCTTTTCACAGAAATCTACATGAATTCTCTGAAAAGGTTTACTTGGCCATGACCAGGATTGCAGTGGTGTTTTTGGTGGTTTACTCCGGCAATTTTGTCAGACACTACATCTGCTCACCAGTGACTTCATGTCACTGTCAATACCAGGCCAATACACAAAATTTCTGGCAATTCACTTCATGCTTACTATGCCAGGATGTTCGGCATGAAGTTCATTCATAATTTTGTTTCTCAAAGACTCTGGTACAACCACTCTGTAACCCCACTTAATGCATCCCTGCTCACATGATAATTCATGGCGTTGATTATGGAAAGGCTTCAGCTCTGAGTTCAGAACTGAGTTCAATCCACTATCGATTTCAGTCCAACCGTTCAATGTCTGTTAATAGACCCACTTCAGCACAGTGTCTTTCTCTGTTTCTGCTGCAATTTCTGTTGCAGTCACCGGAAAGTCTTCATCTACCGCTTGCAATATGTAGATTGAGTTCTCACTTCCCTAGTCAGAGTTCTTGCGGGGCAACCGGGACAATGCATCTGCAACTGCCTTGCACTTGGAGCTTCTGTACTCAACCTTGTAGTCATACTGGGAAAGCAAAATTGCCCAGCGCTGCATCCTTGATGCCGCCATGGAAGGTATAGCTGACTTGGGACAAAGTATTACTAGTAGTGGCTTGTGATCAGTCACTAGGGTGAATGGTCTGCCGAGAAGAAACTGATGGAATTTCTTGATTCCGAACACGATGCTGAGTGCTTCCTTTTCTATTTGTGCACAATTGCGCTCACTCGGTGATAGGGTTCGGGATGCAAAAAAAAAAGGCTTTTCCTGTCCCTCATTCATTACGTGGGAGATCACTTCATCTACACCATAACTTGAAGCATCACAAGCAAGTTTCATCTCGCGTGGCATATCATAGTGAACAAGGAGTTTTAACTTGTCAAGATTTTCTTGCAAATGTTATATGCATGTTGCTGTTCCTTTCCCCACGTCCATTTCACATCTTTTTGTAGCAGATGATGTAGTGGTTTAAGCACAGTTGCTAAATCTGGAAGGAATCGTGCATAGAACTGCATCATCCCAAGTAATGATCGTAGCTCTGACACATTGTTGGGTTTTGTCGCATTCACTATTGCTTCCACTTTCTTCTTCACAGGGCGATGTCCTTTGGCGTCTACTTTGAGTCCAATGTAGACCACCTCTGACTGCACAAATGCACATTTACTTTGTCGCCGTTTGACATTGTGGCAGTTCAGTCGTGTGGAACTTGCTCAATAATTTCCAGATGTTCTACCATGCCCTCTGTGAATATCAGTAGGTCATCCTGGTTGCACACACATTGTGGAATACCTTGTAACATTTTATCCATGGCAGACTGGAAAATGTTCGGGGAGGATTTCACACCATTGGGCAGCTTTGTATATGAATACAAGCCCTTATGTGTGTTGATAGTCAAGTACTGCTGACTTTCCTTGTCGACATTGAGTTGGGCATAAGCGTGAGACAAATCCAGTTTAGTGAAGACTCTTGCTCCGCTAAGTTCTGCGCACAGACCTGTCAAGTTCTTCCTCCACTTGTTGCTTTAGTGCATATGGTACTGGTCTTGGTCGACAATACACAGGTTTCACATCTTGCTTAAGTCGAATGTGTGCAGAGTACCCTGTTATTCCCATGTAACTGTCAGCAAAAATGTTTGCATGTTTGCTCATGACGTTTTTGAGACGTGATTTGGACAAATCGATGCTGAAAATGTTCTTCCAGTCTAATTCTATTCTACTCAGCCAATCCTTTCCAAGGAGGGTTGGTTTATTTCTGTAGCTGGCCACTATGATGGGCAGTGTTACTGACTGACCATTATGCTGAACTTTACAGTTCATTTGTCCACAAGTCTCCAAAACTTTGCCCAAGTAGGTTCTCAGCTTGACCTTACTCTCAAACAATGGTATCTGTGGGAACTTTGTTTCGTACAGGTCTTTGCTCACGACCGAACAATCTGCTGCCGTGTCAATACACATATCGATTAGCTGTTCATTTATCATTAGTTTAGTTCGAAAATCCTTCCCTTGGCTGGTTGTAGGCTTATCAATGTTAGTTGCATAAATGGTGTACAACCCAAGTTCATCTCCATCTGGGTTCATCTTCAAGTTATGAACTCCTTTCTGGTATTGTTGCTTGTTTCCTGCAGATTGTTGGTTTCCTGTTTTAAGCTTGGCCCAACATGCTGAGGTGATATGGCCTTTCTTCTGGTAGTTATAGCACTTGGCCATTTTGAACTGACAAAATTGGGATGAGTGATTACCATTGCAACGATAACAACTGGCTGAACTCGGCTCCCTGCCATACTTTGGTTTTGTTTTTGAGCTTCTTGGTTTGGCCATAGGCACTGCCTTGTGACTGTGAATGGCCACTGCAGTCTGTGGTGGACGAAACTCGCGAGCATTCTTTGATGCCATCTCCATTGTGGTAGCAATCTTGCATGCTTTCTCGAATATAAGATCTGGAGTGTTCATGAGTTTGGACTAAATTCGTTCATCCACTAGACCACAAACAAATCTGTCGCGTAGTGCGCATCCGAGAAAGGTTCCAAAGTTACGTTTTTCAAGGCAACAATGTACTCATTGATTGTCTTCTGGTTTCTGGTGCCAACTTTATAGCTTCCTGCAATTTCCAGAGGTTTTGGGTTGAAGTGCTCCTCCAACCTTCATAATGTCATTGAATGGCACGTCTTTTGCCTTTATAGGTCTGTAGGGGGCGCTGTTCTGGCAGCAGCCATGTCAGCAGTGCGTCAGTTTTTTCAACTTAAATTTTTTTTATTTAGTATGTTTAAAAATGTGTATTTAATGTTTCTTTGTGTGTCTTGTGCGGGGGGTGGTGTAGGGGGGTAAGGGGAAACCGCTTCGGTCGCCTCCTCCATGGAGAGACGACTTTTTCCAGGTCGCCTCCCCGTGGCCTAACATCAAGGATCGGCGCGGCCTTTCCCGGAAACGTGCCCGGGGCTTCAGCGGTGGGCGCAGCGTGGACTCTCGGCGTGGAGCGGGTGAACCCTCGTTGGTGCTCGCTGGAGGGAGCGCTCCGTTTCGCTGGCCCGGGGCAGCCGGCAGCCTGAAGTCGCAGCCTGAAGCCGCGATCTGCAGAGCTCCAGCTGGTGCGGCGTCGTGGGGGACCCGGGGAAGAAGAAGAAGCCATCACTGGCGGCCCGCGGCCAACTTCTACCGCGGGGCCGGCATGGACTTACCATCACCCCTGGAGGGGAGCTTCGACCGCCGGCCCTGCAGTCTACGGTGCTTCTGGCTGCGGCAGGGGACTTTAAATCTTGACCGCCGGCCTGCGGCCTACAACAATCTAAAGCCGCGGTCTTCGGTGAGGAAGAGCCGATCCTGGACTGACTCTGGACTCTGGTCCTGTCCATGGGGGGGAAATGGAGGAGGACTGGCCAAATTTTTGTGCCTTCCACCACAGTGATGAATGCTATGGTGGATGTTTGTGTTACTTTTGTGTGTTCTTTATTATTGTATCGCTGCTGACAACCCAATCCTTGCCGGGTCACTGCTCATGCGGTCGACCGGTCGGTGCAGATTAATGTATTGTTTGAATTGCCCCTCGGGGATAAATAAAGTGCTTGATTGATTGATTGATTGATTGATTGATTGATTGATTTATGGGTGCAAGGAGATTCACGAGTGTGCTGTACACTTCAGGACCGATCTCCATGAGCAGAATCGCTTTCAAGTGTTCGCAAACGGCCTTATTTGTTTCAGTCACTATCTCTCCTTCATCACTAATCTCCATTATGTTGTTTGCCGTGAAAAACATGTTTGCTCTCTCCATATTGGAGCTGAACGGCTCTCTACTCTTGTCAAAGTGCCAAGGTTTCCGATGTAGCCTGTGGACGCTGCCATCGTGTCGTTCTCTTTTTTTTTAAAGTCCGTTCAAAACCCCGATTTCCTGTCTGTTCTGGTGTCACAATTCACCTAAAACTTAGCTGTACAAAGGCTATTCAGCTTTAGGAACTTGACAAAAAAAACCTCAGTGTAAAATGTTATACAATCCCAAGGACAACATCTTGCCATGTAGACACAACATAGAGATAGCCTGACAAACTCTCGCCGATTTGTACAGCTGCTGTTTCATACTACAGTCTCCTGCATAGAAGGATCTGCGGCCGATCGTGTCCAACTCGCAAACAACTGCGACACAACTCCGTATGTACTGTTTAAAATGTTAAACAATACTGCAAAACAGTCATGCACTGTATTTAAAGGATGAGTTCACAAACTCTATCCCATCCGTGTCGCCAATTTTGTTATATTCTGGACGGCAGAATGAATAACAACTTACACGCAGGTTGCCTGGATCACGAGAGAGAGCTTTATTACTCAACATTCCCTGCTTATATTGAACACCAACTCATTATCATATACATGAATATGTATGAATACAAAACAATGTTAGAGTGTGCCAAACTCGCATGTAGTCCAAACCTGTAATGTCTTAATAAAAACCACATTTGTACATGACATTTGGACTCTCTAAAGTGGTGACCCGACGTTCCAAAATGATATTTTGGATTTTTCGCTATGTCTACAGCCGACAACCCAGCTCTACAATGCTTTTGCCCTATGGATACAGCTGTCAACTCCGTGATACAACAAGATGCCGCCGCCGACAGCCTCAACGTGCTCTGTAACTTACCTTTGGGCTCCGACGCCACGATCAGGCCACTCGACTCCTGCCTATGCATGGTCTCAATGATCGCAGGTCGATGGGCGTGATCCAGGCCGTGATTGATAGCCGCCGGCCCTGCCTCCCGATCCAGCATGTTTACCTGGGCGGAGGCCCGATGACGTCCGCCTACTCCTCGCCGGTGAGGATTTCAATAATCCCGGCCTCTGGCTGGCTGTACGGTCGAGCTGTGGCCGGCCTAGCAGCCGGGCGGAGCCTCGGTCGGTCGCGAGTTGGCGGTCCTGTGATGGATTCCATGGCCCACGGCCGGGACAGCCCACAGCCAGAGTGCCGACTGCGCCCACGGGCCCCTCGGCTCCGACCCATAGCCACCGGTTCCCGTTTCCACTGAGGGAGAGGCAGTGCAGCTGGTCTTAGAAACATAGAAAATAGGTGCAGGAGGAGTCCATTCGGACCTTCGAGCCAGCACCGCCATTCATTGTGATCATGGCTGATCGTCCCCTATCAATAACCCGTACCTGCCTTCTCCCCATATCCCTTGACTCCACTAGTCCCTAGAGCTCTATCTAACTCTCTCTTAAATCCATCCAGTGATTTGGCCTCCACTGCCCTGTGGCAGGGAATTCCATAAATTCACAACTCTCTGGGTGATTTTTTTTTTCTCACTTCAATCTTAAATGACCTCCCCTTTATTCTAATACTGTGGCCCCTGGTTCTGGACTCGCCCAACATTGGGAACATTTTTCCTGCATCTAGCTTGTCCAGTCCTTTTATAATTTTATATGTTTCTATAAGTTCCCCCTCATCCTTCTAAACTCCAGTGAATACAAGCCTAGTCTTTTCAATCTTTCCTCATATGACAGTCCCGCCATCACAGGGATCAATCTCGTGAACCTACGCTGCACTGCCTCAATCACAAGGATGTCCTTCCTCAAATTAGGAGACCAAAACTGTACACAATACTCCAGATGTGGTCTCACCAGAGCCCTATACAACTGCAGAAGAACCTCTTTACTCCTATACTGAAATCCTCTTGTTATGAAGGCCAACATTCCATTAGCTTTCTTCACTGCCTGCTGTACCTGCACGCCAACTTTCAGTGACCAGTGTACAAGGACACCCAGGTCTCGCTGCACCTCCCCCTTACCTAACCTAACCCCATTGAGATAATAATCTGCCCCTTGTTTTTGCCGCCAAAGTGGATAACCTCACATTTATCTATATTATACTGCATCTGCCACACATCTGCCCACTCACTCAACCTGTCCAGGTCATCCTGCAACCTCCTCACATCCAATTCGCAGTTCACACTGCCACCCAGCTTTGTGTCATCCGCAAACTTGCTAGTGTTGCTCCTAATTCCCTCTTCCAAATCATTAATATATATGGTAAACAGTTGCGGCCCCAACACCGAGCCTTGCGGTACTCCACTCGCCACTGCCTGCCATTCTGAAAAGGACCCGTTCACTCCTACTCTTTGCTTCCGGTCTGCCAACCGATTTTCTATCCATGTCAACACCCTACCCCCAATACCATGTGCTCTAATTTTAGTCACCAGTCTCCCGTGCGGGACCTTATCAAAGGCTTTCTGTTAGTCTAGATACACTACATCCACTGGCACCCCTTCATCCATTTTACTTGTCACATCCTCAAAAAATTCCGGAAGATTAGTCAAGCATGATTTCCCTTTCATAAATCCATGTTGATTTGGACTAATCCATTTGCTACTATCCAAATACCCCATTATTACCTCTTTAATAATTGACTCCAGCATCGTTCCCACCACCGAAGTCAGGCTAACTGCTCTATAATTCCCCGTTTTCTCTCTCGCTCCTTTCTTGAAAAGTGGGATAACATTAGCTATCCTCCAATCCACAGGAACTGATCCTGAATCTATTGAACATTGGAAAATGATCACCAATGCGTCCACTATTTCTAGAGCCACCTCCCTGAGGACCCTGGGATGCAGACCATCAGGCCCAGGGATTTATCATCCTTCAGCCCCATTAGCCTACCCAATACTATTTCTCGCCTAATGAAAATGTCTTTCAGTTCCTCTACCCCCTTAGATCCTCTGTCCTCCAGTACATCTGGGAGATTGTTTGTGTCTTCTTAGTGAAGACAGATCCAAAGTACCTATTCAACTCTTCTGCCATTTCCTTGTTGCCCATAATAATTTCACCCGTGTCTGCCTTCAAGGGACCCACATTTGACTTTGCTACTCTTTTTCCCTTAACATATCTAAAGAAGCTTTTAATGTCCTTCTTATATTCCTGGCCAGCTTCCCCTCGTACTTCATCTTTTCAGCCCGTATTGCCCGTTTTGTTTCCTTCTGTTGTCCTATGAAAGTTTCCCAATCCTCTGGCTTCCGGCTACTCTTTGCTGTGTTATACATCTTTTCTTTTAGTTTTATTCTATCCCTAACTACTCTTGTCAGCCACAGTTGCCTCCTACTCCCCTTATAATCTTTCTTCCTTTTTGGAATAAAATGATACTGCGTCTCCCGGATTATGCCCAGAAATTCCTGCCATTGCTGTTCCACCGTCATTCCTGCTAGGATCCCTTTCAGTCTACCTTGGCCAGCTCCCCTCTCATGCCTTCATAGTCCCCTTTGTTCAACTGCATCACTGCCACTTCCGATTTAACGTTCTCCTTCTCAAATTGCAATCTTGAGTGCACACGGCAACGGTACGTGGTGTTCCTACCTCCAGCGGTGGGGTTCCGAGGCCCGTCGAGGCCAACCGACCTGCAACCACCAGTAATGGCGGCCATGGCTGGCCAGCAACATCGTCTCTACGTTGGAGACCGGCATTCGAGAGGTGTTCCTTTGTCAACACAGGAGAAGCGGTGAGCATTTTGCCCCGTCGGGGTGGTCGACGGTCGTTCCGGGCTGCCGGGCCTTGCTCTTACCGCCGTCAATGGCAGCTCCATCCGGACGTCGGGTGTCTGCAGTTTTTTTTGTTTTCGACTCCTGTTTTTATGTTCTTTCATTGTTGCGGACGTCTACAAGCCGCTGCTGGGTACTGATTTTTTATTTATTTTTTCCTGGCACACCACCACACTGGTCGATGAGAAGGGTCAGCAGCACACCCCTTCTGCAGTTTTTTCCTAGGTTTCCTTGCGCCCCACGGCCCACGGTAGGGAGGCCCACAGCCGGAGCACCGACTGCGCCCGCGGACCCACAATCCCGACCCACGTCTGGGGTGACCACGGACCCACAGCAGGAGCTGCCCATGACCATGCTGGCACACCGTTCGGATGAAGGTGGGCTCGCTCTCTTCTGTTTCGCCATCCCGCCCGCTTCCGCCCACAAGGACTGTCTGTGTGTCTACCTAACGTGACTTTTGTGCTCGACATGGGTGGCTCATCTTCAGCCCGCTCATTTGGGACATTGTTCGGCCTGTACAGGTGGCCCAGCATCACTGCTCTCATCTTTGCCGTTTGTGTTTCCGGGCGTGGGTGTTGTATTTACAAGTTCAGGCCGCCGCGTTTCATCTGTCCACTCGTTTTCATTCCTCCGGTTCGGGGGGGGGGTCATGTGGCGCCACCCGGTAGTCAAGCCACTTACTGATTGAACCCTCGTCACCAGAACTTGAACGGTCACGTGACTGCGTTTTGCGGAAAGAGAACGTCATCAGTTAAAGGGTGTGTCCTACAACAACAGCAGAAACTTAGCTCGAGATCGCGAGTCAACAACCTCGCTCAACAGCAGCAAAAATGACTTTATGTTATAGTGTACCAAACTCACATGTATGCCAAACCTGTAATGTCTGAATAAAAACCATGTTTGTACACGACGTTTGGACTCTCTACAATGTCACCTATCCATTCCCTCGACTGATGCTGCCTGGCCCCTGAGTTACTCCAGCACTTATTGATTTGATCAAGTGTCCGGCCTTGCCTGGGGTTTTAGTTTAGTTTAGAGATACAGTGCGGAAACAGGCCCTTTCGGCCCACCGGGTCCATGCCAACCAGCGATCCCCGCACATTAACAATATCCTATACCCACTGAGGACAAAAATGTTTTACATTTACCAAACCGATTACCCTACATACCTGTACGTCTTTGGAGTGTGGGAGGAAACCGAAGATCTCGAAGAAAACCCACGCAGATCACGGGAGAAGGTACAAACTCCGTACAGACAGCCCCCATACTCGGGATCGAACCCGGGTCTCCGGCGCTGCTTTCACTGTAAGGCAACAACTCTACAGCTGCGCCGCGTGCCGCCCTAAAGGTTTTTAAAGTTGTGTTTCACAACTTGAATTGCTGCTGGAAGTCGTGCCGTGGCTTGTAATGACTGCATGCAAGCAATGACGAGAGGGAAACAGAGAAGGCACCCCGCGTTACTATTGCTCGGTTGGTCATTGTAATGACAGACAGACCATCCAGGGAGAAGATGACAGCAACAACTCACAATTACTCCCACTAGAAAACTGAAGGCCTCACATGCAAAAAACCTGTCTATAATCAAATCGGGAGCTGGATCTATTTGTTTTCTGCATTGGAATATGCAAACCAATGCAAAGGTCAGTTGCTTTGAAGAGCACATGAGTAGACTTCCATTCATCTGTTAAGGCTTACTTTCCAGTTCATAGCCGTGCTGCTTGCTTGTCATATATCCAAGGTTCAACAATGCAGCAACATCGTCAAACATGGATCACGTGATGACTGACCTCACTGTATGCTCAATTCATGAGTCAGTGCATCCCATTCACAAAAATATAAGACCCAAGAACTTCTGATCATGTTCAGCTGTACAATTTCGCCCCTCAATTCCATCACAGAGTATGTAACACACTCGCACTATGCTGTTCCAAGACCTGTAAGCCTTCATTTCCTTTACTTCGTTACTGGGGAGGCACAATGGTGCAACAGTGGTACCCGGACATGGCGCCAACGGACAAGAAGCCGAAGCAAAGAAGTGGAAGCCAAATAACCGAATGAGCACGAAGCCAAAACGCCAACTAACCAAAAGGGTGGGATGCCTAAATGCAAACTAACCGAAAGGCTGCGTCGCCTAGAAGCAACGGATCGAATGACGCTCAACAGAAAAGTCAAATAACGGACATGACGTTGCTGGGGGGCGGACTTGTCAGCGATTGGTCCAGACCCCCACGTCCATCACATCACTGTGGAGGGATGAACATTGTCCCACACCTTCTCTCCACCCGACCCACAGCCCGCGGAGGGTGGCCGTGGGAGTGTTGGGGCTGTCCCGAGGGATGCACACCTTCGGCCGCTTACAACTTGGTGTTTGGGTTCAGATTGCCCAGTCATCTATGGCTTGTGTGGAAAATGACCCCCACCCTCCCGTCTCCCCTTCTCTTTCCCCTCTTCTCTCTCTCCCCCTCTCTCTCTCCCTTTTCTCTCTCCCCCGTTCTCTCTCTCCCCCTCCCCTCTCTCTTCAAGGCCTGTCTCACGAGTCTGCGGTCATTGGCGGCGAAACAGGAATTGTCTACCGCTCCTGGGCCGCCAGAGACCGCGGGCTCGGTCAAACGCACAATTCCGGGGCCGTGCGGCGTTGTTCCCAACACCGCACGGTGCTAAATAAAAAGCAACACTGTCCAAAAATATGTTCCTACCGCACAGTGAGGCACGAGTGCGGCACGGCCGCCGCCACAGCCGCCGCCAGTGAGGCACGAGCGCCGTGAGTCGAACCTGCACCGCCACAGCCTCCGCCAGTGAGGCACGTGTGCGGCACGGCCTCCGCCACAGCCGCCGCCAGTGAGGTACGTGTGCGGCACGGCCGCCACCACAGCCGCCGCCAGTGAGGGACGGCTGCTGCCACAGCCGCCGCCAGTGAGGTACGTGTGCGGCACGGCCGCCGCCATAGCCGCCGCCAGTGAGGTACGTGTACGGCACAGCCGCCGCCACAGCCCCGTGATCCGAAAGACGTCATCAGCCGAAACCGGAAGCTCGTTGAACCGGCCGTACTTGGCCCCCCGCGCAGCATCTGTGCGGCGCTCTCGTGGTTGCCGTGCGGTCCCCTCTTCCGGCGACACCGCGCTTCACCGCCAATGACCGCAAACCCGTGGGACAGAGCCTTTACCCTCTCTCCCCCTCCCTCTCCCCTTCTCTCTGTCTCTCCACTCTTCTCTCTCCCCCTCTCTCTCTCTCCCCTCTCTCTCTCTTCTCTCTCCCCCTTCTCTCTCTCCTGCTCTCTCTCCCCCTCCTCTCGCTCTTCCCCCCTTTCTCTCCCCCCTTTCTCTCCCCCCTCTCTCCTCTTGCTCCCCTTCCCTCTTTCTCTCCCCTCTTCTCTCTCTCCCCCTCTCTCTCTCCTCCTCTCTTTCCCCCTCCTCTCTCACCCCCCTCTCGCTCCCTTTCCTCTCCCCCTGCTCTCTCTCCTCCTCTCCCTCTCCCCCCTCTCTCTCCCTTCTCTCTCTCCCCTTCTTCTCTTTCTCTCCCCTCTTCTCTCTCTATCCCCCTCTCTCTCCCTTCTCTCTCCCCCCCCCTCTCTCCCTTCTCTCTGTCCCTCTTCTCTCTCTCCGTCTCCACCGGCGGGAGCGTGGGGGTTATTTTCCCACACAAGCCATAGGTGACTGGGCAATCTGAACCCAAGCACCAAGTTGTAAGCAGCCGAAGGTGCGCAGCCCTCGGGACAGCCCCCACTCTCCCTCGGTACGCACACAGCAAGCTCCCACACACAAAACACCAGAATCTGGAAACTGTTTTAACCGAAGATGGACACAAAAAGCTGGAGTAACTCAGCGGCACAGGCAGCATCTCTGGAGAGAAGGAATGGGTGACGTTTCGTGCCGAGATCATTCTTCAGACCTGAAGACTGAGTCTGAAGAGTCTCGACCCTCCACAGTGATGTGATGGACGCGGGGGACTGGACCAATCGTTGACAAGTCACACCCCCCCCCCCCAGCAACATCATGTCCGTTATTTGACTTTTCTGTTGAGTGGCATTCAGTCCATTGGCTTGTAGGCGACGCCACCTTTCAGATAGGTGGCGTTTCGGCAGAGCGGCCATTCGGTGAGTTTGCTTTTAGGCGCAGCCTATCGGTTAGTTGGCTTTTAGGCGTCCCGCCCTTTCGGTTAGTTGCCATTTCCATTCCATTCCATGGCTTCGTTTCCATTCGGTTATTTGGATTCCACGGCTTATTGTCCGTCGGCGCCACGTCCATGCACGGCAACAGTAGAGTTGCTGCCTTGCAGTGCCAGAGACCTGGGTTTGATCTTGACTATGGGTGCTGTCGGTATGGGATTTGTACATTCTCCCTGCATAGGTTTGTACGTTCTCCCTGCATAGGTTTTCTCTAGTGTTCCGGTTTCCTTCTGCACTCCAAATATGTATAGGTTTGTAGGTTAATTGGCTTCTATAAAATTGTCCCCAGGGTGTAGGTTAAAACTAGTGCATGGGGATCGCTGGTCAGCGCAGACTCGGTGGGCCGAAGGACCTGTATCCACACTCTATCTCCAAACTAAACTAAACTAAACTTCCGAGAATCTATTTTCTCTAATCTAAAGGTCCAACGTTAATAGATATTTCGACATCCTATGGACTGATTATACAGATTATCTTCTGTTTTATTTTACTTTTGTGAACCATGTAATATTTCTCAAAGTTTATCATTCAGTAAATCTTCCATAAACCCAGCCTTTGATTTTCAGTCACATAAATCTAGTGCATAATGTTACATCTTCGGGCAATGGTGTTCATTTCCAGCCCTTTTATATTCTGCAATAACTTTTGATGTGGCACTTTGTATCAAATGCCCTCGAGAAATCTAAGTACAGTTCATCCACAGGCTCTTGCTTTATCTACAGCACATGTTGTTCCTTCAAAGAATGCTAATAAAGTGATCACATTTGACTGTCTTTTCACAAACCCATGTTGACCTTACATAATAACAGTACCTTGAATTTTTCAAAGTGCCCTGGTTAATATTGGTTTCTAATGTTTTCTCCACAACAAATGCAATGCCAGGTTGTTTCTTGCATTCTGATTCCCTGCTTTGATTAATTGCATGCCATTTTTCTAAGTTGATGGAAATGTCATTTTTTCTAAAGAATTTTGGAAAATCACAATTATTGTAGCAGCCACTACTTTAGAAAACCCTGCACCAGGATGTCGACCCTTGGACCCAGGAAATTATTAGCCTGCAGCTCCAACAATTTACTCAGTGTCATTTCACTGTTGTTCGTCATTTTCCTGAGTTACAGCTATTTCTGGCGTGTAATTACCTCTTTGAAGATGAAGACCAATGCAAAATACCTGTGAAATTTATTTGTCTTCTCCTTGTTTTCTATTATTAATTCCCAAAACATACTTTTTGTGGGACCAAAACTCACTTTGCTAACATTTTTTTTTAAATTGAAAGGAAATCTGTATTTCTGGCTAGCTTTATTATCTATTGTTTTACCTTCCTTATTAATAGTTTGGTCATTCTTTTTACGCATACTTCTGCTTCCAGTTTTGAAAGATCACGGAAATTGGCCAACAAGATGTATATTTGCATCAAACATTGATCTGTTCTTACATGGTCCTGGATACTAGTATTGGGGTTGTTAATTTATTTATTATATATCATCTATGTGTACAGACACTCTGACTTATGCAATATGTGACTTATGTAAACTTGCACTTGCAGTACATAAGCAATTCTGCACTTAGTACCGCATGGTAGGCTGCTCTGGAAGGTTAGATCGCATGGGATCCAAGGAGAGATAGCTGAATGGAGAGGAAATTGGCTTCATGGAAGGAAGCAGAGGGTGATGGTGGAAGGTTGCTTCTTGGACTGGAGGCCTGTGACTAGTGGTGTGCCTCAGGGTTCGGTGCTGGGCCCGTTACTGTTTGTCATCTACATCAATGATTTGGATGAGAACATACAGGGCAAGATTAGCATGTTTGCTGATGATACAAAAGTGGGTGGTTTTGCAGATAGTGAAGATGGTTGTGAAAGATTGCAGCAGGAGGATCTGGATCAATTGGCCAGGTGGGCTGACGAATGGTTGATGGAATTTAATGCAGAGAAATGTGAAGTGTTGCATTTTGGAATCTCTAACAAGGGCAGGACCTACACAGTGAATGGTAGGCATCTGGGGAGTGTTGTAGAGCAGAGGGATCTAGGAGTGCAGGTGCATGGTTCCTTGAAGGTCGAGTCGCAGTGGTCAAAAAGGCTTTTGGCACTTTGGCCTTCATCAGCCAGAGTATTGAGTATAGAAGTTTGGAGGTCATGTTGCAGTTGTATATGACTGCATTTTGAGTATTGTGAGACCACATTGGTGAGACTCCATTGGTGAGACCGCATTTAGAGTATTGTGATCAGTTCTTGGCACCGTGTTATAGGAAAGATATTGTCAAGCTTGAAAGGGTTCAGAGAAGATTTATGACGATGTTGCAAGGACTAGAGGGTCTGAGCTATAGGGAGAGGTTAAGTAGGCTGGGTCTCTATTCCTTGGAGCACAGGAGGATGAAGGGTGATCTTATAGCGGTGTATAAGATCATGAGAGGAATAGATCGGGTAGATGCACAGAATCTTTTGCCCAGAGTAGGGGAATCGAGGACCAGAGGACATAGGTTCAAGGTGAAGAGGAAAAGATTTAATAAGAATCTGAGGGGTAACTTTTTCACATGAAGGGTGGTGGGTGTATGGAACAAGCTGCCAGAGGAGGTAGTTGAGGCTGGGACTATCCCAACGTTTAAGAAACACTTAGATAGGTACAAGTTTGGAGGGATATGGACCATACATAGGCAGGTGGGACTAGTGTAGCTGGGACAAGTTGGCTGGCGTGCGCAAGTTGGGCCAAAGGGCCTGTTTCCACACTGTATCACTCTATGACACTATGACTAGTCCCTTGTGCAATAAAGGCAGTTTGTAATTTCTACAACACTGTACAATCACTCAAGTTTACATCGGAAACAAGTCGGCAATGACGTGGTGCTTCTCCAGAAGGCCACACACCACAGAAAATGCACCAACAGTGAGAGTTGGTGATTCCAACTTAGGCAAAATCTGACTTAGTTAAGTAACGTAACCCTTATATAAGTCAGGGAGTGCCTGTATGGTATTTCAGGCCTATCATGCTGACGCAAGTAAGAATTTCATTGACTTAACGACTCCCTTGGTAGAACATTGTTGTACTTTTCCTTTTTTGCTTCTTTAATTTGCTATGCCCAGCGAACCATCCCAGTTTGTTTCCACTGCCATTGAAGGACAACACAGGATGATGGATACCTATTGGCTTTGCCAGTATTGTTCACCTCCCGAAAATGAAATAAAAATCAAAAAATAAATCTTTCCAATGGTCTGTTACTTCATTTAAGTCACATTATTGAATGTTTTTTTGGCACAGTGTGACATAGCTCAAGCTATGTTTATGGATATTTTATGCATTGACTATATATTTATGATGTGAATACAAGAGGAATACAGTATGCAAAACTATAAAGCCTGACTAATGCTTGGGCTGCAACTGAATCCTATAATCAAGTCATATAATTTACCAAACCAATGCAAAATGACCAAAGATCAATGATTTAGGTTATGGAAAATTTACTGAGCAATAAACTGAAAAATATTGCAAACTTTGCTAAAATGATGGTGTTACAACTTAAGTGCTGGAGGCAATTTTTTTTTTCATAGATGAATGGTTAACTGCAGTCAGAAGTATATTCTTATCACTGACAAGTAGCCTAAAGCATATAGGAACATTATGTGAAAGAGAAGATAATCAATATAATCATGATTTTGCTTCATTCATCTTTTGCTCTATTAAAGTTACCCCCACCCTCCCAAGATTGGAAATAATGGATTCTTAGATGTATAAAAATGGGAGTTTGTATCGGAGAGAGGCTGGCTAACTGGGACAAAGAACAGGCATAAAAGTATTTTGTTTTGTTTGCAACATGTAACATGTGGTGTACCACAGGGATGGGTATGAGAAGGAATCTCAACTTTTTACAACTTATATACCTGGATGAAGGGACAGAGGGAATGGTTGCCAACTTTGCTATTGATAGGTAGGTAGGAGAGTAAGTTGTGTAGATTTCACAAGAAGGCTCCGGGGAAATATAGATAGGTTAAGTGGGTAGACAAGGATCTGATGAATGGAATATATAATATGGAAAAATAAGAAATTGCCTATTTTGACCATGAAAATATTTTTTAAAGTGAAGGACTGGTGCAGAGGGCAGGGATTCAAATTTCTGGATCATTGGGACCTCTTTTGTGGAAGGTGCAACCTGTACAAAAAGGATGGGTGCACTTGAACCTGAGGGGGACCAATATCCTGGTGGGGAGATTTGCAAAGGCTACTGGGGAGACTTTAAACTAGAACGGTTGGGGGGAGGGACTTAAATAGAGAAAGCTATTAGACAGTGTGTGAGGCAGGAGGCAGAGAAGGAAAGCACTCAGACCCAACATGTAGGGGGGAAAGAAGAAAACAATAATAAACAGAGAATAAGAGGTGGTGGGGTTCTTAAATGGGTGAGCAGAGAAACAGAGGGGTGTAAAATGCGGGCAGAAGCAATAGGTAGCAAGGTGAAAAGTAAAAGTGGCAGGCAAACTAATCCAGGACAAAAATCAAAAAGGGCCACTTTTCAACATAATTGTAAAAGGGGTAAGAGCGTTGTAAAAACAAGCCTGAAGGCTTTGTGTCTCAATGCAAGCAGCATTCGTAATAAGGTGGATGAGTTGAACGTGCAGATAGCTATTAATGATTATGATATAGTTGGGATCACGGAGACATCGCTCCAGGGTGACCAAGGCTGGGAGCTGAACATCCAGGGATATTCAATATTCAGGAGGGATAGAGAGAAAGGAAAAGGAGGTGGGGTAGCGTTGCTGGTTAGAGAGGAGATTAACGCAGTGGAAAGGAAGGACATTAGCTTGGAGGATGTGGCATCGGTATGGGTAGAGTTGCGAAACACTAAGGGGCAGAAAACCCTGGTGGGTGTTGTGTACAGGCCACCTAACAGTAATAGTGAAGTTGGGGATGGCATCAAACAGGAAATTAGAAATGCGTGCAACAAAGGCAAAATAGTTATAATGGGTGACTTCAATCTACATATAGATTGGGTGAAT
>CM075977.1:301828256-301962705 GCA_038087875.1 Malacoraja senta | reverse complement strand
TTTATTTACATTGTTTGATAATTTGGTTCACTCTAACTGGTGATTGGGGATCAGTATTGATCTGAGGCTGGTCAGGAATTAACTGGATAGGGTTTAACTGAATAGGGATAGTTAGTCTCAGTATCAACTGACACAGGGAACACTTTTCTGGGCTCCCCTCTTGTGTTTTAAGGGTTTTAAACTGGAGGGTATCTGGTGGGCTAGATTTAAAGTGATTCCAAAAATTTAGTGCTCTTTTCTGGATATTTATTATCAGTGGGTATCTGCCTAATTCTACCCTACATGCGTTTGTTGGTGTTTTCCTTTGGATGTGGAGGATGTTCCGACAAAAATTCCGCATGCAGGGCCTCCGTTGTATGTATATCCCATTTACTATAACATACTTCACTACCATAAAGCGCAATAGGCTGGATTACACTGTCAAATATTTTAAGCCAGATTTTAATTGGAATTTGGATGTTGTAGAATCTTCTTTTTATTGCATACAGAGCTCTTCGAGCTTTCTCTTTTAGTGCATTCACAGCCATATTGAAGCTCCCTGATGCTGCAACAGTTAGACCAAGGTAAGTATAGATCATAGTGTGTTCGATAATAATACCATTGAGAGTAAATTTGTATTTATCTTCCTGACATCTGGGTCTTTTCTGAAAAAGCATGATGTTGGTTTTCTTTAGATTTACTGCCAGGGCCCAATTTTGGCAGTACTCATCAAGTAGGTCCAACTGTTGCTGCAGTCCCTGTTCTGTGGGGGACAGCAGAACCAAGTCATCCGCATAAAACAGGGATTTTACCTCTCCGTCCAGAAAACAGAGGCCCGGCGCTGTGCTCTGGTCCAGCTTTACTGTCAAATCGTTGATATATACATTAAACAGTGTCGGGCTCAGATCATAGTGTGTTCGATAATAATACCATTGAGAGTAACAGCTGTGACGCTGTTAGTCAGAACATAAATCTGCAAATAGTTGACGCATGTAAAAAGGGAACTGCTGTAATCATGGGGGACTTCAATTTTCATATTAGTTGGGCAAACCAAACCTGGGCAGGGTAGACTAGAGGAAGAGTTTATAGAATGTATTAGAGACGGGTTCCTAGAACAGTATGTCACAGAACCGACAAGGAGGGAGGCAATCTTGGATCTGGTCCTGTGTAATGAAGCAGGATTAATTAAAAATGTCATAGTTAGGGACTCGTTGGGAACAAGTGACCACAATATGGTCGAATTCCATATTCAAATAGAAGGAGAGCTGGTTGAAAACTCAGGCTAGGGTACTTAGTCTAAATAAAGGGGATTGTGAAGGTATGAGGACTGAGCTGATCAAAGTTGACTGGGATAGCAGACTCAAGAATAAGACGGTACATGAGCAGTGGTGTACGTTTAAGGATCTACTGTATAACCTTCAAGAAAAATTTATTCCTATGAAGAAAAAAAGGGGTAAGGGAAAGAACAGTCAGCCATGGCTCAGTAAAACTATAAAGGATAGTATTCAGCTGAAGGCAAGGGCATATAAGGTAGCTAGAGATAGTGGGAGGGTAGAGGATTGGGAAGCATTTAAAGGTCAGCAAAAAATAACTAAGAGATTAATTAAGACGGGGAAAATAGACTATGAAAGGAATTTAGCGAACAACATAAAAACTAATAGTAAGAGTTTTTCTAGCTATGTAAAAAGAAAAAGGGTGGCTAAGGTGAACGTTGGTCCATTGGAGGGTGAGACTGGAGAGTTGTTGGTGGGGAACATGGAAATGGCAAAGGCATTAAACGAGTATTTTGTATCAGTCTTCACCATAGAAGACACAAAAAATATTCCAACGCTGGATAAACAGGGGGCGGTAGGAATGGAGGAGCTAAATACTATTAAGATCACCAAGGAGGTGGTATTAGGGAAATTAATGAGACTGAAGGAGGATAAATCCCCTGGGCCTGATGGATTACATCCAAGGGTCTTGAGGGAGATAGCAGTGGGGATTGTGGATGCATTGGTGATAATTTTCCAAAACTCCCTGGAGGCAGGAACGGTCCAGTGGATGGAAAATGGCCAATGTAACACCTATATTTAAAAAGGAAGTAAACAGAAGGCGGGTAACTATAGACCGGTTAGTCTAACATCGGTGGTGGGTAAAATGTTAGAGACAATTATTAAAGAAACACTAACGGGGCACTTGGATAAACATGACTTCATCGGACAGAACCAGCATGGTTTTGTGAAGGGGAAGTCCTGTTTAACGAATCCTGCTCGAATTCTTTGAGGAAGTAACAACCCGGGTGGATAAAGGGGAACCGGTGGATGTGGTATACTTGGACTTCCAAAAGGCTTTTGACAAGGTGCCCATAAGAGACTATTGCTAAAAATAAAAAATTATGGGATTGGGGGTAATATATTAGCATGGGTAGAGGATTGGCTAACAAATAGGAAGCAGAGAGTGGGGATAAATGGTTCATACTCGGGATGGCAACCGGTAACTAGCGGGGTTCCGCAAGGGTCGGTGCTGGGACCCCAGTTGTTCACAATTTATATAAATGATTTGGAGGAGGGAACCAAGTGTAATATATCAAAATTTGCGGACGATACAAAAATGGGAGGAAAAGTAGGGGATGAGGGAGGATAGGAAGAGTCTGCAAAAGGATATAGATAAGCTAGGTGAGTGGGCAACAACTTGGCAGATGAAATTTAATACTAATAAATGTGAAGTCATTCACTTTGGGAAAAAAAATGATAGGGCAAGTTATTTTCTAAATGAGGTGGAGCTGCGTTGTAATGCAACGCAAAGGGATCTAGGGGTAGTAGTACATGAATCACTAAAAAGTTAGTATGCAGGTGCAGCAAGCAATCAGGAAGGCCAATGGAGTTTTGGCCTTTATTGCTAGGGGGATTGAGTATAAAAACACGGAGGTCTTGCTGCAGCTGTACACAGTATTAGTGAGACCACATTTGGAATACTGTGTACAGTTCTGGGGTCCATACTTAAGAAAGGATGTACTGGCCCTGGAGGCAGTGCAGCGAAGGTTTACAAGATTAATTCCTGCAATGAGGGGATTGACATATGAGGAAAGGTTAAGTAGGCTGGAACTCTACTCTTTGGAGTTTAGAAGAATGAGAGGCGATCTCATTGAAACATATAAGATCGTGAGGGGCCTTGATCGGGTGGATGCACCGAGGATGTTCCCAATGATCGGGGAAACTAGAACTAGGGGACATAGTTGTAGAATAAGAGGGGGCTCTTTTAAAACTGAGGTGAGGAAGAACTTCTTCACCCAGAGGGTGGTTAATTTATGGAATTCACTGCCCCAGGGAGCAGTGGAGGCAGAAACATTAAATATATTTAAGTCTAAAATAGATGGTTTTTTAGCTGCCAAGGGGATAAGGGGCTACGGGGAGAGGGCAGGGATATGGACCTAGGTATGGTTAGTATAGTAAGACCTGAGTGATCTCCTGGACAAGTGTCGATCGCCTGGATTGGGGTCGGAGAGGAATTTCCCGGATTTTTTTCCCGAATTGGACCTGGGTTTTTATCCGTTTTTTTGCCTCCCCCAGGAGATCACGCGGTTCTTGGGGTGGAGAGGGGTGATAGCGATATAAAGGGGAGGGTAGTGTCTTGTGTTCTGTGTCTTGTGTCTACTGTTTGTGGGTAAGGGTGTCTGTTTAGTGTTCAGCCATGAGCGAATGGCGGTGCGGGCTCGATGGGCCTGGTGGTCTACTCTCGCACCTACTTTCTATGTTTCTATGTTTCTAACAGGGATTTTACCTCTCCATCCAGAAAACAGAGGCCCGGTGCTGTGCTCTGGTCCAGCTTTACTGCCAAATCGTTGATATATACATTAAACAGTGTCGGGCACAGATTGCAGCCTTGCCGGACGCCTCTTCTCTGGGCGAAGAGATCAGTGCGTTTGTCCCCAATTTTAATGCCACATTTATTATTCAGATACATTGATTTGATAAGGTCATATACCTTTCCTCCTATACCACAACAGAGGAGTTTGTAATAGAGCCCTTCATGCCAAATAGAGTCAAATGCTTTCTCAAAGTCAATAAAACAGGCAAATATTTTTCCATTTTTTGCTTGGTGTACATGTTTTTCAATGAGAGTGTGGAGGGTATAAATGTGATCAGTGGTATGGTGATTTGGGAGGAGGACAATTTGTTTTTTACTGAAAATGTTGTATTTGTTAAGGAAATCCTGCATTCTGTTATTTATGATACTGCAGAATAACTTCCCTAGGCAGCTACTGACACAGATGCCGCGATAATTATTTCAGTCTAATTTGTTTCCACTCTTATAAATGGGTGAAATAAGCCCTTCACTCCAAATATCAGGGAAATAACCTGAACGTAGTATGATGTTGAACAGCCTAAGCACTATGTCCTGCATCTCCGGAGTGCTGTACTTGAGCATTTCATTTTTAATGCTATCTGGACCACAGGCTTTCTTTGAGTGAAGAGATTTTATTTTTATGGTCAGTTCTTCCAAAGTAATTGGGAAATCAAGAGGGTTTTGATAATCTTTAATTACTGTTTCTAGTGTTTGGAGTTTTTCTTTAATATGAGAATGATTTGAGTTTATTTTATTTATTGGGATGGCTTTATATAGATTTTTGAAATGTGCTCTCCAGATATCACCGTCTTGAATTGGTAATGTTTGTAGTTTTGTTGTGCTCAGGTTATTCCACATATCCCCAAATTGGTTTTGATTTATGGAATTTTCAATTTCTTCAAGTCTTTTGTGAGTGTGATTTCGTCTTTTGTTCCTAATCGTGTGTTTATACCTTATAAGAGTTTCATTATATCTAATGCGTAAGTCTGGATTGTTTGGTTGACAGTGATATTTTCCTCAGATCTTTTCTGACACTTTTACACTCGTGGTCGAACCATTTTTCATGGTTGTGTTTTTTGATAATTTTTCTCTTCTGTTTCACAAGGTCAGCTTTGATTAGCTGCCTTGTGAAAGATCATATTGATGTCATTTATAGCCATGTTTACACCATCTCTAGTACTAGAATTTATCTCCACTACCTGAAGCCCGTCTGTAATTCTGATTTAGTTTATACAGCTTACTGGGTTCCTTTTTTACGTCTTTAGTTTGAACAGGAAATTTTAGGTACACGTTGATTTGACTATGGTCTGAAAGAGGGGACTGCTGCCTAACAGTGAATGCACTGACAGTGCAGGGGTGTATGTCAGAAATTGTGTAGTCTACCACGCTAGACCCAAGAGCTGAGGAATATGTAAACCTTCCCAGCGAGTCCCCTCTGAGCCTACCATTAACTATGTACAGGCCCAAGGCTCGGCAGAGATGCACTACCTCTCTACCACTTTTATTTATTTCACAGTCAAGGTTGTTCCGGTTAATGATAGTTGGTGTGACATACAAGGGGGTTTGACCGAACACATGGTTGTTGCCCTGTGGGTCTATGGAATCGGGTTCACATCCGGTCCTTGCATTCAGCTCTCCACATAGTAGCAGATTTCCCTGGGCCTGCAAATGATTGATTTCCATGTGGAGAGTTTCAAATATATCCTCTTCAAAATATGGCGATTCTATTGGGGGTATGTAGGCGGCACATAGATATATATCTTTTCCAGTTATTCCAATTTTTTAATCTAGTTTCAACCATATATGTGATTTCCCCTGTTTTATTGATGTAATGTGACTGTCTAGTTCTTCTTTGTACCACACCAAGACCCCCCCGGAGGTTCTGCCCTTATGTATATCAGTAGTTTTTACTGAGGGCACCATGACTTCATGGTACCCTGAAGTGCAGTGAATGAACGTATCCTTTCGGTACCATGTTTCCGTTAATATCATTATATCAGTGTCTTCTATAGACTTTAGGAACTCAGGGTTCCCAGTCTTCATCCCGAAGGTTGAAGAGTAGAGACCCTGGATATTCCAGCATGGACCCTGGATATGCCATGGTAAGGCAGACGCGTACTGCCACCTAATAATAATAACTATATTAATAATAGCAATATCAACAGTATTAATAGCAATATCAACAATATCAACATTACTAATTCAGTGCAATCATATGCTATTTTTATCAGTCACTCGGAGGGGACTGTTTATATATATGTGTCCTTTTCTTACCATAGGAGGTGGGAACATGGGGTGTGCGCTCTCTCTGTCTCTCTGTCTCTCTCTCTCTCTCTCTCTCTCTCTCTCTCTCTCTCTCTCTCTCTCTCTCTCTCTCTCTCTCTCTCCCTCCCTCCCTCCCTCCCTCCCTCCCTCCCTCTCTCTCTCTCTCTCTCTCTCTCTCTCTCTCTCTCTCTCTCTCTCTCTCTCTCTCCTCTCTCTCCTCTCTCTCCTCCCTCCTCCCCCTCCCCCTCCCCCTCCCCCTCCCCCTCCCCCTCCCCCTCCCCCTCCCCCCCCCTCTCCCTCTCCCTCTCTTTCTGTTGTTGTTCCAGAAAACAAGGAAGGTAGAGAATTCTATATATTTACTCCCCTCTGTTGGTAAGTTTAAAGTTAGGGAAAGATTTAAAAACAACCTTAGACGCATTTTATTTGTTTCGTGCTTACATGAAATGAGTTGCCAGAGGAAGTGAAATATGTGGGTACAATTACAACATTTAAAATACACTTGGACGTGTGCATTGTTGGGAAGGTTTGGAGGAATATTCAACAGGCACAGGCCTGTGAGACTACCTCAGTTAACTAACTGGGCCGGCATGGATGAATTGGGCCAAAATCTGTGCTACAGCCATTTAACTATGAATATATCAATCTGAGTATACTTGGCTGTATGAAGTCAATGGTGTGAAGAAGGATATTATTGTTTCCAATATGGTCATTAATAAGGAAATGAAGAATTTGTAAATCAGAATATGTGAAGAGAGAAATTGAGTTATTTTCTCCACTTAATGTCTTATCAGAAATTGGAAAAATAGAGGGAATCTGACCATAAGATGCAGAAAAAGTTGGGGAGGGTGAGGGAATGACAGCAAAACATAAAGTCTGACAAGTCACAAGAAGGGTTAATAGCAAAAAGGATAATAGGGCACGGTTAAAGAGATGGTAATGACATAAGTAAGGATAAAACAAGTTAGTCTGAAAAGAGCATAAATGGAAAAGAAGAATATTTTTTGCAATTACCAGAAAAAAACTGTGAGCTGGAAATGTGAAATGAAAATCCTAGAAATGCTCATTATCTGAAATTGTTGCAATCATCATTGTTGGAGAAGAGCAATTCCTTAAACCTACTGTAACAAGAATATAACAAGAGCACAGAGGTAATTCGGAGCAAGAATAGTTATCCTGGCCCCACAGGCCTGACTCTCCATTCAACATGATCATGGCTGATCTGCCCCAGGTCTCAACACCTGTCAGTGTTAGCTCCACATGCTTCTTGATCACAATCACATGACCCTTCAAAAGAAAATATCCCTCCTCTTTGAATTCTTCCAGTGATCTTACCTCCACAAAGCCCTGGGGTAGAGAATTCCAGTGATTCACCACCCTCTGCACCTCACTTTGCAATGACTGCCTTCATATCTTGAAACTATGTCCCTTTATTCAAGACTCCCATTTGTGGAAAATCTCAAAGTCAACCTTGCCATACTCCCTTAGTTTCTTCATAAGTTCATAAGTTATAGGACCAGAACCATGATTGAACACTCCGCTGTTCAATCATGGCTGATCTATCTTTCACTCTCAACCTCATTCATCTGCCTTCTCCCCATAACCCCTGACACCCTTACTAATCAAGAATCTGGCAATCTCCTCCATAAAAATATCCATTGACTTGGTCTCCATGTTCGTCTATAGCCATCTTATATTTTAATAAGATCAATCTTCAAAACTCCAAAGATAAAACATTGTCACCATTTGTGATGGGACAACCCTTTCATTCATGAATGGAGGGATATAGATCATATGCAGGCAGATAAGATTAGTGTATCTTGGCATCATGTTCAGCACAGAGATTGTGGGCCAAAGAGCCTGTTCTAGTGCTGTACCTTAACTATGTTCTATGAATTAACATAGTGAATCTCTTCTGGACCAAATCCAAAGCCTATATATTCTTTCTTAAAAAGTTTTAATGGTTCAATGGTACTTTATTGTCTGTGTACCTAAGTACAGTGAAACTCTTGCATACCGTTCAGTGACAATCTTACTATACATTAGAAAGTAATGTCATTACTATAGTAATGATTGTAAGAGTGTAGACTGAGTCAGTAAGCATGCCCGAAATATTCTAAAAACGTTAGTTGCTTAACTTGTTCGTAAAAGCCCATTGCCCTGGGGATGGCACTGAGTTGGAGTTGCGGTGGTTGTTCTGGCCCGGTGATGTGTCAATGTCCTCTGCCGCTGCTGCGCCGCTGCAGGCCCCACCTGTTCCATGCTCTCGGCCACTTGGAGTGGTCCAATGAAGCCCCTGACTGCTTCAGTGCCTCCAGCGGCTCACTCCCTCCCCCCCCCCCCCACCCCGACTCGAGCACTCTGTCGCCTCCTCAAACCTGGATACCTTAAAGGCAAAGGATTGAATCTTTGGGCACTCCACTAGTTACCTCCATCCGGCCTAAAAATGCCTCATATTTTCTGACTGTCTCACCTGTGATAATCAGTCTTCAATCATATTTAAACATTTCTGATTTAGTTCAATGACCTGGAGGGAGGATGTGGAGTGTAAAGGTCTTCAAGTTTGTTGATGATATGAAAATAGGTGGGAGGACAATGGTGTGTTGAGGATACTTGGTCTCTCCGTGAGTGACAGATAGTTTAAGCGAGTGGGCGAATACTTGGCAAATGAAGTTTAATATTGAAGATGTAATGTCATGCACTTTGTAAAGAGGAGTTTAAAGGCAGATAATTATCTAAATCGAAAAAGTTTGCAAATGAACAAACTACAAATTATATAATTTTGGCAGACAAGTGTAACAGGTGGTTAGGATAGTGATTGGCATAAAGTCATAGAATCATACAACATGGAAGCAGGCCCTTCAGCCCACTTTGTCCATGCCAACTAAGAAGTCCATCCATGCTATTCCATTTGCCTGTAGTTGACCCTTCCTATCCATGTACCTGTCTAAAATATTGTCCTTTATTGCAAGAGGGCTGAAATTTATCAAGAGGATAGTATTGTTGCCCTTGTACAGTGTACCTGCAGTACTGTGCAGATTTGGGTCCCCTTATTTAAGAAAGGATGTACTGGTCCTAATGTTCACATGCTTGCCACTGGACTCCTGAAACAGACACACTATTCAGTGCTCTGCCACAAGAGATTACTAGGTCCACAGAGAAAAGATTCACAGATATTCCCCAAGCAGTCTTGAAAATGTGTAACATAATTACCGATGCACCAGAATTCCTGACCAATAATGGCTCAGGGTAGTGAACAACTATTCGGGACGGCATTGGGAATGTTAGACTAGGCTTTAGAGATACAGCGTGAAAACAGTCCCTTTGGCCCATCGAGTCCGTGGCAAGCAGCGACAGTACACTAGCACTATCCTACTAGCCAAATGGAGTTTAATATGGGAAGATGTAAGGGCATGCACTTTGTAAAGAAGAGTTTAAAGACACTAGGGACAATGTACAAGCCAATTAAACTACACACCTGTATATCTTTGGAGTGGGGGAGGAAATTGGAACTCCTGGAGAAAGCCCACGCTGTCACAGGGAGATTGTACAAACTATGTACAGACAGCACCCGTAGTCAGGATCAAACCTGGTCTCTGATGCTATAAGGCAGCAACTCTACCACTGTGCCTCCCTTGAGTCCATGTGACAGGAGCACACAGAAACCTAGTATAAATAATGGAAGAAGCACCTGAAACATCAGGTACCTCCCAACTCTGCCAAAGTCTGCAAGCTCCTCACTGACCACCTCGGTCTTCCTTCTGTAGATTCTGCTTGACCTGCCAAGTGTTTCCAGAATTTCCTGTTTTGTTGAAACCCACAAAAGTGGAGTGGAAGCAAATGATCTTGAACACAGAGATACTGCCTTAGAGGAGTCACTGTTGCTTCTACGTATTTACAAACTGCTGAATTGTATGTACCTTACGCATTTCCAGCGTTGGAAACGTTTTCAAGTCCAGAAGGAGAATGATTCTTTTTAAAAGATATATGCCACATGCATGATCACACTTTGCAGTGTGAGAGCTCGGTGCAGAGTGCTGGAACTGCCAGCTTTCTTGACAAAAACCTTTTCTTTTCACAAGCTTAATTCACTTGCTCTGTAACGTCATTACTTATTGAGCATCCACAATCAGCATGGGACCAATCTGCTGAGGTCTACACATGTGTGTCTATAACTGGGCAATGCTTAGGCGGATGTTGTAGGATGGTTTTCTAATTGGCATAACGTGGACGACTGTGCTACCAGGTTGGACCATTCATTGTAGCATATTTAATACTGGGGTGTGCAAAAAAATGTGTTACTTTACTGCTCTGAATCCTTATTGTTTCCGGGTTTGCAGCAATCTTTTTGATTCAAAGAGAGCAGTCCGAGAATAGCCTTCTCACAAACACGCACACCTGATTGTATGAGATCAATATGTTGCAGATGCATCCATCCACTTGCTCCATAGTCATCATTGCTGCAGGTAGGGTTGCCAACAGTTCCGTATTAGCCGGGACATCCCGTATATTGGGCTAAATTGGTTTGTCCCATACGGGACCGCCCTTGTCCCGTACTTGACTGCTACTACTCGGGTCGAGGGGACTGTCGGGTCGGAGCGCCGTGTCCGGCCCCGCCTCACCTGTCCTGACAATGCAGCCCATGGAGTGCAGCAGTAGCGCCTCGCCTGTGGCCCCGTCAGTCGGCAGCCAGGCCAGCTGTCCGACATTCGGACCTTTGCTTACCGTCGACATCAGCACCCCTCCTGCTCATGGCCGATCATCGGTTCATGAGTTGGATGGGGTGCCGGGCCAAAACTCCACAGCTGGTCTGCTGGCTGGGCTTTGTGTGCAGTCCAGCACCCCAGCCAACTCATCATTCACCCAGCCATGACCGAGTTGGTCAACGAATTGCCGTCGGAAATTTGTCCCTTATTTTGACCTTTTGTCTCTTATTTGGGAGTGAGAAAGTTGGCAACCCTAGCTGCAGGTCATACTCACTGGGCACATTATTTGTAGAGCTTGCCTAAACAAACAATGGTAATTTTCACAGAATTCCCACTTTCCAGCTGGTAATTCTAGCTGACCTGCGTTAGAGTCATAGAATCATACAGCGTGGAAACAGGCCCTTTGGCCCAACATGTCCCAGAAGCAGCGAGAGTATTGGCTGGAAGTAGGTGAGTCAGAGGGAAAGAAGATTTAAAAAGAGGGCCAAAGGCCCGGATCAAGTGTTTTCTGTGAAGGTCGGAGAGAAGCAAAAGCCAGAAGCAGCGACACGAGTATTGGCTGGAAGCAGGTGTGTCAGAGGAAAGAAGTTTTAAAAAGAGTGCCAAAGGCCCAGGTTCGAGTAATTTACAAATTAGCCCTAAAGTAGTTGATTAGGTATCACATGTAAAGAAGTGCGGAGCAGCCTTGTTGAGGTGAAGTGCCTAGGTGAGTAAAGTGTGAGTCATTGGCTTGAGAGTCTTTGGTGAGGAGGCTGGCAAGGAGGCTACACTGGATCGAAATTTGTAATTTGTGATTTTTGTCCACTGAAGAAATGGCAGGCAAGTTGGTGCAGTGTGTTTCCTGCAGGATGTGGGAAGTAAGGGACACCGCTGGTGCTTCTGGAAACTACACCTGCAGAAATTGTGTCCAGGTGCAGCTCCTGAATGAACGTGTTGGGGAACTGGAGAAGCAGCTGGATGACCCAAGGGCCATCCGGGGAAACGAGAGTTGTCACACCAAGGATACAGGAAGAGCGAAGATGGGTGACTGTGAGAAAGGGGAATAAACGTGGAGTGCAGGAAAGTGCAGGTGGCTGCACCTAATGAAAACAGGTACGCCCTCTTGGGAGCTGTCGGGGCACACGATGCTTCCAGTCCGAGCGGCGGACAGGCCGGTGGCTCCAATCCTAGCGATGAGACTCGACCGACGAGACCAACGTCAGGCGGAGCCATAGTGGTGGGTGACTCCATTGACCGAGAAGCGGACAGGAGATTCTGTGGCGACAGGCGAGACTCGAGGATGGTCTGTTACCTCCCTGGTGACAGGGTTCAGGATGTCATGGACTGACTTCAGAACATCCTCGAGAGGGAAGGTGAGCAGCTGGAAGTAGTTGTGCATGTGGGCACAAACAACGTTAGGAAGAAGAAGAACGAGGTTTTGCAACGTGAGTTTAGAGAGTTAGGAAGAAGACTGAAAAGCAGGACTTCGAGGGTGGTTATCTCTGGATTGCTTCCTGTATCTCGTGCTGGTGAGGGCAGGAACAGGGAGATAGGGGATCTGAATGTGTGGCTGGGGGGCTGGTGCAGGGAGCAGGGATTTAGATTTATAGACCACTGGGACCTCTTCTGGGGTAGGGGTGACCTGTACAAAAGGGACAGTTTACACCTTAACTGGAGGAGGACCGACATTCTGGCAGGCAGGTTTGCTAGGGCTACACATGTGGGTTTAAACTAAATAGCAGGGAGGAAGGGTTGACAAATTGGGAGTATAAGGGTGGAGGTAAAGGGGAATTGAGTACAGGAAAAGTTGCAAAAGACTCCCAAATTAATAGGAAGGAAAGTTCGAGAAGGGATAAGAGAGTAAGGTCAGGGGAAATAGTGACCGGTGTGAGAGGGGAGGTGAATACCAAAGTTAAAGTGTTGTATATGAATGAGCGAAGTATAAGAAATATAGTGGATGAGCTTGAGGCTCAGTTAGAGATTGGCAAGTTTGATGTTGTGGGAATTACAGAGACATGGCTGCAAGAGGACCAGGGCTGGGAACTGAATATTCAAGGTTATACATCCTATCAAAAAGACAGACAGGTGGGCAGAGGGGGTGGGGTAGCTCTGTTGGTAAGGAATGAAATTCAGTCCCTTGTGAGGGGTGACATTGAAACACGAGATGTGGAGTCAGTATGGATAGAACTGAGGAATTGTAAAGGTAAATAGACCCTAATGGGACTTATCTACAAGCCCCCAAACAGTAGCCTGGATGTAGTGATGAAAGCTCATGGCATGTTGTCCTTCATAACAAGAGGAGTTGAGTATAGGAGCAAAGAGGTCCTTCCGTAGTTGTACATGGCCCTGGTGAGGCCACACCTGGAGTATTGTGTGCAGTTTTGGTCTCCAAATTTGAGGAAGGACATTCTTGCTATTGAGGGAGTGCAGCCTAGGTTCACAAGGTTAATTCCCGGGATGGCGGGATTGTCATATGTTGAAAGAATAGAGCGACTGCGATTGTATACACTGGAATTTAGAAGGATGAGAGGGGATTGGACACACTAGAGGCAGGAAACATGTTCCCGATGTTGGGGGAGTCCAGAACCAGGGGCCACAGTTTAAGAATAAGGGGTAGGCCATTTAGAACAGAGATGAGGAAAAACGTTTTCACCCAGAGAGTTGTGAATCTGTGGAATTTTCTGCCTCAGAAGGCAGTGGAGGCCGATTTTCTGGATGCTTTCAAGAGAGAGTTAGATAGAGCTCATAAAGATAGTGGAGTCAAGGAATATGGGGAGAAGGCAGGAACGATGGTACTGATTGTGGATGATCAGCCATGATCACAGTGAATGGCGGTGCTGGCTCAAAAGGCCAAATGGCCTACTCCTGCACCTATTTACACTAGTCCTATCTGCCGGCATTTGACCATATCATTCTAAACCTGTCCTATTCAGGTACTTGTCTAAATGTTTATTAAATGTTGCAATAGTACCTGCCTCAGTTTCCTCCTCCGGCAGTTCGTTCCATTCACTCACCATCCTTTGTGTGAAAAGGTTTTCCCTCAGGTTCCTAATAAATCTCAATTGTCTCAGTTGGAGAGATTAGCAGCAAGGAGAAGAGCAAGTCAAGATTTATATTTGATTTATATAGTTGAAATGTTTTGTGTGTTTAAAATGTGTATTTTCAACTATTTTAAGATTAAAATAAACGTATTGATATTTTTTGGAATTTTTGCCACGTGCTAAGCGACTGTGACAGTCTATGGCTCTCACAACTGATTTAAAGAGCGGCTGTCATGAGCTGAGTGGAAAGATCATCACTTCACTGCTCTCAATGCCCACCCTCTCTCTGCAGCTCTCCAATGATGTCTGGTAGCTCTGCAACAGCTCTTGCTTCACTGCCGTGCTAAGAGCTGGACTCTCAGCAGAAGAATAGGGGCAGTGGGCTGCATAGTGGCGCAGCTGGTAAAGCGGCTGCCTCACAGCGTCGGAGATACATATTCGATCCTGACCTCGCTGCAGTCTGTATGGAGTTTGCACGTTCTCCCTGTCACTGTGTCGGTTTCCTCCTGGTGCTCCCGTTTCCTCCCACATCCTAAAGACATGCAGATTTGTAGTTTAATTGGCCTCTGTAAATTGCCCCGAACGTGTTGGAAGCGGATGCAAAAGTGAGATAACGTGAATGGGTGATCAATGGTCAGCGTGGTCTTAGTAGGCCGAAAGGCCTGTTTCCATGCCGTATCTCTCAGTCAATTGATCAAGACTGCATCCTGCCCCATAATGGAAGGAAATATTGGTCTCAGGAGTGGACAACTGGTGAACACTCCGTGGATGCAAGGAACCCTCTACAATCCACCCGCACTGAATGTAATCACTAAATGGCACGCTGAATGGTTAGCCACAAAAGCGATTTATTTCTTGGTGAGTGCCGCTTTTGTTTCAATAACTATGACCTATGCACAACATACATTTTCCTCATATGAGCTCCACTGCACAGGTCAAAGCTAGTTGAGATTTTGAATGCTTTGCACTGTTGCTCAGCACCAGAGGAGGCAAGGCAGCCGGGAGCAATGTACATCACAACATATTGATCACATAAGAACATTAGGGCGGCATGATGGAGCTGCAGTAGAGTTGCTGCCTTACAGCACCAGAGACCCAGGTTCCATCCTCACTACGGGTGCTGTCTGTATGGAGTTTGGACGTTCTCCCCGTGAACGCGTGGGTTTTCTCTGGGAGCTCTGGTTTCCCCCCACACTCCAAAGACGTACAGGTTTGTAGATTAACCGGCGTGGTAACATTATTTTTTTTAATTGTGCCCAGTATGTGGGATAGTGTGTTAATGTTTAGGTGGTCGCTGGTCGGCGCGGACTCGGTGGGCTGACCATTCTGTATCCCTAAAATAAACTAAAGTAAACTAAACTAAACATAAGGAATAGGAAAAGGAGTTGGACTTTGGGGGCTTGACCTAAGTGTGAGAGAGGAGGGCTAGAACAAAGTTACTACATTGAGATTCCCTTATCATGTATCTGTACACTGTGACTGGCTTGATTGTAATCATGTATTGTCTTTCCACTGACTGGTTAGCACGCAACAAAACCTTTTCACTGTTCCTCGGTACACATGACAATAAACTAAACTGAACAGAACTGAGATTGGGGGTGGTGGTGATGAAGTAATGTATGGGCCATGAGGGGTTGTGGATGCAGTCATAGGTTGTATGATTAACCATTGGTCTGAGTGAGGGATTGTGTGAGTCATACAGTGTGGAAACATGCCCCTCGGTCCAAATTACCCACGCCGACCATCATGCCCCACCTACACCAGTCCCACCTGCCTGTGTTTGGCCCTTATCCCTCTAAACTTATCCTACCTATGTACTTGTCTAAATGAGTGTATGAGTGTGTCTGGATAAGTGCTCATGTTAAGGCTGCAGTGGTTTTATTTTGTGATGTGCAGGTCACCTTGAGATACCTTGTGAGGTCATGAAACTTTTTTTGCCATTGTTCCATGGCAGTGGAGTTCTCTCTCATGTAGACAACAGGCTCCTGCCAGCACTTCTAATGAGGTCTGGGGGTGATCTCCTGCCTGGCTGGGTGCAAGACCTCACTCCTGGCTTATTAGTTCAATTTAGTTTATTATTGTCACGTGGCCCGAGGCACAGTGTTGAGCTTTTGTTTGTATGCTGTCCAGTCAAAGATATACATGAATATAATCATGCTGTCCATTGTGCACAGATAAAGGATGAAGGTTACAACATTAAGTACAAGATATAACATTGAAGTCTGATAAAGGTGGATTAAAGATAGCCCAATGCTCTCCAATGTGATTACAACCAAGCTATCCACAGTGCACAGATACAGGGTAAAGGGAATAATGTTCAGTGCTAGAAAAAGTCCTGTAAAGTCGAATTAAGGATAGTTCGAATGTCTCCAATGGAGTAGATGGGAGGTCAGGATTGCACTCTAGCTGAAGAGAGGATGGTTCAGTTGCCTAATAACCCCTGGGAAGAAACTGTCCCTGAATCTGGATGAATCTGGAGATATGTATTTTTCACACTTCTGTACCTCTTGGCTGATTGGGGTGAGACTGGTCCTTGATAATGCTAGCGGCCTTGCTGAGGCAGCGAAGTGTATACTTCATGCATCCTGACTTTCCAGACTCTTTCTGAAAATTGTGGAGCTCTCCCTACACCAAGGCAGCCACAAGCTATCTTGCAGCTGTCCAACTGCTAAGGCAGCCTTTAAGAGTGGGCACCAGTCCTCGATGATTGCACAGCAAGATGTGGGCAGCCTGTTCGTTTGAGTCCAGTACCCTTTGGAACTCCATAGGTCCCACTGTTATGCTCATTTCCACGTATTATTTTGAACAATGTTATCTGTCGGGAACCCCGTTTAATGGTAGCGCTGCACAAGAGGATGTTTAAGTGCACCAAACAAATATCTAAGTGCACATGCAGGCGAGCAGCACAACGTTTAAGAAACATTTGGACAGGTACATGGGTAGAATAGGTTGAGAGGGATATGGGGCAAACGCAGGCAGGTGGGGCCAATGTTGATGCAGCATGTTGGTCGGCTTGGGCAAGTTGGGCCGAAGGGCCTGCTTCAGCGCTGTATAAATATAACTCTATGGAATTCTGCCGGAGCGACGGAGGGGTGGCAAGCTGGATGTTTCAACCCAGTGGGGTCACGGCTTGTCTTGCATTTAGCAATTTGAGTGTAATGCAACATAAAATCCCAACAAAGCTAAAGGGGATTTATGGTTTGGAAACAATGACCTTAGACTTGTGGCATAGGATTCATTCAGGCGTGGAGTGGATTGACGGAGTTAAAAGCTCACTGTAACATGGCATCCAAACTCCGCCTAAATGCAACTCTTGAAGAAGGGTCCCGACCCGAAGCGTCGCCCATCCCATTTCTCTGGAGATGCTGCCTGCCCCACTGAGTTACTCCAGCACTTTGACTTTATCTTCGGTATAAACCAGCATCTGCAGTTCCTTTCCACACAACTCCTCACCTCTGCTGACATTCCACCACATCTGGAATCAGTCACATAAACAGCGCCCCTCGGTTACTGGGCGTTCACCTCGCTACATTAAATTTAAATTAATTTGCGACTTCGTTCACTGCATTGAAGAGTAGGGAACGTATTCTGAAGTAGGTCCAGACCCGAAACGTTACCTATCTTTTTCTACAGCGATGCTGCCTGAACCGCTGAAAACTCCAGCACTTTGTGTCTATCATTGTGTCGATCAAGCACAAGTCCGTGAAACCCAATAACATCGAACAGAGTTTTTGGTTAAGTCAATTGGAAGGAGTTAGTGAAGTAAACATGCTATTGAGAGTGGAAACACAATTCTCTTGAGTTCCATGGAACAACTGTGGCTAAATAATGAATGTGTACGAAGGACACATTCATAGGTGGAAACCAAACCATGTTATTTAGCGTGTCTATTTCACGATTCACAAATGAGATCCCCATCAAAATAAATCAGTAAAGCATTAAATGAAAACTTGCTCAAAACAAAGGCAGATGTGAATGAATCAAGTAAATGTATTGCCCCGTTAGATCAATGGACAAGATTAAGCGATGAGACAAATGTACATGTATGAATGCTTGCATGCATGTATATGTATGAATGAATGAATGAATGAATGAATGAATGAATGAATGAATGAATGAAGGAACAGCCGAGTGAAATGAAGGAATGAATATGAATGAATAGGTGGATGAATAAAGCAGACTACGGGCCGGGGCAGTGCTGGGCAGTGAGCTTTGAATCGTGTAATGTGACAAGGAAGTGAAGCCGGCGCCGCTGCTAGTCTCCGCCAGCAAGGGGCGGCCGCTCACACGCTCCGCCGCCAGACTCGCGTCACCAGACCAACGCTAAAATACCACAAATTAACAATGTGATGGGGAGACCGAATGATATAAAAATCCTGCGTCCGACGGATTTTTAAAAATCCTTTATAAAAAAAGTTAGATCGCTCTAGTTTAAAATATATATAAATTACATTTTTGTAAAGTTTGATCATGATGGAAGCAGATGGAGGCTACCCCGGTCAATTTCATTGCTGGTGACCAATTTCGAGTCTGGGATTGAATGATTGACTATTTTTTGCTCTTAGAATCTAAAACTTGCCGTGCCAAGACGAGATCCAGGCAAAATGAACCGGAATATAAGCCGTCTAAACAATTCTAGCCTGGGACCCGAGGCGTTCAATTTCGATCGTCCGGCTTGGGTAATGAACTCACTGGCTGGGTTGCTTATATTTACCATCGTGGTCGATATCTTGGGCAATCTACTCGTCATTTTGTCCGTTTACAGGAATAAAAAGCTGAGAAACGCCGGTGAGTCTTCTTTGTAAATGTGTTTCGTGTTTTAAGTGTTAATTCGTGTCAGAGCCATGCAGCCAATATTTTAGTTAGTTCGGGGGATGAGAGGGGGCTGGTGTTTGGTGAATTTGCCGTGTTTTCCAGGTCTCTGTCAGGGGAAGGGCGGCGGTGTTTGTATCTGCAACGAGAGACCACCGGGTGCTCCCGAACCCCCATCTGTGCAGCCGCCAGATGTAACTTCGCGGCGGTGAGCGGATGATCAGCTGGCCAGCTCTGTCTCTGGGTCATGTTACCGCGGTGTGCAGGCATCCCACGGCACAGCACAGGGGGATCCCACTCGGCCCATCGTGCCGGTGCCGCCAATGAACCCCACTCCCTCGTCATCCCCTCCTCACCCCCTCTCCGTCTATTTACCCCAGCCCTTTTTTAAAGTCACGAATGAGTCGGGTTCCACCATCTTTCGGGGCGAGACATTTTCGTTTTTAAAGGGAACATTTCCATGATCTAATTTCATTCCAAACCTCATGTTTGAGGGGTTGCTGAACCCTGATGTGACGCAGGGAGAACCTAATGGGTCTGTGTATGCGTGTGTGTGTGTGAGAGGGAGGGGGGAGATAGTGATCGCGTCAACATTAGACCATACATTTAGCCGTGTTATTGATGATTTCACTCTCCAGCGACTACCCCCCTTGCAGTGGCGATGAGATCGATTCTAAAGTTGGTGGCACCTGAGCCTGACGTTGTACCTCGGTCAAGGTGCAGTAACTCACAATTTTAGCCAAACAGAATACCCGTGGAATTATGACTTAGGCAGAACTCTCCAGAACAGTGCAAAGAGAAAGAGACACAGAGAGAGAGCGCAAAGGGCTGGAGTAACTCGTGTAGGAAGGAAGTGAGATAGATGGTGATTTAAAGCAAAGATAGACGTAACAAGCTACAGTAACTCAGGCAACAACTGGAGAAAAAGGAATAGGTGACGTTTTGGCTCGACACCCTTTTTTGTCTATCTGCTGGAGTAATTTAGCGGGTCAGGCAGCATCTGTGGAGCGAATGGGAAGACGCCGTTTCTGAGCGGGACCCTCGTTCTTCACACTGACTGACTTTGGAAGGATGGGGTTTCATTGATACTCATATCTCCTGCGCTTTGTCAAAGAGCACACTTGTGGTCAGCATTGGATCCAGTTATAAAAAAAAGTACAACGAAATTACCACTCTCACGTAATCACTTTTATTGGGAAATGTAAAGAAAATCGTTACACATATTTCAGTGTACCGTGGAGGAAATGGCACGTTCCTCTCTGGAACCACAGACTGATACAGTGCTATACCATGTTCGCAAGCAGCTTTGCAATTACCATGCCTTTCTGTAACCTTGCAAATCTTTTTTTTTTGGTGTGTAGTCATCTATATCTATAACTGTTCAGTTTTTATTCATAGATAATGAATGTTGATGGCACTATTTTTACTTTTTCAGTGCAGCTATAAATATTTCTTGAATAAAATTCTTCCCTGTGGTGATGTTGATCTCAAGTGAAGTTTGTGAAGAATTCATTGGTAAAAACAAAGCTGTTGTTAAGAAGTGGTCCCTCTGGCATACGTTGGATGACCATGCCTTGTAAATGTTGCAGTGTGCATCCAAATCTTCATCCTTGGTAGAATTAGTGTCCTCACTCGATGTCGCTCCATACAATATTCCAGGATTAACCATCTATTCCCTTGACATTTCAAATTGTATTCAATATACGTTTACATTAAAAAAAAAAAAATCTCTACAAATTATGCTATAAAGAGTAATTGCATGAAGGATGTCAGAAGGGGGTAAAATAACGTTTCCAAGCTTGGCCAAGATGAATCAATATGCTTTTTTGCAGCATCTCCACATATACTGTATTGGCATAATTCAAACTCAATTTCACAATCTTTCCCATTCAGTATATGAATGTATTGGTGTTCAACGTGTTCAAAAGGAAATGACTCATCATCCCCAGAATGATCAAAAACATTTTAAATCTAATATTTTGGCATTTACTGGGCAAAATACAAACTTGATGGATTTTCTAATTTACTGATATATCTGTATATTAGTGGATCAAGAATGTGGCTTACCATTGCTTTTTCAAGGCAAGATGAATGAACAATAAACGCAGGCTTTGTAAGTGAAGTCTAAATGTTATAAATGAATAATGAAAGGGAAAATAGCAATATATTGTAAAATTACATATTTCCTTTACAGAAATGAGATGGTGACGGCAATTGATTGAAACTAGCAGAGATATTTCAGAGCTATGAATGCATGTTTCATCGGTTTTCCCCATGCGTATATGAAAAAAAAATGCAGATGTGCAGTTTTGATAATGCAGAGAGTAACAATCCATAGATTGGACGCTAATATTTGATGTTATCTGAATTTAAAAGGAGCAGAGGGAACACTACCAATGAGTTTGAAAGAAGCACACAAAACCATGAACAAACGTTTGGTTTAATCAAAGACTCAGGGAGTTGAGAAGTTCCTTCAGGCTAGGTAAAATAGTAAGTAAACCAACAGTAATATTATTTGAAGTACTGAAGTACAGTGAAATTATTTGAATTACTGAAGAACAATAATTATTAAAGAAGTACTGCATATCTGCATTACAAAGCTGCCAACACAGTATATGTGGAGATGCCCCAAAAGAGCCTATTGATTCTTGGTCAAGCTTTGATGTTATTTTACCCCCTTCTGACATCCTTCATGCAATTACTTTTTATTGTATAATTTGCAGATTCTCGAGCACATATTGAATAAAATTTGAAATGTCAGGGGAATAGATGGCTACTCCTGGAATATTGCACCACTGACACACCGATATATCAGTAAATTAGAAAAATCCATTGAGTAAGGATACTAATTGTACCAAGAATGAAGGCAGATTTGGATGCAACATTTACAAGGAGTGGTCATCTAACGTATGCCAGAGGGAGTGCTTTGTAAGCAGCTTTGTTCTTCTTTTGTTTGAGCTTACTAATCAGAGGCACAGCAGAGCTCATCATACCTGGGAATGCATGCAACTTGAATTACAAAAAACTACAAAAACTGCTAAACACTGCCCGGTCCATCGCGCATACTGACCACCCCACCATAGAAGGAATCTACAGGAGGCACTGCCTCAAAAGGGCAGCCAGCATCATCAAAGATACTCGCCATCCTGGCCATGCTCTCATTTCACTCCTACCATCGGGAAGAAGGTTCAGGAGTCTGAAAACCATGACCAGCAGGTTCAAGAATAGCTTCTTCCTAACAACCATCAGGCTCTTGAAAATTACACAAGATGAAGCTATGAATTATGGAAGGGAGGAGAATTGAGCAATAAACAGACTTCAGGGGGAATTCAGCAGGTGAAGCAGAATCTGTGGAGGGAAATTGACAGACGACATTTTGGGTCTGAACCCTGAAGTTTGAAAACCCATTCGAAACAACATTTGTTTGTTTTTCTCCACAGGTGTTGTCTGACCGGCTGAGTTCCCCCTGTATATTACTAAAGATTCCAGTATCTGCAGTCTCTTGAATTTCACAGATAGAAGAACTGTCAAGATGATAGATAAAGGGGAACGGTCTCGACCTGTAACATTGACTGTCTATTTTCCTCCACAGATGCGGTCTGACCCACTGACATGCTCCAGTGTTTGTTTGTTTTTTCCTCCAGGTTCCAGCATTTATTTACTCCAGTAGAACAAATAGGTGTTTCAGTGGTTGCAGAAGTGATTCCAGCATAGTACCTCCCTTCCCTGGTGCCAGGTTTAAGGATATCATTGTGTGATTGCAGAAAGTCTTGGAAGTGGAAGGGTGAATAAACCAGAAGACATGGTCCATATCGTTACTCGTGATAAAAGTGGAAAAATGAATGAGATCCTGCAAGCAGGTTTAAGGAGTTATAGAAATGATTTAAAAATCAGGAACTCAAAGAGGGTAACTACACTAATGAACTGTTCTATGGGCTGTCAACTAGTGGGGCGGATAATGAGGAGCAAGTGTGCAGTGAAATTACCAGAGAAGTTTAAAGGCTAATAGTAGAAGGGACTTTAATTATCCAGGTGTGGCACAGTGGAACAGTGGTAGTTGCTACAGCCAGTCAGTTTAATCTCAGTGGTGGGGAATGTCTCAGAAAGAATAAACAGCGGCAGGAGTAGCTGTCACTTGGACAAGCATAGATTAATTGGAGATATCCAAAGGGGATATTGGAGATATCCAAAGGTAAGCCATGACCATCTAACTTGTTAGAATTTTTTAACGAAACAACAGAGCATTGATAAAGGAAACGTAGTAGATACGGATTTTACCCAAAGGCTTTTGACAAGATGCCACATTACAGATGCTATCATTAAGATTTAAGGCCGTGGAATAAAAAGGTATGTGGCACAGATGAGAAAAATCTACGAAAGCAAGAAACAGAGAACAAAAAGAAAGAGTTCACACAGAGGGGTGGTGCATATATGGATCAAATTGTCAGAGGAAGTGGTAGAGCCGGGTACTTAAAACATTTTACAACAATATAGGAAGGAACTGCAGATGCTGGTTTAAATCGAAGGTAGGCACAAAATGCTGGAGTAACTCAGTGGGACAGGCAGCATCTCTGGAGAGAAGGAATGGGGACTAGCATAGATAGAGCAAGTTGGTCGTTGTGGGCAAGTTGTGCTGGGGGGCCTGTTTCCAGGATGTATGACTCTATGGTTCTAATGATAAGGTCTCTCAGGTAGGCTGATCCAGAAGATTAAGATTATGGGATTCATGATGACTTGGTCGTGCGGATTTTGAACAAACTTTTTAATAAAAAAGAGTGTTGTGGTGGAAGGTAGATGCTGTATTCTTGCCGGAGGTCTATGACCAGTAGAGTTCCGCAGGGATCTGTGCTGGGACCTCTGGTGTTTGTGATATATATAAATGACCTGGATGTCAATGTAGATTGGTTGGTAAGTAATATGGAAGTGCAAGAAATGAATGTGTATGGGTCATGTACAGGCAGATGAGATCAGTTTAACGGCGTCATATTCGGCACAAAGATTGTGGGCCAAATGGCCCGTTCGTGTACTGAACTGTTTATCCTATATTCTATGACTAACTTATTCCAGAAGACTACCTACAAATATTTATTTCCAAATAATCTTACATTATAATAATAGTTATTTCTGATTTTAGAGACCTAAGTGTCTCCTCTTTAAGATCGATCGGTGAGACTTATTCCCATTGCCTGGTTGTTTTCCAATGTCTTTTGAGCTGGTTAACATTTGCCATTTTACAAGCGTCATCCACAGTAAACAAGACTTTTAATTTTGTTTTGTCATCTTTTGATGAATGGGTTTAAAGTTCAATAATTGGAGCAATTGTTTTTGTTATTCCTGGCGACAGGATGGGCGCGGTATTTTAAATAATCAAGGATAAAATGTCTCTGTTGGTCTTCCTGCCAGGCAGTTTCTTATTATTGACACAAAATGCTGGAGATACAGCTGGACAGGCAGCATCTCTGGAGAGAAGGAACGGGTGACATTTTGGGTCGAGACCCCTCTTCAGACGGATGTCAGGGGAGAGGGAGATAGATAGAATAGGAAGTGTAAAGTGTGAAAATAGGACAAAGGTAATGGAGATCAAGGAAAATGTAGAATAGATCATTGTTAGCTGGGAGAAGAGTCGGAGAGCAGGAGGAATCACAGAGGGGGAGCAGCGAGAGAGGATGTTGCTGAACTCTTATCGGAGAGAGGTGGAGAACTTCAAAGTAGACATACTTTGAGGAGATTTCTTATCATTATGTAGGAAGGAATTGCAGATGCTGGTTCAAACCAGGTGGTGCCAGCAATTGCTGCCTCGCCAACAGTCTGTCTCGTCCTTTCCTTTGTTGTTTTATAGTATGTGTTAAATGTATGATCTAGTGTTCTTTAGCTTGTTTTATGTGGGGGTTGGGGGGTTGGTGGTTGGGGGAAACTTTTTCAAAACTCTTACCTTGCCGGAGATGCGATTTCTTTCCATATCGTATCTCCGTCCGCACTGCGGCCTAACATTGAGGAGTTGGCGGCCTCTGCTGGATACCGACTTCTGGAGCTCCAACCACGGAGGCCTGCGGGACTTAATATCTTGGAGTTGGCGATCCCTTTGCCAGGGATCGACCACGGAGCTCCAACCGTGGGAGCCCGTGGACTTTAACAACATGGAGCTCGCAGTCCCTTGGTTCGGGACCGACTTTGGGAGCTCCAAGCTGCAGGAGGTTCGATCGCTGGCTGCGGGTGCTTCGATAACACCCCAACGAATAGATTGACTGCCCCGACCACGGGAGTAAAGGAGGGATGAAGATTAGACTTTATTGCCTTCCATCACAGTGAGGAATGTGGGGAATCTGCTGTGGTGGATGATAATGTTAACTTTTATGTAGTTGTGTGTCTTATTGCTTTTTTTAGTATGGCTGTATGGTAATTCGAATATCACTGTACCTTAATTGGTACACGTGACAATAAAAGACTGAAACCGAAGATAGACATAAAATGCTGGAGTAACTCAGCGGGGAGAGGCAGCATCTCTGGAGAGAAGGAATGGGTGACGTTTTGTGTCGGGACCCTTCCTCAGACATATTATGTTATGTTGCGCTTTTCAAGTAATTAAATGATAACATTTTAGATATGAACGTGACCCAATCAGAGAATAAAGATTAAAAATAAAACATGTTGTACCATAAGATGATTCAACATTGGAACATATGATGGGAAGTCAGGCCAAACTAATCGAAGAACTTACTCTTACATTGTTACATAAGTGAATATCGATACTCACCTACATATTAAACAAATTGCATCTTTAAAATAACATTTGCTCTTAAAATGTCTTTAAGTTCCAGTTATTGGGATTATTGTAGTATGTGGTCAAACATTTACTGTTTAGCTGTGATTAATAATTTAATAACATTGTAACCATATATCATAACTGCCTTGCAATTAATGATTACATACAGTACCTATCAATATCTCTCTGTATCCTGGTCTATAGGTGAGAACATGTTTACTACATGCTTAGACACATGTAAATACGTCTCTGCTACACATGTCTTAATGTTAGGAGATTGCAAAATACAGTGTTATTTCTTTTCCATAATTGTATGATGTTCGTCAGTAGAAAGTGTCCAGGAAATCTAACAGAGTGCCGTCTCTCAACTTAATTTTATTCCATTTTAGGATTGGTGCAGCCAGAATTACTTTCATCTCCAACAAAATGATGTTTAATTGTAGATCCGATATACAACATTGTTGTTGTCTTTGGAAAGGAACATAAAAGAATAAAGCGATTAATATGAGCACCCAATGCAGACAAAAACAAAATATATGATCAAATTCATGATAGTTGAGCAGACTTTCTTTAGCAATGCAGTCAATGGTATTTGAAAAAAGTTTGTTAAATGCACATTTTGTTATTTAACATGTTCAACATTTAACAGATTAATTTACTTTAATCACCGAATCATTAGTATTTATTAAGTGCAAATTAAGTTTTCTTTCTTATACATATTGCTTTAACAATCATAGTAATAATTTTGATTTTGTTTATTTTACATAATCAAATTCATCCTAAAGTGATATTGATGTCGAGCAAATTGTTAAACAAAAATGTAACCGTTCACAACAACAGGGTGGCACAGTGGCACAGTGGCACAGTGGCACAGTAGCACAGCCTTACAGTGCCAGAGACTCGGGTTCGATTTATCTATGGGTGCACAGAGTTTGTACACTCTCCCTGTAACTACGTGGGGTTTCTCCGCGTGCTCTATTTTCCTCCCATGTTCCAAAGACCTACAGGTTTGTAGAATAATTGGCTTCTGTAAATTGCCCCTGGCATGTAGGATGTGAAACTGGGATAACATAGAAGAAGTGTAGAGGTTATACGTGGTCAGCGCAGTCTCAGTGGCACAAAGGACTTGTTTCCATCTTGTATCTCTAAACTGTCACGTTTCATTTCTGCTTTCTTTGACCAATTGTACTGAATACTTTGTGTTTAATTTGTATGTTTTTTAAAATTCATAAACCAATCACAGGCATTTATTTTCTTTCCGAATTTCTTTTGAAATGAACTGAGTCGCAAGGCCGGAGGGCAGTTTAGCAGCACCACTTTACTCTGTATAGATGTCAGGTCTCCTTCTCTATAGTGTATTTACCATTGCCACTGTGACCATTCATTCTGCTTTCCACGTTTAATTAATTCCCAATATCCTGTGGTGGGATATAAACCCATGTCTCTGGATTATTATTCCTGGATTCTGCAATAATATTACCATTAATTTCACACTTTGTGTGGTATATGCCAATTATTTTTTCTGAGTTGTTGGAAGATGACATGTTTTGGCAAAGTTGCTGAACCAAACCTGTTTCTTCTTTTGTCAGGTGCATGTAAAAGAGCCATAGCTCCCTTTTAATGATGAAATAGTGGAGTTCCTTTCAGTCTCATAGCCAATGTTTATTTCTCATATAAAGTAAAAATAAGTACTTACAAATAAGCAGAATAACAGGTCTCTTGCCGTTTGTGCGACTTTGCTATGTGGAATTTAGCTTCTGCATTTCTATATTACAGCAATAGAGTGACTTCATGGTTGACACTTACCCCTTACTGTTGCCACGCAACGCCTTCTGGAGGACAAGCGGTGTACTGTAGGCAAGCACAAATGTGTTGATTACTATGGCTGCCAGTACAGCAGCCGTTGAATTGCCGCAATATTAAAGTTTAATATTAAAGATTTTGATCTGTGCAGAGTTAAGCATGAGTATGCTCCCTTTTGGCATAGGGTCTGTTATGTTTTAATTTAAAAATGTAATAACGGTATTAAAAATAGAGATACCAAAGTAAAATTACCAAAGTGTGCTCTCTTTAATTTAAAAAAAGAGCCTTCTTTGATTTTAGTGTGCTGTTTAAGAAAATATGGTGTTTTCTTTGAAGTATGCCTAAGTAAATATTATACATGTATGTGTGCTTTTATTGAATTGGTAGCTGAATGGTAGCCTCGAAGTATAAACAATGTGCCATAGGTACATCAAGTGTGTGCTGTTACGGTAAACTGTACTTTAGTGTGTGTTAAAAGTACGTGTAAGTGGTCTCTGGTTTGTTTTATGTGGGGGGAGGGGGAAATATATTTTCAGTTTCTTACCTTGCTGGAGATGCAATTACTTTCCAGATCGCATTCTCCAGTCGCTCTGCGGCCTACCATCGATGGAGCTGGAGGCCTCCTCGGACTGACCTTGAGCCCCACCGTGAGCATGGACTTAACATCAGAGTCGATCCCTTGCCTGGGATTGCTCCAACCGCAGCCTGTGAACTTTACACTGGGAGCTCACATTCTCGGGAGAGGCTAGTCAGGAGCTCCAATGACGCAGAGGCCCGACCAGCCCCGACCCGGGGTCTGATCACTGGCACGGGGGAGCTGACATTCCCCCCGATGCAGGCGTTGATCACCCCGTTGCGGAGGGCCAAAAGGCCGCCGGCTATGGGAGTCAAGATCGTCCCGTCAATGGAGGGCTCGAGGACCCCGACCGCGGGAGAGCAAAGGGAAGAGATTTGAACTTTTTTTCGCTTTCCATCACAGTGAGGAATGTGGAGGAGTCACTATAGTGGATGTTTATGTTAAAATGTGTTTTGTGTGTTCCGTTGCTTTTTATTTGTATGACTGACTTGGCAAATGAAATTCCTCGTATGTTGAAAAACATACTTGGCTAATAAAGTATTATTGTGATTGTGATTGTGATTATGATGTTTACAGTTCGACCAAGTCTGGGCGCGCGCCTCTAAACTCGTAGGACTATTACAAAATACTTTGAAGCAATCTATAATCACATCCACATGCTTTCCAAATGTCCGCCAAAATTGCATGGGCATGGTGTTTTTAACAGCACATAAACGGACTATTTTGATGGTATTTTCCAGGTAAGAAAGTAAGTGTTGCGTGTGTGACGAGTGTAAACCAGAGGCTTGCTTGTCCTCCAGAACGCTTGAGAGATTCCGTGGGTCACACACTTTGACCTTTTGACCTATCATGCAATCACTCTATACCTGCATTTCAAAAAGCCTTTATTCAGTCATAAAACACTCAATATATTGAGAATTTAAAAAAAAGTTTCTCTTTAGTACATATTCTCTTACTGTTCCCAGAATAAGCCACAAATGTAAATGTGTTACAGTACATTAAAATGATACATTCTAACGCATTAACAGTAATAATGTATTGTGTTTTCTGGAGTTTTAAAATAGATTAAGTCAGATATTCCTTCACATATATCTGTTGTGCATGTTCATCTAATGTTTACTATTGCAGGAAGCATCAGATATCAATTTTAGTGAAGTCATATTCAATAAGTAATTTTCAAGCTTATATAAACATGTACACAAAAAATAACAACATAATTTTTGAACGCATCAGGTCTGGTGAACAAAACATAACAAAAATGTTCTTACCATTTCACATAGCTGATTTAACAGTGAGCACCGAGAATTTGGTACCCACTATACATTGTGCTTACAATTGCCTACAATCTTTCAAGAAATAATTCATAGTTGCAATGAATCATTCTTATGGGGTGCGTGTTTGTGAGTGCATGTGGTTGAGTGCATATGCTTGACGCGTGCATGTGTGTGCACATGTGTGTGCATGTACGTGTGCTTGTGCATGTGTGCATGTGTGTCCATGCGTTTGTGTGTGTGTGCGGGTGGATGGGTGCCTACGTGTCTGGAAGCACGAGAACAGCAAAGCATTTTTTTCCAGTCAGTCGAATTTAAAATTCCATTATAACAGAAGCAGGATGGACATTCATACTTGGATAAATCTGTTGATTGGATAGTAAAGTAAAGTATATATTTTGTACATTATTTCCAAAATTAATTTCTTTTGACGAGTATATATTCTCTGTATGACACATGACACTTTTTGCGCTTGCAACCACGGATGAACATCTACCAAATATTGGAGTATTTAATTCAATGCTGAACAAAAAATAAGCATATTTACACGAGACCGACTGTTATAATTATATAAAGTACCTTGTATGGTCTCAACTTATTAAAAAATTAATATTACACGTTATTAGATTGTCATTGCCTTGGCAATTAGTCTTTATAACATACGAGACGACCCGTTGACTTGTTGGGTCCCCGTCACACGGAAGTATAATACCGGGCCCGGCAACCCTCCCCCAACTGCGCAGACGTGGCTGACGGGCCCGGCAAGTGGGAGCGCACTGCGCAGGCGCGACTGCCGCATTCAAACTTGTGGCGTTGATGGTAAAAAGTAAATCAAAGTTTATAAAGGAAATAGGCAATCTTTGTAATTACTTTGTAAAATACAACAAAACCGTCGGGTCCCCGTTGTGAGGCCAGTCAAGTACACTTGTAGTATTAGATAAAAAAATAAAGTAAATTAATGTTTATTAAGTGAATTACTTTGTCAAATCAAACAAAACCTGCTACTGCACACCCCAGGTGAATGATGAGTAAGGTGGGCCTCAAATTGTTGCTCTATCGTGTACTGTTTTGGCTGCACTTCAGGAACATACAAACAAATATAATACGTACATATATACAAACAAATATACATACAGGACGAGAGTTTTAGTTATATACTAGACTAAGTGGGACCCGTTGGGTCCCATGTTCACACGGGAGGGCTGGTCCCCCAATGCAATATTCCACCTCTGGCAGTGGGGGGGGGGGGGGGGGCTTTCTGGAGTGCTAGTATGGGTGTTGTGGGCCAGTATGGATATTGTGGGATAGTATGGACATTGTGGGCCAAATGGATTCTTGGGCTGGCAGATCAGTCACTCTGGCCTCGTGGACTGGCAGCTTAGTCACTTAGGTCTGGTGGGTTGGCAGCTCAGTCACTCAGGCCTGGTGGGCTGGCAGCTCAGTCACTCAGGCCTGGTGGGCTGGCAGCTCAGTCACTCAGGCCTGGTGGGCTGGCAGCTCCGTCACTTAGGCCAGGTGGGCTGGCAGCTCAGAAACTGCCAGAAATTCTGCCCAAAACAGGTGAGAGACTCTGTGAGAGAGAAGGGTAGGAGGGTGGAGAATCAATTTTTGACATTTTTAATCTTTTTCTGTAGATTACAGCAATGAAGGAGGAACATCTATCCTGGCCTGGATCTCACAGGGAGCCAATGAAGGGAGGGAGAAAAATACTGGGGTCAGGTTTAATACTTGCAGGGGAATACATACTGATGGGCCAAAGGGAATCCTCCTGGGCTAGTACAGGTGTGATGGGTCGAAGAGACTCATTAAAAAAAAGTCTGACTAAAATCTCAGTGAAAGGCAATTTTTCTGGACATTTCATAGCCTGGCGCGGGCCTTTTGGGCTAAAGTGTTCCTCCTGGGCTAATACGGGCATTTTGGGCAAAAGGGTCTGGTTTCTCGGCTAATAGTGGGCCGCAATTAGTGGTTTCAGGCAGGCCAAATAACTAATTTCATTTCATTTCATTTCCATTTCCATTGCAGTCTCAAGCACAGGGCAGGCCAAACAACTCATTTCATTTCCTTTCCATTTCCATTTCGCTTTGCCGTTTCAAGCACAGGGCAGGCCAAACAACTCATGGCATTGTCATTTCATTTCTATTTTGCATTGCAGTCTCAAGCATATGGCAGGCCAAACAACTCATGGCATTGTCATTTCATTTCCATTTTGCATTGCAGTCTCAAGCACAGGGCAGGCCAATCAACTCATGGCATTGTCATTTAATTTCCATTTTGCATTGCAGTCTCAAGCACAGGGCAGGCCAAACAACTCATGGAATTGTCATTTCATTTCCATTTTGCATTGCAGTCTCAAGCACAGGGCAGGCCAAACAACTCATGGCATTGTCATTTCATTTCCATTTTGCATTGCAGTCTCAAGCACAAGGCAGGCCAAACAACTCATTGCATTGTCATTAAGGGCTTACAAATCATTTATTGCAAGCACAGTTCAGTTGATTCACAGCTTAGAATCACAGTTGTGACCTCTCCCTCGTGATCTTCCAGAGTGACTGACTCGCGTCCAGGCATCTGGAGTTTTATAGTCCTGCCCCCATCCCGGAAGGGGCGTTACCTTCGTCATGGTGATTGACAGGCGAGAGGACCATTCAGCTGATTTCAAGATTTTTTAAACATTCATAACTTTTTTATTTTTCATCGATCGGAAAAATCCTCGGGCTGCCTCAGCGGAGGAGGACTGTGAGTAAGATGGCCAAAAAATCGTAACTTTTTTTCTAAAATCAATATACAGCGCAGACAGGAAGTGGTCAAGATGAGAGATTTAGTTACATAGATACTAGACCAACTGGGACCCATTGAGTCCCTGTCACACGGGAGGCCTGGTCCTCCAAGGCAACCCATTCCCCCAATGCAACCCATTCCCCCAACGCAATATTTGACCACTCACCCATAGCCCCCACAGGAGGCCTGGTCCCCAAACGCAACCCGTTCCCAACGCAATATTCCACCACTCACCCGTTCCCCCAACACAATATTCTACCACTCAACCATAGCCCCCAACAGCGCAGGGGCTGCTCATTTTGCCTTATTCACCCTCCCTCATTTTAAACTTTAAAACATATTCAGTGTACTGTGACTTTACGAAAAATGCAATTGCTAAAGCTAGCCGGACTCAGTGTACTTGGATAGCAACAATGTTGCGAGCAGGACTACAATCCCATTGTGACGTCTTCGCTGTAAGCACAAGGAAGACATTTTTCTCAAATTGGGGTTTTGTAAATCTAAAAATGTCAATACCTTGTGAAATATAACATCAATCTGAATGAAACTTGACACAAATCAACCACAGGACAAATGTAATTAAGGTGGTGCAACTTTTTTTTAGCGCTATCATGTAACATTTTGGCATAGTTCTGGGAGCACATACACATAGATAAGATTAGATAGATAGATAGATAGATAGTTAGATAGATAGATAGATAGATAGATAGATAGATAGATAGATAGATAGATAGATAGATAGATAGATAGATAGATAGATAGATAGATAGATAGATAGATAGATAGATGGGTGGGTGGGTGGGTGGATGGATGGATGGATGGATGGATGGATGGATGGATGGATGGATGGATGGATGGATGGATGGATAGAGAGATAGATAGACAGACAGACAGACAGACAGACAGACAGACAGACAGAGAGACAGACAGACAGACAGACAGACAGGCAGACAGACAGACAGACAGACAGACAGACAGACAGACAGACAGGTAGATACAAGATGAGAGTTTTAGTAATATATATATATATATATATATATAGATGTAGATAGATATTCCTTTGTGTTCACAAAATCTAATGGAAATTTGTTAGTCATTTATTCTTTGTGTATTTCTTTCATCATGTCATTTAGAATAATCATAAACGTTGATTCAGTTCAGTTTAGCTTATTGTCATATGTACCGAGGTACAGTGAAAAGCTTTTGTTGCAGTTTCAGTTAACGCAATCTAATGTGAAACAAGAACCAATTTTACACAGTCCCTAATTCTATGCATAGTTTTTGCAGGTTCATTTCGGCAGATGTATTGATGCTCCTGTAGCAAAGAAAGAGTTTGAAAGAAAGGTCAATGACTCTGAACCATTAACTTTTACTCTCTTCACCGAGGTTACCTGACCTCATCCAGAAATGAGTAGGTTAACCTATGATGAGCGTTTGTCGGCACTGGGCCTGTACTCGCTGGAGTTTAGAAGAATGAGGGCAGATCTAAATGCAACATATAGATTAGGTTGGAGTAACTCAGCAGGTCAGGCTGCATCTCTGGAGAACATGGATAGGTGATATTTTGGATCGGGACCTTTCTTCAGACTGAGCTGCAGAAATCACAGAGGGAGAGTAATGATGGAGGATGTCTCAGAACTAATGTTGGAGGGAGGAGGAGAGAGTATATTGAACCTATATCAAAGAAGAGGCGCACATTAAGGAGATTTTGCAGTGGAGCAGTCAAAATGTAGAAACAAGGAACTGCTGGTGCTGGTTTTTGCAAAAGGACACAAAGTGCTGGAGTAACTCAGCGGGTCAGACTGAAGAAGGGTCCAGACACGAAACGTCACCTATCCATGTTTTCCAGAGATGCTGCCTACTGTGGTACTCCAGCACTCAGTGTCATTTTGTGCAAACCAGCATCTGCAGTTCCTTATTTCTATCATTTGATGTTGCTTTGTTATTATAAGCAATTCTCCGTTGCTAGCTTTTTTCAAATACATCTTCACATAGGGCAAATAATATCCGTGTTGTGCTGAAATCATTGTGCTGGTGTTTGCCAACTGCTGCATAACTCACAACAGCATTTTATTATTTCTATTGCCTTGTTAATCTTGCAAGTAAAGAATCATAGAAAAGTACATCTGAAAAGACCAACTGACTCTTTGATAGACACAGAATGCTGGAGTAACTCAGCAGGTCAGGCAGCATCTCTGGAGAGAAGGAATGGGTGATGTTTCGGGTCGAGACCCTTCTTCAGACTGTGTAGGAAAGAACTGCAGATGCTGGTTTATTATTTCTCACCTAGGAATGTTGCTGATGTCATATGTTTCCTGGCCAGTGTGATCGAACAAAACTTACATTGTCTTTTCTATTTCAATGCTGATCCCCGACGACCTCAACTGTGCACTAATTCCACTATTGCTGTAGCTGCTATATTATTCTTTCCTGATATAGATATATTTATATGTGTAGGAAGGAACTGCAGATGTTGGTTAAAAGCGAAGATAGACATATGGAGGAACTCAACGGGACAGGCAGCATTTCTGGAGAGAAGGAATGGGCAGCGTTTTTGGTCGATACCCACTGAGTTACTCCAGCATTTTGTCTCTATCATCTATCTATATATATATGGTCAATGTATATATATATGTGTGCGTATGTGTATATGGAGTATATTTTTTCTCATTTATTAATTTGTTTACAGCGTATTATGTTTACATATTCTGTTGTGCTGCTGCAAGTAAGAATTGTTCTGTCTGGGACATATGACAATAAAACACTCTTGACTCTTGAGAGGTAAGAAACATGAGGGAGGTTACAAGGTGAAATGAGACATCTGCTCTATGATTAGACTTTAGACTTTTAGATCGAAGGTAGACACAAAGTACTGGAGTAACTCAGCGGACAGGCAGCATCTCTGAAAAGAAGGAATGGGTGATGTTTCGGGTCGAGACCCTTCCTCAGACTTTTGGACTTTAGGGATAAAGCGTGGAAACAAGCCTTTCGACCATCCAAGTCCACGCCGACCAGCGATCACCGTGCACACTGGCACTATGCTTTACACTAGGGATAAGTTACAATTTACAGCGGCCAATTAACCTATAAACATGTACGTCTTTGAAGGTGTGTGAGGAAACCAGAGCACCCGGAGAAAACCCACGTGGTCATAGCGGGAACGTACAAACTTCGTACAGACCGCACACATGGTGAGGATCGAACCCGGGTCTCTGGCGCTGTACGGCAGCAACTCTACCGCTGCGCCACTGTTGCCCAATGTTGCGTTTTCTCTTGGAGCCTTTAATTATACAGGAGGCCGAAAGTGACAGGAATTGAGGAATAGTCATTGCTTGGAAAGAAAGTGTAACATTGCATTGACCATATATATTGGTCGTCAGCTGACATGTTGTCGAATCGTGGCACTTCGACCTTTGAGCCTTCATCACTTCTGCCCCCATTGAGTACCTTGAAATGGTCAATTGTTGCAACGGCTTAAAATGAATCGCACTAAGAGTTTCATGAGAGATTTTGCATGGCTGAATGATTATGAACTTCATTTCCTTAATGTTAGTCCCTCAAGGCATCTTGTTGTCCTTTTACATGTTTGTCCCAGCTAACGAATGCTTGACATGTCCAATGAGTACATACAAACGAGCATTGGGAGATGGGTGGGATGGATTTACTGGTTTGCTGCGGGGGCTGCAGGCATCTACAGGCTACAGGAAACATGATCAGTCCCAGAAAAAACATACAAATTTCCGTACAGACAGCACCTGTAGTCGGGATCGAACGCTGTAAGGTAGCAACTCTACCGCTGCTCCACCGTGTGTTATATTCTGTGCAGATGGACTGCACAACGTAATGTAGAGGAATTACAGGTTGTGTCTGGGACACTCTGCCAGTAGCTGTTGATAACCTAGGATCCTTATGAGAATTACCTGTCTGAGAAAGCCTCTGATAGTCCTTGTGGATGTGACCTCCATCCTCCACTCTGCAGAGAGTTGAGCCGATGGATGTTGACCTTGGCGTTCCCCTGGTGCCTTCCTCATCCCCCTGCTCCTGAGTCGGCCCGTTGCTCTTGCTCAAGACCAGCTGTGGTCCAGTTTTGCTGTATTATGCCGCAAGCAACACACAGTGGTTATAACGCAATTTTCAATGCAAATTGAGGAACAGCACCTCATATTTTGCTTGGGCAGCTTACAACCAATGGTATGATTTTGATTTATCTAATTTAGCCACCCTAGTCGTCCTACTAGTTTCACTACCGTCTTGCTTAGCAGAAGGGAAGAAGCTGTTCCTGAGAGTGTGACCGTGTAGAGGAGCAGCTCTTTTCCTCCGGCAAATATGCCACTGAGCTCCTGATCACTCTGGTTCTCTGGACCACTCCCAATCTGCTCCTCAGTGTTCCTCCACTGCTAATCCAATGACATGCAATTCAAGCTTCAGAAACAAACCCCCAACTTTCTACTGGGCATCGTGATGCCCATCTAACTGTAAGAATGAATGATTGGCCTGGATCAGAGAGTTCTCCTCTGATGCAGGCTTTGAAATGTGGAAAGGGTGTGCTATCATTTCCAGGGATGGGCTGGGTTGGTGCTTGGGATGGGGAATTTGCATTGGAACGCCTTGGTGATATGTTGACCTGCTTGTTGCACTCAAGCCCATGTTTTCCTCTTTGAGGTTCCTCCTCTCTTTGTCCAGTAATTATGCTTCACTTTGACTTTAGAGATGCAGCATGGAAACAAGTTATTCGGCCCATTTAGTCCACGCCGACTAACAATCACCTGTATTCTGCACACTAGGGGCAATTGATAGAAGTCAGCTAACTTACAAACTTGCACGTCTTTGGAATGTGGGAGGAAACCGAGCACACAAAGAAAACCCATGTGGTCACAGGAAGAATGTACAAACTCCATGCAGACAGCACCTGTAGTCAGGATCAAACCCGGCTCTCTGGCGCATTAGGACAGCAACTGTACCGCTGCGCCACTGTGCCATGCCATTTTCCATTGGGGACTTACTTATTTCCAAATACTTCAACTGTACACTGCAAGGGCCAGGAAGTGAGCAGGTAAGATCATCTCTGACCCCTCTCACCCTAGCCACAAACTCTTTGAAGCATTTCCTTCTGGAACGCGACTCTGGACTGTCAAAGCCGCCAGAGCCAGACATAATAACAGCTTTTTCCACGAGTAGTAGCTCTACTCAATGAACAAAAGACTGTAGCCTCATTTTGCTGTGGTATTTTATTCATTCACATGTTTAAACTGTAATGTTTTATTATTAATGTTTAATGCTTTATGTGTCATTCTTAATTGTTACTGTATGTCGTGGTTGTTACTTGCAAGCAGAGCACCAAAGGCAAATTCCTTGTATGTGCACATACTTGGCAAATAAACTTATTCATTCATTTATTCATTCATTCATTCATTCGTTTAAGTATTCTGGTTCATGACTGTTGTCTTTATGTCTTAATTGGCTTACAGTTACATCATGTCTGTTCTTTAATAATCTATGCAAGAATTTTACAAACATACTGTTCTTCGCCTGTATTTGTATTTTTCTTTCTCTCTTGTTCAACGTTTAACATGCTGTTTTGTCTCTTCGGGTTATTTGTCATCCAGTTTTGAAGAAGGGCACTGACAGAAACGCAGATGCTGCCTGATTGCCTCCACAGATGCTGCCTGAACTGACATTCATTTATGCGGCACAGTGGCACAACGGGTCGAGCCACTGCCTCACAATGACAGAGACCCAGGTTTGATTCCGACCTGTGGTGCAGTATGTGTGGAGTTTACACATTTTCCATGTAACAGTATGGGTTTCCTCCGGGTGTTCCTGTTCCCTCCACATCCTATAAACATGCGGGTTTGTAAGTAAATTGTCCTCTGTAAAATAGCTCTAACTGTGTAGGGAGGAAGTGGATGACAAAGTGGGATAACATGGAGCATGAGGATGTAACTCGGAAATTGGACAAGGGAGAGGCAGTGGATGTAGTATACCTGGACTTTCAGAAAGCATTTGATAAGGTCCCACATAGGAGACTAGTGGGCAAAATTAGGGCACGTGGTATTGTGGTTAGAGTGCTGACATGGATAGAAAATTAGTTGGCAGAAAGGAAACAAAGAGTGGGGATTAACAGGTCCCTCTCAGAATGGCAGGCAGTGACTATTGTGGTACCGCAAGGCTCAGTGCTGGGACCGCAGCTATTTACAATATATATTAATGATTTAGATGAAGGGATTACAAGTAACATTAGCAAATTTGCTGGGTGGTGGTGTGAACCGTGAGGAGGATTATATGAGAATGCAGGGTTTAACTGGACCGGTTCGGTGAGTGGGCAGATGCATGGCAGATGCAGTTAATGTGGATAAATGTGAGGTTATCCACTTTGGTAGCAAAAACAGGAAGGGAGATTATTATCTAAATGGTGTCAAGTTGGGAAAAGGGGAAGTACAACGAGATCTGGGGGTCCTTGTTCATCAGTCAATGAAAGTAAGCATGCAGGTACAGCAGGCAGTGAAGAAAGCAAATGGCATGTTGGCCTTTATAACAAGAAGAGTTGAGTATAGGAGCAAAGTGGTCCTTCTGCAGTTGTACAGGGCCCTAGTGATACCACACCTGGAGTATTGTGGGCATTTTTGGTCTCCAAATTTGAGATTCTTGCTATTGAGGGAGTGCAGCATAGCCTCACAAGGTTAATTCCCGGGATGGCGGGACTGTCATATGCTGAGAGAATGGAGCGGCTGGGCTTGTATACTCTAGAATTTAGAAGGATCAGAGGGGATCTTATTGAAACATATTAGATTATTAAGGGTTTGGACACAGTTGAGGCAGGAAACATGTTCCCGATATTGGGGGAGTCCAGAACCACGGGCCACAGTTTAAGAATAGAGATGAGGAAACACTTTTTCACACAGAGAGCTGTGAGTCTCTGGAATTCTCTTCCTCAGAGGGCAGTGGAGGCCGGTTCTCTGGATACTTTCAAGAGAGAGCTAGATAGGCCTCTTAAAGACAGCGGAATTGGGGAATATGGGGAGAAGGCAGGAACGGATTACTGATTGTGGATGATCAGCCATGATCACATTGAATGGCGGTGCTGGCTCGAAGAGCCGAATGGCCTACTCCTGCACCTATTGTCTATTATCTATTATTTATTATCTATAACTAAGGTGAATAGGTGATCGATAGTCAGCGTAGATTCAGTGGGCCAAAGAGCCTCCACACATATGCTGTGTCATAAGTTAAAATTTCCAGGATCATCTACCATTGTTTCTGGAACTGCAACAGGAGTGGGCTCAAGTCATTTTGCATCACTTCAGGAGGCTGCTAAGACCTACAAACAAGCACAGAAACTCAGAAGTCGCTGCCTTACACAAATACATTTTTTAATGCCTTCCCTGGGATATTTCCTCAAATAGTTCCCACAACTAACAACCCTTTCAAACTGTTTTAATGTCTAATTATTACCAATAAACATCAGTTTATCTACTGGAGCTTAATGTGTCATGCTGTAAACATATTTTGGAACTAAAATAACATTTCCTGAGTTAATTTTGTGCATTTCCGGCATTGCAAGAAAATAAAATATTTTATCTAGTCCTTCCAGCCTGCACCTCTCACGAGATCCAGAAGTGACAGGAAAATATTCAAACCAAGTAACTTGTAAGCTTTCATTCCCCAAGTTACTTTCAGAATGCTTATTTTATGTAAACAGACTTCATGGGTTATAATAGAATCAGGCAGCTACACCTGGCCCATTCATATAAAAGGAAATTTCATAATAATTTTATCGCAAAAGTACCTTTGCTCAGCTCCATGTTGAACAGAATATTACATTTTCAAAGTTACAGATATGCTTTCTTCCAATCTTCTGATATTGCACAGATTTAAGTGCTGTGAAATAACCTCCCAAAAACTTCCACAGGAGATGTAATGTGTTGGGAACTATGATTAGGTTTGGAAGACAGTAAGGAACACGACATGACATCATTTCCTGAATTTTGAGCTCATTATGGTGAGGTGTAATTATCCGGGCAAATAGAAGCCTGCTGGAAATGTAAATAGCTCGTTCTAAGCTTCCCCCCAGTCTAGTTTCAGTCAAAAACCACTGAATCAAAAACTTGCGCAATTAATCTTTAATTTGACAAAACACAATTACAATTCAATCACTATACCTAACCACAGCAGGTTCGATCCTTGTATCTGCCTGATCAAGCCCTCTCGGCCTCGCTCAAACAGAGACACTCCAGAAGGTCACGCAGTCCTAAGCACTCTCCCAGAAGATCGACGCAGGACCTCGTGGCAGCGGACTTTTGTAGATCCCTGGACCTTGAGGGGCTGAAGCACATGGGGGTGGTCTCTTTACAATCCAATTACAGATATCAATTAACCCCATACATAACAGACATTTCCCTAACCCAATAATACAGTGGCTAATACATTGTATTCAAACAGGGCTTCTCGGAGGAAGCAAACATCACAACATTTACCCTGATCTGCAAGAAAACCAGACAAGGCTCAATACCTCATCCAATCAACATTCAGTAAAGTAAAGCTTTACAACATTATTTACAATTATTTACAAGGTGTGTGTCTGGTTTGCATTCATCCAATCCATTCTATGCATTTTGCACCTAATTGACAAGGTCTGCAGAAGTTCCCATTCCCTTCCTACAGCTTGGATCTAGGCTCTCGACAAACTGGCACCACTCTGCAGCTTGTCCCAGATCCACAGAGAGCTCTTTCAAATTGACCAAATATCCAAGCAGCCCTGAAGCCTTTACCCAATCCTAGCCTCTCCTGAAATTCCTCGTATGTTGCAAAACATACTTGGTGAATAAAGTGTGATTCTGATTCTGATTCTGATTTCCAATCTGGCCAGGATTAACAGAAACAACAAAAATAATAGTTAAATTGTAGATATACACCAGTGGCTGATGATACCCAAGTTCCCACATGATGCTCACATGATACACAGTAATTAATTCTAGGACTAAAAACAAGTAGAATGGGATAGTAATGAAAAGGTTGAATGGACCTAAAGTGGCAAAATATAATCTGAATGTTCGCTGGTATATTGTTACTACAAATAAAATAGATTTAAAAAAGAATGACGTGGCATAAGAATTGAGGTTGTGACATTCGGTTGCGGAAGAATGTCTTGTCGGGTTCCTCGTGCATCTCCTCTGCCACTTCAGGATATGATAAGTTCAATAACTGGCCATTTACACCGTTGTCTAAACATTCCACCCTGCCCTCAAATTCACTTGGAATATTTCTATTGTGTCTCACCCCTTTCTCAATCTCTTTGTCTCCATCATAGGGGACAGACTATAGAAACATAGAAACATAGAAAATAGGTGCAGGAGTAGGCCATTCGGCCCTTCGAGCCTGCACCGCCATTCAATATGATCATGGCTGATCATCCAACTCAGTATCCTGTACCTGCCTTCTCTCCATACCCCCTGATCCCTTTAGCCACAAGGGCCACATCTAACTCCCTCTTAAATATAGCCAATGAACTGGCCTCAACTACCCTCTGTGGCAGAGAGTTCCAGAGATTCACCACTCTCTGTGTGAATTTTTTTTTTCTCATCTCGGTCCTAAAAGACTTCCCACTTATCCTTAAACTGTGACCCCTTGTTCTGGACTTCCCCAACATCGGGAACAATCTTCCTGCATCTAGCCTGTCCAACCCCTTAAGAATTTTGTAAGTTTCTATAAGATCCCCCCTCAATCTTCTAAATTCTAGCGAGTACAAGCTGAGTCTATCCAGTCTTTCTTCATATGACAGTCCTGCCATCCCAGGAATCAGTCTGGTGAACCTTCTCTGTACTCCCTCTATGGCAAGAATGTCTTTCCTCAGATTAGGAGACCAAAACTGTATGCAATACTCCAGGTGTGGTCTCACCAAGGCCCTGTACAACTGCAGTAGAACCTCCCTGCTCCTATACTCAAATCCTTTTGCTATGAATGCTAACATACCATTCACTTTCTTCACCTGCATGCCTACTTTCAATGACTGGTGTACCATGACACCCAGGTCTCGTTGCATCTCCCCTTTTCCTAATCGGCCACCATACAGATAATAGTCTACTTTCCTGTTCTTGCCACCAAAGTGGATAACCTCACATTTATCCACATTATACTGCATCTGCCATGCATTTGCCCACTCACCCAATCTATCCAAGTCACCTTGCAGCCTCCTAGCATCCTCCTCACAGCTAACACTGCCCCCCAGCTTCGTGTCATCCGCAAACTTGGAGATGTTGCATTCAATTCCTTCGTCCAAATCATCAATATATATTGTAAATATCTGGGGTCCCACCACTGAGCCTTGCGGTACCCCACTAGTCACTGCTTGCCATTCTGAAAATGACCCATTTACTCCCACTCTTTGTTTCCTGTCTGCCAGCCAGTTCTCTATCCACATTAATACTGAACCCCCAATACCGTGTGCTTTAAGTTTGCATCTCTTATATCTTAAGAGATTAGGTCGCAAATCTCTTATGTGGGACCTTGTCGAAAGCCTTCTGAAAGTCCAGATATAACACATTCACTGGTTCTCCCTTATCCACTCTACTAGTTACATCCTCGAAAAATTCTATAAGATTCATCAGACATGATTTACCTTTCATAAATCCATGCTGACTTTGTCCAATGATTTCACCACTTTCCAAATGTGCTGCTATCCCATCTTTAATAACTGACTCTTGTATTTTCCCCACTACCGATGTTAGACTAACTGGTCTGTAATTCCCCGTTTTCTCTCTCCCTCCCTTTTTAAAAATTGGGGTTACATTAGCTACCCTCCAATCCTCAGGAACTACTCCAGAATCTAAAGAGTTTTGAAAAAATTATCACTAATGCATCCACTATTTCTGGGGCTACTTCCTTAAGCACTCTGGGATGCAGCCTATCTGGCCCTGGGGATTTATCGGCCTTTAATCCATTCAATTTACCTAACACCACTTCCCGACTAACCTGGATTTCACTCAGTTCCTCCATCTCATTTGACCCCCGGTCCCCTGCTATTTCCGGCAGATTAGAAGTAAGTAAGATACTATCTTAATTACTTCTTTCCACTTCTCGTTGACACCACTCTTTCCGTAACTCTTTGGTTCACATCCCTTCCCACTCAATCTGCCCATCTCCAGGCACTTTCTGCTGCAACTGAAGGAGAATCAACCCCTGTCCCTACACTTCCTCTCACACTTCCGACCAAAGACCTCAGCATCCCTTCCAGGTGAGACAAAAATACACATGCATCTACTGCATCTGATGTTCCCCATGTGGCCTCCTTTACACCAATGAGACCAAGCGTAGACTGGAAAATGTGACTGGTGGTGGGATCACGTTGAAGGAGGCAGAAATGTTGGAGAATGATGTGCTGGATGCTGTGGCTGCTGGGTGAAACTTGGGGACCAGGGGGGTTCTATCCTTGTTCCTTTGCAGGTTATGGCCAGTTATTGAACTTATCATATCCTGAAGTTGCAGAGGAGATGCAGGATGAACCCGACAAAACATTCTTCCGCAACAGAACGTCACAACCCGAGTTCTTATGCCACATCTTTCTTTTTTAAATCTATTTTATTTGTAGTAAAAATATACCAGCAAATATTCAAAGGTAGACAAAAATGCTGGAGAAATTCAGCGGGTGAGGCACCATCTATGGAGCGAATGAATAGGCGACGTTTCGGGTTGAGACCCTTCTTCAGACCCAACAAATATTCAGATTGAATTTTGCCACTTAAGGTCCATTCAACCTTTTCATTACTATCCCATTCTACCTTCATTTAGTCCTGGGATTATTTACTGTGTATCATGTGAGCATCATGTGGGAACTTGGATATCGTCAGCCACTGGTGTATATCTACATTTAACTATCCCTTTTATAAACAATGTTTACAGCAGGCTTCTATTTGCCCGGATAATTGCACCTCACCATAATGAGCCAAAATTTCAGGCAATATAATCATGTCATGTTCCTTACTGTGTTCCAAACCTAATGATAGATCCCAACACATTACATCTCCTGTGGAAGTTTGAGATGTAATTTCACAGCACTTAAATCTGTGCAATATCAGAAGATTGGAAGAAAACATCCTTAATTTAGAAAATGTAATATTCTGTTCAACATGGAGCTGAGCAAAGGTACTTTTGAGATAAAATTATTATGAAATTTACTTTTATATGTATGGGCCAGGTGTAACTGCCTGATTTGATTATAATCCATGATGTCTGATTGCATAAAATAAGCATTCTGAAAGTGACTTGAGGAATGAAAGCTTACAAGAGGTGCAGGCTGGAAGGACTAGATAAAATATTTTCTTTTCTTGCAATGGCAGAAATGCACAAAATTACTCCAGGAAATTTTATTTTAGTTCCAATATATGTCCACAGCATGAAATATTAAGCTCCAGTAAATAACCTGATGTTTACTGGCAATAATCGGATTAAAAAAACAGATTGAAAGAGTTGTTTGTTGTGGGAACTATTTGAGGAAATATCCCAGGGAAGGCATTAAAAATGTATTTGTGTAAGGCAGCGACTTCTGAGTTTCTGTGCCTGTTTGTTGGTCTTAGCAGCCTCCTGAAGTGATGCAAAGTGACCTGAGCCCACTCCTGTTGCAGTTCTATAAACAATGGTAGATGATCCTGGAAACTTTAACTTAATGACACAGCATATAAACAGGCTCTTTGGCCCACTGAATTTTTGTGGAGTATCGTTCACCTATTCACACTAGTTCTATGTTATCCCACTTGGTCATCCACTCCCTCCCTACACATTTAGAGCAATTTTACAGAGGCCAATTTACTTACAAACCCGCATGTTTTTAGGATGTGGAGGGAACAGGAACACCCACACAGTTACAGGGAAATTGTGCAAACTCCACACATACTGCACCACAGGTCGGAATTGAACCCAGGTCTCTGTCATTGTGAGGCAGTGGCTCTACCAGTTGTGCCACTGTGCCGCATCAATGAATGTCAGTTCAGGCAGCATCTGTGCAGGCAATCAGGCAGCATTTGCGATTCTGGTAGTGCCCTTCTTCAAAACTGAATGACAAATAACCTGACGAGACAAAACAGCATGTTACACATTGAACAAGAGAGAAAGAAAAACACAAAAAAAGAAGACAGGTGAAGAACAGAATGTTTGTAAACTTTTTGCATAGATTATTAAAGAGCAGACATGATGTGACTGTACGCCAACAAAAGACATAAAGACAACATTCATGAACCAGAATACTCAAACAGTTGAAGTATTTGGAAATAAGTAAGTCCCCAATGGAAAGTGGTGTGGCACAGTGGCGCATCGGTAGAGTTGCTGCCTTAATGCGCTAGAGAGCCAGGTTCGATCCTGACTACAGGTGCTGTCTGTATGGAGTTTGTACATTCTTCATGTGACCACGTGGGTTTTCTCCATGCGCTCCGGTTTCTTCCCACATTTCAAAACGTGCAGGTTTGTTGGTCAGCTGACTTCTGTAAATTTCCCCTAGAGTGCAGAATACGAGTGATTGATAGTCGGTGCGGACTCAATGGGCCAAATAACTTGTTTCCATGCTGCATCTCCAAAGTCAAAGTAAAGCATAAATGAGTGATTCTTCAGTAAGTGTCTACTTTGGTGTCCCGCTACTTTGATGCTGTATATAAGGACAATCCGTAATTCTATCCCATTTCTTCTTTTTCTATATTGTTAATAAACATAATCCTCATGAATAAAGATTAAACCCTAAATGAATAAAGTGGGGTGGTTTTCCCCGATGTTCGATGCCCCCCCCCCCGGAAAACTGCATGCCCCGATGGTTGCTTGTGAAACTTCAAGTTGGCATATTTATTTAATGGGGGATCTATCTGAAATGAAAATACTTTTAAATGGTAGGTATTAATAATTAAAATATTTATCACCCTTAAAAAAATCCCTCTATTCTTGATTAAATTATAAATCTTACCGTTTTTTTCAAAGATTTCTTGTCCCGATGATTGGAGTCATTTACCATCACGCACCTTTGATGAGCAATCCCACATCGCTATAAATAGAATAGACGCAAGCTTCCGACCTCAAAAGACAGCGGAATTCGAAAGTCCCCTAACTTGTGAATTTCTCCTGATTCGCGGGATGAGAAGTGTATGAAAACTCCACTTTTTGCTGCATAGCGGGTACGTACCTTTATTCAGCACCATTCCCGAACGGTGCTGAACTCTTAGAAAAAAAATTGTTCTTTTTTGATTTGTTCTGGAGAACAAATCGTGCCATGGTGCCATTCGTCCAAACAATATGGCCAGGCATGGCCTTCCGGCGAGGCCATCCTGGGCTAAAGGCTTGGGCCACCATACCCGTCACGGCCACCTCTGTAAGTTAACAGTAAGTACGGGAACTGTTCTGCCCACAGCCGCAAATCACTACAGAGAGTGGTGAAGGCGGCACAGACACATCACTGGCAACTGTCTCCCGGCCACTCAGGACATTTTCCACAGGCGGTGCCTGCAGAAGGCACACAGTATCATCAAGGACCACAGCCACCCAGCACACAGACTGTTCTCCTTGTTACTGTCAGGCAGACGATACAGGAGCATGGCTGCACATACCACCAGACTTAAGAACAGATTTTACCATCAGGCCATCAGGCGTCTGAACTTATCAGGGGGAAAAAATAGAAAATAGCACCTTATTCTTTTTGGGTTTAATCTTTATTAATGAGGATTATGTTTATTAACAATATAGAAAAAGAAGAAATGGGATAGAATTACGGAGTTTTCCTTATATACAGCATCAAAGTAGTGGGACACCAAAGTCGGCAGTTACTGAAGAATCACCCTTTAGTCATCTCCATCACGTGATACAGCCAAACTTGATCATCTCTATCACACTGAGTCATGCCTGTCACATGAATATTTTATGCTCATAATGTGGAAAATAATACAACAATGACCATAATTATGAATTGTAATTGATACATGAACAGTATGCTTCGGCCTATTCATCTGAAGTTAATATTGTTTTAGAGGAAGTTGGTGAAAAGTTATGTGACGGTTACCATTCTTGCTGAAAATCACTTTTTTCAGCAGTAAACATTTACGAAGGTTTAAAATCAAAGCATTAGACTGAAAAAGTTTTTTTTTGATACTCTATAATTTGATTCACCGACAAAAAATTGATTTTATTTTCTTAAATCAGTTATATTTTACAGTTTTATTCATTATAAAAATGCGATGGTTATGACTGAATGCAATGGGCAACCTGGAAAAAGTAGAGGAAATAATGAATTAAATTCTCTAAAAGATTGCGCCAAACATATTTTTCCCATAGTAGAGATGTTCATCTATGTGAAACAACATTCAAAGTTGGAAAATTTTAAGTTTTATAATCAGGTTTCCAGAAACTTCAAAGTAGACACTTACTGAAGAATCACCCAAATACTGCACAAAGAGAGGAGGAACCTCAAAGAGGAAACCATGGGCTTGAGTGCAACAAGCAGGTCAACATATCACCAAGGCGTTCCAATGCAAATTCTCCATCCCAAGCATCAACCCAGTCCATTCCTGGAAATGTTTTACGCTGACACCCATTCCACATTTCAAAGCCTACTTCTGGGGAGAAATCTCTGATTAAGGTCAAACTATCATTCTTAATATTAGAGGGCATCGCAATGCCCAGTAGAAAGTTGGGGGCTTGTTTCTGAAGGTTGAATTGCATTTCGTTGGATTATCAGTGAAAGCGGACCACTGCAGCACACGGCAAAGCAGAGTGGGAGTGGTCCAGAGAATCAGAGTGATCAGGAGCTCAGTGGCATATTTGCAGGAGGAAAAGAGCTGCTCCTCTACAGCTAGATTGTATTTATGTATAGTACTATCTGATTTAATTGAATAGCATGCAAAACAAATCTTTTCACTGTATCTTAGTACATGGAACAATAAAAAACCTAAATCCTAACCTTGATCTGTACTCGGCTTCCCCATTAAAAGGGACATCCCCCAAGGATTGTGATCATGTGCCGTACATTCTGGAAAGGCTGTGGCCATGCATGAGTTGCACCTTTTGTGCTCTCATTAAAATAAGATGAGAGGGTTGATAAAATTGTCTCAAAACTTATGGATGCCCCGAAAACCTTAAAATTTGATTTGGTGGCTGGTGGGTTGGAAGATAATGAGAGGACAAACCATATGAAGATTCTGAGTGGGAAAGAACATGTGTCAGGAGATTGCAGATATCTGCGAAGTTAATAGAGTTGTCATAGGGGATTTTCACTTCCCCAATATAGACAACGACTGCCATAGTTCCGAGGGCATATATGACATTGACATTGTCATAAGATCATAAGTGATAGGAACAGAATTAGGCCATTTGGCCCATTATCTACTCCACCATTCAATCGTGGCTGATCTATCTCTCCTTCCGAGCCCCATTCTCCTGCCTTCTCCCCATAACCTCTGACACCCACAGTGTCAAGTGTATTCAGGAAAGTTTCCTCAGGCAATATGTAGAGGCCTTTACATGGGAGAGGGCAAAGTTTGACTTAGTCATAGGAAATCAGGAAGTGCAAGTGATTGAAGTGGGTGAGCCTTTTGGGACCAGCAACCACAGTTCTAAAAGGCTTTAAATAGTTGTGGATAAAGACAGGGCTGGTCCACAAATTAAAGTTCTTAACTGGGGCAAAGTGAACTTTGATGGATTAGATAGGAACTTGCAAAAGTTGATTGGAGTAGGATGATTGCGACTAAAGGGACATCCGAAAAGTGGGATGCTTTTAAAAGAGTGATGGTGAGAGTTCAAGGCCTGCATGTTTGAACACGTGTAATTGTTCAAATTATAGTTTTAGTAGACGGAAACTAAAATGGTTAAAAATATATCATATGTAATCAGTGTTAGACTTGGGTGAGGTGCCAGATGACTGGAGGGTGGCTAACATTGTGCCTCTATTTAAGAAGGGTTGCAAGGAAAAGCCTGGGAATTATAGACCAGTGAGCCTGACTTCTGTGGTGGAAAATTTGAATGAGAATGTACAAGTTTGCTGATTACACTAAAATAGTAAGATTAAATGAGAACTTACCAGTTTGAAGTTTGATCTTTATTTTATGAGGAGTTACGATGAGCGGTTACGTGAAGAAGGCCGTCAGCCCGCATGCGCGTCAATCTTCAAAGCAGCGGTGTGAAATCACAGATAACAGTTGGTGAACTGAACATAGTAAGATTAGAGAGGACTAGAACTACCAGATGACCTTTATGATACGAGCGTTGGGAGCGGAGGGCACGTAATCGCTCATCGTAATTCCTCATAAAATAAAGATCAAACTTCAAACTGGTAAGTTCTCGTTTAATCTTACTATTTTACTTCGGAGTCACGTGAGTGACTACATGAAGATTTCAAAGCTCTGTGATTTCATGCCATGGAAAACGAATACACACAAGCACAACGGCATCAGTTGACCACAGATAAGGGAAACATTTATAATGCATTCAGACATGACATAGATTTAAAACATGCTGATGCTGATAAATGAACAAATAATAAAAATAGTAACCCCTCTCATCCGGGGGGAAACTATAAAATAGAACCTAAAATAGAGTTGGCAAATAACCCTGGTCTGGCAATGGGTTATTATAAAATGCTTGGAAAACTCGTTCGTTAGACCATCCTGCAGTCGCTAGGATGTGTTCCAGAGGACCGTACATAACCTTTGCTGCTGATGTTGTAGCAGTCCTGGTGGAGTGAGATTAGAAAATTAGTATCTACTCCTGCATAAGCCAAAACCCCGTTTTAACCACCTGGAGATGGTCTGAACTGATACCTTCTTATGAGGTTATTTGTAACTAACAAACATAACTAGTATCAGAGCCTCTAAGGCTCTATGTGACCTTGACGTAATGTTGTAAATGTATGACCACACGTAACCGAAGGTCCATGGGGTATGCCATGAGAACTAGTTTGAGACCTGACACCCCTGGGCTGCCCTGCTTAACTAAATCGTAAACATGAAATATTATATTATTAGCAGGTGTAACCATCCTGTCCAGTCGCAATTTATGTAATGACTGGACCCGTTGCGCTGACAACAGCGCCAAGGGATAACTACCTTATTAGAGCCGAGCCAAAGATAAGGATATAGCTGGAACCCCCTGGTGAAGTAGTGTTAACACAATGTCAATATCCCATACTTCCGTATACTTGGGCCTGAGAGAACTTGTGTTAAAGATATCGAATTTGAAGTCAGTTACACACTGACCACTCGCACTTCCCTCCACAGAGAGGGAGATTCGTAAGCAGCCCTGAAATAGGTGCTGCCGCAGGCCCCTGAGGACACCTGCACTGATATGGCCCCTCCTACGGATCTATATCAGGATTTTTGCTATACCACCGAGCTCTGAATCAGACAGAAACTGACCCTGAATGCTCCCCTCCTCAGAGAGGGAGACATTGTGCAGCCCTGAAACAGGTGCCGCTGCCACGGGCCCCCGAGGAGACCCGCGCTGATAACTCCCTCCTTTGGAGTATATCATAGTGGAGCAACCTCTCCATCAGGTGCTCCACGTGGGTTTAGACGTCCGCAGATGCACCCATTGAAGGAGGGGAACCCTCCTGGCCCGACTCGCCCGAGTCCCAAGGCCTGACTGACTTACTCCTGGTTTTACCCCTTTTCTGGGACACCATAGCGGTCTAGCAGCCGCTGACCACACTGTCAGCGACTCGGGTGGTGAGACCGACTTACTCCTGGTTTTACCCCCTTTCTGGGGCACCATAGCGGTCTGGGAGCCGCTGACCCCATTGTCAGCGACTTAGGTAGCGAACCCGCCGGCCGCCGGCTACCCGCGCTTCCGTGGTCCGTTATTCCCCACGGTCCATAACCGGTTTCCCCGCGGCCCGTCCGACTTCGCCCCAAATCCAGCAGGCAAACTCTGTAACAGAGCTTCCTGCAAGACAAAAAACAGAACCTGGAAATAAGTTTTAAAACATACCTGCAGGTTTAAACTTACCGCTGGAAGGAGCATCGTGCCTGACAGTCAGTCGTTGCGCAATGTGGTAGACATAATGACGCGCATGCGGGCTGACGGCCTTCTTCACGTAGTCACTCACGTGACTCCGAAGTAAAATAGATGGTAGGGTATCATCGACAGTGCCAATGGTTATAAAGAATTACAGCGGGATCTTGATCAGCTGAGTGAATTGGCCAAGGAATACTATGAAGTTTAATTCTGATAAGTTTAAAGGGCCTGTCCTACTTGGGCGTTATTTGCGCATCACACAGGTGGCGCGCGAAGATTTTGTGAATCCCAAAATCCTGGGATGCCTCACCACGCGCCATGCGCGCGTAATGCATGCCATGTGCGCATCACATGCGCGTCACATTGCATTAATGAACAAATGACGCCCAAGTGGGGCAGGCCCTTAAGGTGTTGAATTTTGGGAGGTCAAACCAGGGCAGGACCTTCATAGTGAATGGTGGTCCCAGGGAGTATTGTACAGCAAAGGAATCCAGGAATACATGTACATAGTACATGTACATAGTTTCCTGAATGTTACATGGTAAATAAATATGGTGAAGAAATCTTGTGACATGTTGGGAACTGAGCAGAGAAATTGGGACATTATGTTATAGTTGTCAAGACATTTGGGAGGCTGCTCTTGGAGTGTTGCACTTAAACCCCGGTGCGAGTCCACCCACGAGTGAGCCCGAGATAAAAATTAATCAAACTTGTGGTAATCACGTAGAATTAATGTAGCGGGAACGTCGGAACTCGTGGACGTAAATTACCGACTCGTAATGCTAACGGCAGGTACTCAGGAAACTTGTTAACTCGTGAAAATGTTTCATCATGTTGAAAGATTTCCACGAGTCAAATTTACTCTTGAAGGAAACATTTGAAACTTTTAAACTAGTTGTATTACCGTAGTAGCCCGTGGGTTTACCATAATGGCTCGTGAGTAACTCGTGGGTTTGGCCTGAGTGCCAGAAGTGAAATGTTGAAGATGAGTCAGATCTTAATGGGAAATGAATGAATGGATGGATAGATATAGGGGTCTGAAATTAACTTGGATACTTTCGATCGGAGAGAGCTGCCAATGAAGCTGAAGGTACAGAGCGAAGATGGGGGCTCAAGCATTGATGGGAAAGGTTAACACCGGGCGGGACGCGTGAAAAGTGACCATACTGAGGGAATTCCCACGTATATGAAGCAGAGAGAAACGTGAGTTCTACATAGATTATGTTTGAGCCAGCAAGGAGACATTTCTTCAGATAATGATTTTACAATGTGAGGTGACATTATAAGCCATGGGAGATAGACACAAAATGCTGGAGTAACTCAGCGGGGCAGAGCATCTCTGGAGAAAAGGAATTGGTGAAGTTTCGGGTCGAGACCCTTCTTCAGACTGGTTTTGTGCTGTGCTGTTGCCGTATCTCTGGAGAGAAGTAATGGGTCACGACCTGCCCTTTGCAAGTTTTCTCTCTCGAACACAGATAGCAGCGGATTATTATGGGAAGAAACTCGCGTTCATGCCGCACGACGTGTTTGACCACCTGCCCCCGCTACTCAAGGAGCTTGTGCTGAGCGGTAACCAGCTGCGGAGCTTCAACTGGCGCAGGCTTTACCTGCTAGGCTAGTTGTAGCTGCTGGACCTCGGTAGCAATCTGTTGACCACAGTGCATCGCATGCTGTCCAACTGCACCCAGACCCTGCGCGTCTTCAACCTCACCCGCAACCAGATCTCCAAGCTGACCAAGGACTTCCTGCGGGACGTGACCTTCCTGCAGTACCTGGATCTCAGCTACAACAATCTGAAGACCATCCAGGCCTCCAGTTTCCCGGACAGCGCCATCAAACACCTTCAGGAGCTGCGGCTAAGCGGCAAACATTTTCTCTGCACCTGCGACGCCAGGTGGTTCGTGTGGTGGATCAATCAGAACATGGTCTACATCCCTCGCCTGGTCACCGATGTCACCTGCACCTCCCCCAAAGCCCACCGCGGCCACGGCGTCGTCATGGTGGACCTGCACTCCTGCGAGTTGGACTCACTGGGCATTGGCCTCTACACTTTCTCCACCTTGATTACCCTCTTGATCCTCTATTTGATACTTAAAACAGGCCTTCATTCACGGTGGTGCAGCGGTAGAGTTGCTGCCTGACAGCGAATGCAGCGTCGGAGACCCGGGTTCGATCCAGACTACGGGTGCTGTCTGTACTGAGTTTGTAAGTTCTCCCCGTGACCTGCTTGGGTTTTCTCCGAGATCCCCCCCACACTCCAAAGACGTACAGGTTTGTAGGCTAATTGGCTTGGTGAATGTAAAAATGTCCATAGTGGGTGTAGGATGGTGTTAGTGTGCGGGGATCGCTGGTCGGCGCGGACCCGGTGGTCCGAAGGGCCTGTTTCCGCTCTGTATCTCTAAACTAAACTAAATTAACGGGAGAACACTGGACCTTCTTGGTCAGTTTATTATTTTACACTTATATACATTACACAGATCACGGAGTGTGAAATAAAGCTGGCAGGCCGAGGTCATGCAAGAAACGGAGGAAAACGGGAGACGATTTTATTCAGCAACTCCGTTCTGGCAGAACATCTATCCTGTGTTAAGAAACCTAACTTTCAGGGGGTTTAAATCTTGAGTTCAACTTCCACCTGAATTTAATCGATTTACAAAAGCTTTGAAGTTCTCCCTGCAGTCCGTTTCTTAAACACCTTTACGTTTTGTGCTTTTTTTGACAGCCAAGTACTTTAAATGGCATTTATTGCATTGTAGCAATGATAGGCAACGATTTGATAAAAGGTTAAACGTGTTTGTTTTTTTTGCAAACACACAGCGGTTAATTACATGACAAGAGAAGCATGCAGCTACATAAGAGACACGGAGAAGCTGATCATCGGGGCAGTTCTGTCCATGGTCATGGGAGGCTTTTTATAGTTTTAAAAAACTGCATGACATTTTTACCCATGTGATGATTTTTCCACACGTTCCAAGAGTAACTCGGGAGAGGAACTTGGTACATCGCAGAAATGAGAAGTAAATGGCAAACTTAGACATACACGTGGGAACTCGTTTAAACTCGTGAACATAAACTTGGAATCTCGTAGACAACCACGAGTTTGATTTTTTCTTTCACTCGGGATCACTCGTGGCTGGACTTGCACCGTGAGACAGGACCATTAGTTTTGGTTGCCCTGCTGAAGGGAAGATGCCTTTAAGTTCTAAAGACTGCAGAGAAGATTTACGAGGATGCTGCCAGGACTCGGAACGCCTGAGCAACAGCAAAACATTGGGCAGGTTAGGACTTTATTCCTTGAATTAAAGGAGGCTGAATGAATATTGTAGAGGTGTATAACATCACGAGGGGAATAGACAGGGCGAATAAATTATTTTATTTATTTAATTCTTTATTTCGAACAGAATAAAAGAATAAAAAGCAAGTGTGAAACAGCATACAAAAAAATACAAAAAACAAGAACATTTATAAAGTGTCATAAACAATATTTATAAATAAATGAAATCGTATGTGTCCGAAAAGGAGCAGGAAGAAGCCAAAGCTTATTAATTCCCACCCCTTATTCAACTGCTTATAATTATCTTATACAAATTTAGCAGCTATAAACACCTATTTCCATATGTACACCAAATTATTTACATTTATACATTAATCAAATATTTACAAAGCCATACAAAAAAGAGAGAAAAAAATAAAAAAGAAAAAACCCTCATTTACTATACAGTATCTCTTAGTCATACAGTGGCTTGCAAACGTTTTCATACCCCTTGAACTTTTCCACATTTTGTCACGTTACAACCACAAATGTAAATGTATTTTATTGGGATTTTATGTGATAGACCAACACAAAGTGGTGCATAATTGTGAAGTGGAAGGAAAATGATACATGGTTTTCAAATTGTTTTACAAATAAAAAACGGAAAAGTGTCACGTGCAAAACTATTCAGCCCCCCTGAGTCAATACTTTGTAGAACCACCTTTCGCTGCAATTACAGCTGCAAGTCTTTTGGGGTATGTCTCTACCAGCTTTGCACATCTAGAGACCAAAATTTTTGCCCATTCTTCTTTGCAAATTAGCTCAAGCTCAGTCAGATTGGATGGAGAGCGTCTGTGAACAGCAATTTTCAAGTCTTGCCAGAGATTCTCAATTGGATTTAGATCTGGACTTTGAATGGCCCATTCTAACACATGAATATGCTTTGATCTAAACCATTCCATTGTAGCTCTGGCTGTATGTTTAGGGTCATTGTCCTGCTGGAAGGTGAACCTCCGCCCCAGTCTCAAGTCTTTTGCAGACTCTAACAGGTTTTCTTCCAAGATTGCCCTGTATTTGGCTCCATCCATCTTCCCATCAACTCTGACCAGCTTCCCTGTCCCTGCTGAAGAAAAGCATCCCCACAGCATGATGCTGCCACCACCATGTTTCACAGTGGGGATGGTGTGTTCAGGGTGATGTGCAGTGTTAGGTTTCCGCCACACATAGCGTTTTGCATTTAGGCCAAAAACTTCAATTTTGGTCTCATCTGACCAGAGCACATTCCTCCACATGTTTGCTGTGTCCCCCACATGGCTTGTGGCAAACTGCAAACGGGACTTCTTATGGCTTTTTTTCAAAAATGGCTTTCTTCTTGCCACTCTTCCATAAAGGCCCGATTTGTGGAGTGCACGACTAATAGTTGTCCTGTGGACAGATTCTCCCACCTGAGCTGTGGATCTCTGCAGCTTCTCCAGAGTTACCATGGGCCTCTTGGCTGCTTCTCTGATCAATGCTCTCCTTGCCCGGCCTGTCAGTTTAGGTGGACGGCCATGTCTTGGTAGGTTTGCAGTTGTGCCATACTCTTTCCATTTTCGGATGATGGATTGAACAGTGCTCCGTGAGATGTTCAAAGCTTGGGATATTTGTTTATAACCTAACCCTGCTTTAAACTTCTCCAAAACTTTATCCCTGACCTGTCTGGTGTGTTCCTTGGGCTTCATGATGCTGTTTGTTCACTAATGTTCTCTAACAAACCTCTGAGGCCTTCACAGAACAGCTGTAATTATACTGAGATTAGATTACACACAAGTGGACTCTATTTACTAATTAGGTGACTTCTGAAGGCAATTGGTTGCACTGGATTTTATTTAGGGGTATCAGAGTAAAGGGGGCTGAATACTTTTGCACGCGACACTTTTCAGTTTTTTATTTGTAAAAAAATTTGAAAACCATGTATCATTTTCCTTCCACTTCACAATTATGCGCCACTTTGTGTTGGTCTATCACATAAAATCCCAATAAAATACATTTACGTTTGTGGTTGTAACGTGACAAAATGTGGAAAAGTTCAAGGGGTATGAATACTTTTGCAAGCCACTGTATATACAACCCATCACCCTATAATCACCCTTCCCAAAACAATCAGTATAACAAATATCCCACTCAAAATCACGTATCCTCATCCCAATATCCTTTAAAAAAAGTGTTTTGGTACATCTTTTTAAACTGAATTATGTTTGTGCTAAGTTTTATCTCCTGTTCCAGACCATTCCACAAATTCACCCCACAGATTGCTATGCACATACTTTTAAGTTGTTCTGACATTGAGTTTTTTTTAATTAAGTTCCCCTCTCAAATTATACCCACTGTCTTTCCATAAACAGTTTTTGTATATTTCCTGGAAGTAAATTATTTCTTGCTTTGTACATGATTTGTGCAGTCTTAAATTTAACCAGATCGGTGAACTTCAGTGTATGTGACTTTAAGAATAATAAATTGGTATGTTCAAGATATCCAACGTTATTGATAATTCTTATTGCTCTTTTTTGTAATGTGCATAACGGCTGTAGGTTGGTTTTGTAGGCGTTACCCCATATCTCCACACAGTAACTCAGATATGGCAATATGAGTGTTTTATACAGAGTATGTAATGATTTGTGGTCCAGAATGTATCTTGATTTTCCCAATATTGCTATAGACTTTGCCAGTTTTGCTTTGACATGGTTTATATGTGGTTTCCAGCAGATTTTGTGTTATAAGATCACACCAAGAAATTTATTTTCATATACTCTTTCTATACTTATGTTATCTATTTTCAATTGTACTTGAGGGTTTGTTTTATGTTTTCCAAATAGCATTATCTTTGTTTTGCTTAAATTTAGAGACAATTTGTTGACATCAAACCACTGTTTTAATTTATTCATTTCTGATGTGACGACCTCCAAAAGCTGCTTCAAATTGTCACCGGAACATAAAATACTCATATCATCGGCAAATATAATCAATTTCAGTATATCTGATACTCTGCATATGTCGTTAATGTATATTATGAAAAGCTTTGGACCTAACACAGACCCTTGAGGTACTCCACAAGTTATGTTCATGTAAGTTGATTTATGTTCACCTATTTCTACAAATTGTTGCCTGTTTCCTAAATAGCTTCTCACCCAATCCAATCCAACCCCTCTGATGCCATACCTATCCAGTTTCAATGTCGTGATTTTCGATATCAAATGCTTTTTTTAAGTCTATGAATATTCCCACTGCAACTTTTTTATTATCTATGCAATTTGTGATTTCTCGATTAGTTCCATTAGTGCCATAGATGTTGATCTGTCTGTCTGGAATCCATATTGACTGTCGACCAAAAGCTTATGTTTTTCAATGAAATTGTCAAGTCTTTCTGTAAAAAGTTTTTCAAGGATCTTGGAGAATTGGGAGAGTAAAGAAACAGGCCTGTAATTTGTGAAATGGTGTCTATCCCCAGTTTTATATAATGGTATTACTTTTGCTATTTTAATTTTGTTTGGAAATTTACCGGATTGAAAAGACAAGTTACAGATATGAGTTAATTGTTCTGCAATTTCTTCAATAACGTTTTTTATTATAATCATATCAATATCATTCCAATCAGTAGAGGATTTGCTTTTACATTTTCTTACAGTGTCTATGATTTATTTTCCTTCGACTGCTCTAAGGAAGATAGAGCTAGTATTTCTATGCCAAAGATCAGTATCCGCCCCTTCTTTTGTTTCTGGGTCATTAATTTTTACTGCCAAATCTGGTCCCACATTTACAAAGAATTTGTTAAAACCATTAACCGCATCATCCATATTATTTATTGTCTTGTCTTTCTCAATAAAATACTCAGGGTAGCCTGTATTTTTGGATCCATTTTTAATAATACTATTTAGCATGTTCCATAAACCTTTCATATTGTTTTTATTATTCTCTAATATGTTATTACAGTATTCTTTCTTACATATCCTCATAATATTGGTTAATTTATTCTTATATTTTTTATATTTATTTTCTGCTTCTGAAGTTCGATATTTTATGAATTGTCTATATAGTGTGTTTTTCTTTTTGCAGGCATTTTTTAAACTCTTAGTGATCCATGGACTATTTGTTTGTTTTTGTGTATCACTATATTGTTTCACAGGACAGTTTTTGTCATAAAGTGATTTAAAAATATTTAGAAATCCATTGTATGCTTTGTTGATATCTCCACCCTCATATACTACCCTCCAATTCTGTTTCAGTAATTCATTCTTAAATGCATTTATGTTTTCTTCGGTTCTCACCCTTTTATATTTGAAATGACTGGTGTTCTTAGGTTTCCTATAACTACAGTGCGAAACAATAAAAACAGGTAAATGGTCACTGATGTCACTGTATAATAGTCTGCTTACTGTAATGTTTTCCATAATGTTTGTGAATATGTTGTCTATTAATGTGGCACAATGAGAAGTAATTTTACTAGGTCTGGTTATTTTAGGATATAAACCCATACTGTATATAGTTTTGATTAATTATTCTGTCATTTTATTCTTTTTTGGATTCAACAGGTCAATATTGTAATCCCCACAGATGAACATAATCTTTTGTAATGATTTTGTAAACATGTTTTCCATCCAATCTTTAAATATTTCAATACTGGATCTGGGAGCTCTGTATATACAGCTCACAATAACATTTTTGGTCTTTTCCATACAAATTTCTACTGTAATACATTCCAACAAATCGTCAACAGCTGTTGTCATGTTCTCTACCACCTTATATTTCAGTCTTTTATCTACATAGATCGTCACACCTCCTCCACTTTTTTTCCTTCTGTTTATATAATTCAGTTCATAGCCATCCATGTCAAAGTCCACACCATTCTCAGTGCTCATCCAGGTCTCTGATATTGCTATAAGGCTAAATGGGTTCTTGAACTGTCTTAAATATTATTTTATGTTGTGGAGGTTGGCATATAGACTTCTGCTATTCAAGTGGATAATTAATATATTATGTTCTGATTGGACAGTTATGCTCATCTGTGTAATAACTGCAGCTGTTGTTGATATTGTTAAGTAAGTTATTTTCCGGATCAATATCATTTCTATGTCCTGTGTGTTATGCTCTGTATATGCAAAGGTTTCTAGTCCTGATAGAGATATGTATTTTTGTCAGGATTGTTATGGTTGTGGTTTTTATTTTATATATTCTTTATTTGCTACTAAGTGTATTCCATTACCTTGTTGTGGTTTGTCACCTTGGTATTTATCCAGTTCATTCAGGTCCCTAATGACTAATACTTTGGCTTGTTCTGGTGTTCCGTTCAGCTTGATCAATATTTTGCAGTTTGCAGTCCATGTAAATTGAATTTTCTTCTGCTTTCTCAGGAGTCGGGCCTTTCTGGCGATGTTAGCATTTTTCTTTGTCAGGTGTTCTTTCAAATACACATCCGAGCCCTTTAGCCATTTTCCCTGTTTCAGCAGTTCAGTTTTGAGTTTCCTGTTAGCAAACCAAATTATTATGGCTGGTTTATCCGTCTTGCTTCTCCATGGGAGCAGGTGACAAACCTCGATGTTGTCCCTGTCCAACGCAATCCATTTTGAGTGGAGGAACGCCATCACCTGTTGCTCCACAGATGCAGCATCCTGCTCGCTCATCTCCACTTCGTTCTACGTTGTCACCGCCCGTGCATATGAGCGGGGTTTCGTCTCCAGACCAGTGACAATGATATCGTTCATTCTGGTGTACTGCTCCAGATCAGCCACCCGGTTCTCCAGCAACATAATCCGCTTGTCCTTCTCGGAGTTTTGTAGCCTCAGGGCTTTAACTTCCTCCACCAATCTCATGATGGTTTCCTGCTGTTGTCTAACAACAGAAACCTCCTCCATCAGCCTGTCGAGCGATTTCTTAATATCGTCAATCTCCTCAGCAGATGCAGGATTTTTTTTGGTGGCATGGCGTCTGTACACCTACTCTTCAGCCCGGCTATCCCGACTCTCCGGCGTTCCTCGGTGAGCTGCAGATTCTCGCAGATAACCCCAGCTGGTCTTCGCTGTTCCTGCAGCAACGAAAGGGATTTCAGCTGTCTGTGTTGCTGGAATCCCCTTATCTCCACTGTTCTTGCAGAGAGAAAGGAGGCTTCATCAGCTCCAGCTTTCAAGGCCACAGAAAGTCGAGACGGTGTAGAAATCCTCCCACACCACACAAAACCAGACCAGCCCAGTCAGTAATGATGAGGCAGTAAGGAGGGTTGTTCTGGACACAGGTGTAAAGTCCAGAAACGTTGTTCTCTCCTATTTCTTGGGTCGATAGTTTTAGGCAGGCTGCCAGCGACAGTAGTGGGAGCTATGCAGTGTGGTGATAACACCGCACAAAGCCCAAAACACCCAGAAACTTCTTCAAAGAAATGTCTGCAGAGTTGCAGCGACACACAAGATGTTTATAAGTACTGCTGTAGCTCCTCCGACATCCCAACGCTGTTAGAAACACCAAATTTGTGTGATGTCCACAAGAGCACTGATACACACACCTCCGAGCTCCATTATGCATTTTATATGCATTTTATTTCCCAGGGTTAGGGAATCAAGAATTAGAGGGCATTCCCACCAGACACAACTCCTCAATGTATAGCAGTGGAAGAACCCTAACTGCGGTCCACCCCCACGGATCCTTGATGTTGGCATTTGGGCAGGAACATGGATAGAAAAGGGATATAGGACAGGCATGGGCAAATGGGACGAGTGTAGATTGGCATGGATGAGTTGGGCCAAAGGTCTTGTTTCTACGCTAAATCCCTTTGTGTCACTGTATGAAGGAGGAAGCATATGAAATGGAAGTGACTCAACTGAGGCAGCGCTGTAAATTCCTAACTTCAAGAGAAATAAGGACACTGTGAAAACTGATGTTTTTTCATTTAAATCAAAAATCAATGAGATGTAGGCATTGCTTGCATTTCTTGCTGATTTTCTTGCTAGACTTTAGAGATACAGCGTGAAAACAGGCCCTTCGGCCCACTGAGTCTGCGCCGACCTACAATCGCCCCATACACTAGCTCTATCCTACACAAACTAGGGCCAATTTACAATTTACAGAAGCCAATTAACCTACAAACCTGTATGTCTTTGGAATGTGGGAGGAAACAGAGCACCCGGAGCGTATTTCGCAGACAGAATCCACAGTGGAGCCATTCCACTCTCAGAGGCTCCGAGATATTTTACTGAAGGAAAAGAGCAACTATTTCAAAAAGTGCTGGTGCAGATTTAGTTTAGTTTAGTTTAGACATACAGCGTGGAAACTGGCCCTTCGGCCCACCGGGCCTATGTCGACCAGCGATCCCTGTACACACTAGCACTATCCTACACACTCGGGACAATTTACAATCTTGTACTGAAGCCAATTAAACTTCAAATTCATACGGCTTTGGAGTATGGGAGGAAACCGGAGCACCCAGGGAAAACCCATGCGGTCACAGGGAGAACGTACAAACTCTGCACAGACAGCACCCGTAGTCAAGATCAAGTGCAGAAAGTCTACCAAATGTGCCACCGGGCCACCCCAGATATTAGTATCCCCATTAGCTTCCATGGTGGAGAGGTTGGAAAGAAGAATTTAACTATAAAGAGCAAACATTTGCATTCATATGGCACCTTTTATTATCGCAGATTATTTCAATGCAATATACAGTCACAAAGATCCTTTGAAATAATCACAGTTGCAATGGAAGGCAAATCCCAGTAAATGCTGATGAACAGTTAACATGTCTGTGCATTTAATGAAGAATAAATATTTGCTAGATACTGCGGGTTGCTTTTCTGTTTTTCTTTGAATTAGTGGCATGGGATCATATACATCCACCTGAGAGAGCAGACAGATTAAGATCACAGTTGAAATACACCATTTCCACTAATGCATTCACTCAGCGCTGCACTGTGTCAGCCTAGATTTTTATGCTTCAGTCTCTGAACTGGGACGGGAATTCACAGCCTTTGGTCCCAGAGGCACACAGACCAATGCTAACACAATATGACACTGTGCCATTTAGTAATTCATCAACAATGCTTGTAATTGCTCACCTGTCTGTAGTTTCCAGTTTCCTACTCCTGCAGCAGGTGGTATTTTTCAAGGCATGACTGTCCATGTACAGTACTTTGTAATTAAACACTCAGGGTAAATTTCACGTGGATTTTTCTGCTTGCATATTGTAATTTGAAGAAAATTGCTAAAAGCTCCTATCATATTTAGTCTATCGAGCATTGGTTTTTGCTATTCATTTGTCAAGGGTACAGAGGATTTCCTTGTGAAATTCTTCGTCCCTGCCCATATCCCTGTTTCTGCAGCTGAATGAGGTGCTTTTTGTAACTGGGCATCAGATATCCTCTGGTATCCTGCCTGGCAACTGGGGGAGGGGGGCGCAGGGAATGATGGGGGGACCCAGCGGGAGGGAGGTGGGGGTGGGGGGTGGGGGATGGGAGGGTGGGAGGGTGAGAGGGAGGGAGGTCTGCTGCCACATGCGGTGGCAGGCAGAAGATAGGACCGTTTGGGAACTTTTGTAACTTTATCAGTGCCAAAGCTTGCCGTTACTTGTGTACTGCCCAGATGAGGTCTGCTGTATGATTTTACTGGGTTGTGTGCAAAACAAAGCCTTTCACCGTACCTAGGTACATGTGACAATAAAGAATAATTGAATCATTGAATCATTGAATCAGTGGATTGTTAATTATGAGTCACATACCTGTAGCAGCCTGTGTTAACATGTGCTGCCTGGGGACCAGAGCGGATCTTATTCACATCTAACCACACACATGCAAACACTTACAGAGAGATTGCTGTTGGTCAGATATGTCGTGAGATTTTCTCTTCTTAACTCAGGACACTTGAAATGAACTCTAGCTACTCTAACAGTGTCCCAGCTATGGTTTGGTTCCTGCAAAGATTAAATATTGAATCTGGAAGATGTCTGTGTCTCAGCTAATTGCAAGGATAATCTGCTCTGAGCTTGAGGCACTGCAGGCTATCTCCTGAAACGTTGCTCAGTAACATTTAATGGTTTGGTTTCATGGATTTGTGTTGTAAGCAACATCCAGCTTAAACTAGGAAGGTGCAGGAATGAAAATAAAATGGGACACATATACTAGCCAAAGGAATACCCGGAGGTAGACACAAAATGCTGGAGTAACTCAGCGGGTCAGGCAGCATCTCTGGAGAGAAGGACCAGAGATGCTGCCTGACCCGCTGAGTTACTCCAGCATTTTGTGTCTACCAATACAATACAATACGGTTTTATTCATCACATTGCACATAAAGTGCAAGTGAAATGAATTTGCCAGCAGTGGTACAATGATAAAGAACACACAATACACAATAAAAATTTAACACAAACATCCACCACAGCATTCATCACTGTGGTGGAAGGCACAAAATTTGACCAGTCCTCCTCCATTTTCCGCCGTGGTTGGGACCTCAACCCTCCGCAGCCCTCGCTGCGGGCGTCCAGATGTTCAGACAAGGTAAGTCGAGATAAGTCCTGAATCGGTGCCTCCCCACCGGAGACCGCGGCTTCAAGATGGTGTAGGCCGCAGGCCGGCGGTCGAAGATTTAAAGTCCCTGCCGCGCCACAGCCAGAAGCACCACAGACTGCAGGGCCGGCGGTCGAAGCTCCCCTCCAGGGGTGATGGTAAGTCCACGCCGGGCCCGCGGTAGAAGTTGGCCGCGGGCCGGCAGTGGTGGCTTCTTCTTCTCCCGGGTCCCCCATGAGGGATCCCGGGCTGCGGACGCCGCGCCAGCTGGAGCTCTGCAGACTGCGGCTTCAGGCTGCCGGCTGCGTGGGCCAGCGAAACGGAGCGCTACCCTCCGGCGAGGGCTCGCCCTCTCCAGGCCGAGAGTCCACGCTGCGCCCGCCGCTGAAGCCCCGGGCGTGTCTCCGGGAAAGGCCGCCCGATCCTCGCTGTTAGGCCACGGGGGAGGCGACCTGAAAAAAGTCGTCTCTCCGTGGAGGAGGCGACCGAAATGGTTTCCCCCTTACCCCCCCACATCACCCCCCACACAAGACACACAAAGAAACATTAAAACATACTTTAAAACATACTAAAAAAATTAAAAAAAGTTGAAAAAAGCTAACACACTGCTGGCAGGGCGCCGGCTTGCAGCACCCCCACCGACCATTTTGTGTCTACCTTCCTTAAACCAGCATTTGCAGTTCTTTCCTAGAATACCCGAGTTTGAAGAAGGGTTCCATCCCGAAACGTCACATATCCATGTTCTCCAGATATGCTGCCTGACCTGCTGAGTTACCCCAGCACTTTGTGTCCTCAAGGAATACCAACTTTACATCATTTCTGGCAGTGGGGCCCAACAAGTAAGGATCTACTTCATACAAGTGATCAGCATGTGGAATCAAAATGAAAGGTTTGATTCCTCATGTGGAATACAGTGGTTTGAGGTGGGATGGGATGATTACGTATCATTAAACAAATTAGGAAGCAGTGCAGTATTTGCAAAGTGCCTTCATATAATTTGCACCTGTCACTTCCAAGAATGTTCTTTCAGTAATACTGGAACTGAGCAGCAAGAGAAACAAGTAAAACATTAAAATAAAAAGATGGGTACAGGAAATCTGAAATAAACACAAAAAATGCTGGAAATATTTTGCAAGTCAGGCATCATATGTGAGAAGAGAAACAGTGTTAATATATCAGGTCGAAGATACTATCACAACTGAGAAAGAGGGATGAAAGGGTAGTTTGCATACCCTTGCAGAGAGAGTGATGGTTAGGTTCATGGAAACATAGAAACATAGAAAATAAGTGCAGGAGTAGGTCATTCAGCCCTTCGAGCCAGCACCGGCATTCAATATGATCATGGCTGATCATCCAAATCAGTACCCAGTTCCTGCTTTCTCCCCAAATCTCTTGATTCCATTAGCTAAATCTAATTGTCTCTTGAAAACATGAATTGGCCTCCACTGCCTTCTGTGGCAGAGAATTCCATTCGGTATAGAATGTGGGCAATATCTGTGAAAGAATGAGGCTACGTTTGCTCTGGGGATGCGTTGTAAGGACTGTCTGATCAGTGGTTAATGGGGTGGGGTGGGGGGGGGGGGCAGTTAGTGGGTGATTGGGCCAAGAAACATAATGTGTTAACTGCAGGGTTGAGGAGTGTACCCCACAGGCTGCAATAATCACTGATTCAGTCTTCAGTCTGAAGAAGGGTCCCTTCATGAAACATCACCTGTCCATTCCCTGCAAATATGCCTGACCTGTTCAATTTATTTTATTTTAGTTTAGTTTAGTTTAGTTTAGAGATACAGCATGGAAACAAGTGCTTCGGACCAGAGAGTCCGTGCCGACCAACGCCAATCTCCTACTGGGGCAAGTTTACAGAAGCCAATTAATCTAGAAACCTGCACGTTTAGGGAATGTGGGAGGAAACCAGAGACCCAGAGAAAACCCACGCAGTGACAGTGGGAATGTACAAACACCGTACAGACAGCACCTGTAGTCGGGACCGATCCCAGGTCTCTGGTGCTGTAAGGCAGCAACCCTAATGCTGTGCCACTGCGTCGCCCTTCCTCCAGCACTTTTTGTGTTTTATTCAAGATTCCAATATCTGCAGTTTCTTGTGTCTCCATATCTAGGATGGTTGGCTTCTGGCAGAATTGGGCAGTTCTGATACAGACAGAGCAATTGAGTTACCCGAATCTGGAGAACTCAATTGCAGAAGGCTGCAACTGTAGCCAGACGGCAGATGAATTGCCATTCCTGAGTTTCTACTGGTCAACAATGCAGGAGGCCACACAAGTGCTTACCCAATCTATGTTTTGCATCTCTAATATAGGGGAGACAATGATGTGAACATGAATGCAGTACGTACGGTTGCCAACTTTCTCCCTCTCAAATAAGGGACAAAAGGTCAAAATAAGGGACAAATTCCCGACGGCAATTCGTTGATCGACTCGGCCGTGGCTAGGTGAATGATGAGTTGGCCCGGTGCTGGACTGCACACAAAGGCCAGCCGGCGGGCCTGCTGAGGAGTTTTGGCCCGGGCGCCGGACTTTGCACGCGACATCGCATGTAATGTCCGGCACCCCATCCAACTCATGAACCGATGATCGGCCATGAGAAGGAGGGGTGGTGGTGTCGGCGGTAAGCAAAGGTCTGAAGGTCGGATAGCTGGCTGGGCTGCCGACCGACAGGGCCACAGGCGATGTGCTGCTGCTGCAATCCATGGGCTGCACTACATCGGGACAGGTGAGGTGAGGCCGGACATGACAGTCCCCTCGACCCGAGTAGTAGCAGTCTAATACGGGACAAGGGCGGTCCTGTATGGGATAAACCAATTTAGCCCAATATACGGGACGTCCCGGCTAATACAGAACAGTTGGAAACCCTAGCAGTACGCAAAATTGCTGTTTCAGCAGGTAGGACAGCCTGGGTCCCTGGCAAAGGGAAGAGGTGAAAGGGCTGGAGTTGCATTTGATGCTGAACGATTGCAAATAGTTGGTGGTGATGCAAGAGTGGGCCAGGGAGCTGCCACAAGAACAGTCCCTTCCAAATTCTGAAAAAGGGTGGGGAATATGTGTTGGGGTCGTAGAATCTTGACGAAGATGGGGAGATTGCAATGGAATGATCAATGTGTGAAGTCTGTTGGGAGGAAGGTGAGCACCAGAGACACCCTATCATTGTTCAATTCAGGAGAGGATGACAGAGGTGCTGTATGTAGATGAAATATGGCCAAGATCTCTGTCAATGATCGTAGAGCGGAGGTCAGGAGGAAGAAGGATGACTTCCCTGTGGTAAGTCTCATCATCGGAGCACATCACCAGAGTCAGAGTAACTGAAAGAATGGAGTGGAGACCTTACGGCATGCTAGGTGGGAGGAGTATAGTCAAGGTAGCTGTGGGAGTTTTGAGTTTTTAATAGACGTTTGCGGCTGGTCCATCCCCTCAGATGGAGATTAAAACATTCAGAAAGGGAAGGAAATAATTGGACTTTGGTAAGGTGAGAGCAGCATGGAAATTGGCAGCCAAAGTGATGACGTTGTCCATTTCAGTATGAGTGCAGGCAACAGTATCAGTGCAAACTTTAGACTTTAAACATACAGACATACAGTGCAGAACAGGTCCGTTGGCCCACCGAGTCCGCACCGACTAGCGATCACCCCATAGATTAACACTATCCTCTTCACTAGGGACAATTTTACAATTCTACCGAAGCTAAGTAACCTACAAACCTGTACATCTTTGGAGTATGGGAGGAAAGTGGAGCACCTGGAGAAAATCCACACGGTCACAGGGAGAACGTACAAACTCCATACAGACAGCACTCGTGGTCAGGTTCGAACCCGGGTCTCTGGTGCTTTAAGATAGCAACTCTACCGCTGCTCCACTGTTTTGACCCTTGCGCCACTGTGTCACCTCTGACATCGATGTACCTAAAGCATTGATGTACCTGTAAAAGAATTGAGGAAGGTCTGAGCAGATGAAGAACTGTTTCATGAATCTCACACAAAGACAGGCATTGCTGGCTCCTTCATTAGGAGAACAATTATAGATTTGAAGGGGCAGTCATAGTCATACAGCCTGGAAACAGACCCTTTGGCCCAAATTGCCCACATTGGTCAACATGTCCCCAACTAAACGAGTCCCACCTGCCTGCATTTGGCCCATATCCCTCCAACCCTGTCCTATGAAGGCATGAATGGGAATTGGCTAGGATAGACTGGCAAATTATACTTAAAGGGTTGACAGGGGAGATGCAATGGCGAAGATTTAAAGACTGCATGGATGAACTCCAGAACTTGTTCATTCCTGTCTGGTGAAAAAAATAAAACTGGGAAGGCGTCTCAACTGGATCTAGTGGGAGGGAGGAACTGAAGGGACTGAAGGCAGATAAATCCCCAGGGCCCGATGGTCTGCTGCAAGGCTCGGTGCTGGGACCCCAGTTGTTTACAATATATATTAATGATTTAGACAAGGGAATTAAATGTAACATCTCTAAGTTTGCGGATGACACAAAGCTGGATGGCAGTGTCAGCTGCGAGGAGGATGCTACGAGGCTGCAGGGTGACTTGGATAGGTTGGGTGAGTGGGCAGATGCATGGCAGATGCAGTATAATGTGGATAAAACGTGAGGTTATCCATTTTGGTGGCAAGAACAGGATAGCAGATTATTATCTGAATGGTGTCAGGTTAGGAGAAGGGGAGTGCAACGAGACCTGGGTGTGATTCGACATCAGTCATTGAAAATAAGCATGCAGGTAGAGCAGGCAGTGAAGAAAGCTAATGGCATGTTGGCCTTCATTACATGAGGATTTGAGTTTAGGAGCATGGAAGTCCTACTGAAGATGTACAGTGCCCTGGTGAGACCACACCTAGAGTATTGTGTGCAATTTTGGTCTCCTAATATGAGGAAGGACATTAATGCGATTGAGGATGTGCAGCATGGGTTCACCAGGTTAATTGCGGGACTGACGTATGATAAAATAATGGGTCGACTGGGTTTGTATTCGCTGGAATTTAGAAGGATGAGGGATCTTATAGAAACATAAAATTCTTAGAGGATTGGAGAGGGTAGATGAAGGAAATATGTTCCCGATGTTGGGGGAGTCCAGAACCAGTGGTCACAGTTTAAGAATAAGGTGTAGGCCATTTAGGACTGAGATGAGGAAAACAAATTTCACCTAGAGAGTTGTGAATCTGTGGAATTCTCTGCCACAGAAGGCAGTGGAGGCCAATTCACTGGATTTTTTCAAGAGAGAGTAAGATTTAGCTCTTAGGCCTAAGGGAATCAGGGATATGGGGAAAAAGCCAGAAGGAGGTACTGATTTTGGATGATCAGCCATGATCATATTGAATGGCAGTGCTAGCTCGTGGGCCAAACGGCCTACTCCTGCACCTATTTTCTATGTTTCTATGTTTCTATCCACGTACCTGTCTAATTGTTTCTTAAACAATTAGTCATTTAATGTGAGGACAAGTACAACCAGGCATATGGGTTGGTGAGAGGAACCAATTGGGCTTCAGTGCAAGGAGGAAGTGGAGGGATCTCAGACCTCCTGGATGTGTGATGGAGATGTAGCTGAGTGTGGAGGACAATGAAGCAGTTGGGACCAGGAAGCTAGAAACTGTCAAAGTAACAGGGGGCAACAGAAGTGTAATGGATGTAAATGGAAAGGGACTAGAACGTGGGAGGAAGAATGGAGTCAAAGTGGGAAGAAATAGGTTTGGTGGGGCAAAAGCAGGCTGAAGGAATACAGCTCTCTGGACACTCCTGGCTTGTGGATCTTGGACAGGAGGGACTAATTGGACTGTGCAACGCTGAAGGAATCCAAACTTTGAAGCTAAGGAGGGAGGATCTCCTGAGGAAATGGATTCATAGTTTGTTTCAACTTGTGTTGCCACATTCAGTGATTTATGGACGGATCCCAAGTCCCTTCTGTACATCAATGATTTTAAGTGTGTTGCCATTAATAGTAAGATTAAATGAGAACTTACCAGTTTGAAGTTTGATCTTTATTTTATGAGGAGTTACGATGAGGGATTACGTGAAGAGCCCGCCAGTCCGCATGCGCGTCAACCTTCAAAGCAGCGGTGTGAAGTCACAGATAACAGTTGTTGAAGTGAAGATAGTAAGATTTGAGAAACTAGAACTACCAGCTGACTTTTATGAGGAGGGGTTGGGAGCGGAGGGCATGTAATCCCTCATCGTAACTCATAAAGTAAAGAACAAACTTCAAAATGGTAAGTTCTCGATTAATCTTACTATTATACTTCGGAGTCACGTGAGTGACTACGTGAAGATTTCAAAGCTCTGTGATTTCATGCCGTGGAACGAGTCCATGCCACACACTGAAATAGTTGACTAAGGATGAGTGGAAAAAATAATGCATTCAGACATGACATAAATTTAAACATGCTGATGCTTTAATGGACAAAATAACAATAGTAACCTCTCTCACCCGAGAGGAAACTATAAAACGTAACTTAAAATGGAGTTAGCAAATACCCCCGGTCTGGCTAAGTGTTTATTATAGAATGTCTGAAACGTGCGCTCTGTGGACCATCCTGCAGTCGCTAGGATATGGTCCAGCGGGACGTCCATGACCCTCGTTGCTGACGTAGCTGCAGCCCTGGTGGAGTGGGATTTGAACACATCAGTATCTACACCTGCATCATCCAGAACCTGTTTCAACCACCTGGAGATGGTCTGAACTGAAACCTTTTTATGCGGTTTCTTGTGACTAACAAATAATGCTAGTTCTGATCCCCTAAGGCCCTTGGTGACCTTAATATATTGTTGGAGGTGAGTGACCACACATAACCGAGATTCCAAGGGGTATGCCACAAATAATAGTTTAAGGCCGGAAGTACCTGGTCTACTCTGTTTGATTAGATCATACACATAAAATGTTATACTACTGGCAGAAGTGATCATCCTATCCAGACGTAGCTTCTGCAATGACTGGACTCGTTGTGCTGACACTAGTGCCATGAGCATCACTACCTTGTAAGTGAGCTGAACCAGGGACAGGGATGTTGCTGGAGCCCATTGGCAAAGCAGAGTTAGTACCACACCTACATCCCATATTTCCGAGTATCTGGGCCTGGGAGGGTTCGAGTTGAAGATACCCCTAATGAACCTGGATATTAATGGGTGAGACCCAACAGAGTGGTGTCCTGATCTCGGCAACAAGTATGACGACAAAGCACTTTTGGCACAATTTAAAGCACTGTAACTCAATCTCTCATCAAAATGAAGTTTTGAGAGGAATTCTAATACATTAGTTATGTATGTTGTGTCATACGAGATATTAGATTGCAAACAGAACACTTCCCATTTCTTAATATAGGAGATGTACTGTTTCTTGGTACTGTCTCTCCAGGCCGCAGTGAGCACATCCACGGTACAATCAGATAGTCCGAGCCCCAGGAAAGGTCTTCTTAGAATCTGCAAACCAATAAATTTAGCCGATCATGCAGTCGATGTTCCTCCCCCGTCACGGGGTGAACTAGCAGATTCCTGCACTTGGGAACCGCCATACAGGGTTCTGTGATCTTACCCAGAATGAGTGGATACCATGGCTGTGTAGACCAGTCAGGGACTACGAGAATGCCTGAGGCAGAGTCTTGCTTAATTTTAAGCAGGCATCGACTGACGAGGCAAAATGGGGGAAATGCATAGAAAAACATTCCTCTCCAATGTAGCGAGAATGCATCTACCGCTACTGCCCCAGGTTCTGGTTCCCATGCAACATACTTCGGTAACTGATGATTGAGTCTGGATGCAAACAAATCTACAGTATATCCGGTGTTCCATACCGAGAGATAATATCATTATGATTCAACATCCATTCTGTGTTGTCATTGAATTCCCGTGACCTGGTGTCCGCCACCATATTGAACCTACCTGGCAGGTAGGTAGCTGAAACCCAAATATTTCTTGCAATGCACCAGTGCCAAATGAGGTCAGCCAATTTATCACAGAATACTTACTTGATTCCACCCATATGATTTATGTATGCCACCACTGTGGTATTATCAATCTGCAGTTGAACATGCAGATGGTGCATATTCCCGCAATAAGCCCTCAATCCATAGAGTGCTCCCAGCAACACCAAATAATTAATACCATGCAACTGAAGAATTGATAACTCATGCATGTTCCATCTGCCACCACAGCTAGAGATGGTATCAGTAGCGCCCCATCCCAGAGCACTGGCATCAGTTTGTAAAATAACTGAAGGATTGTCAACCAAAATATTGCTAAAGCAATGCCGAATATTGGACTTCCACCATTGTATGTAAGTAATGGCTTCAGCCGGCAATTGCATAGGTCTATCAAAGTAACCTGAATGGTGTTTAAGTGCCTGCTCCTTTGCACATTGTAATTGTTGATAATACAAAGGCCCAAATTTTGCAGCTGGGAAAGCAGCCACTAATTTGCCAATTTAACTGGCTACTTGTCGAATAGAAGGCTGCTGCTTCATTATGAGATAATTACAGGCTTCTATTAACGCCAATCTCTTGCCCCAAGGCAGAGTTACAGACATGTGAATAGAGTTAATGGTAAATCCCAAATAATCCATAACTCTGGATGGTGTCAACTTGGATTTAACTGGATGGATGAGAAACCCCAATCGCTCAACAAGAGCTTGGTGGCTGAAATAGCTGAATTAGCTAATTCTAGTCTTCCCTATAATAAGGATATCATCCAAGTATGCCATCACTAAATGATTTTGAGCTCGTAACAGCGCAAGTACTGCTTTCAATAATTTTGTGAATAATCTGGGGTCTGAAGTCAACCCATTAGGCAACGCTTTAAACTGCCATAGCTGCCCCATCCAGTTAAATTTTAAGTATTTCCGGTGATCCTTATGAATGGGCACCGAATAGTATGCATCTTTAAGATCGATGCATGCCATATAACATCCCTTGGAAACCAGTTGTTTGGCAGTAACAATATTTTCCATTTTTAAATGTCTGTACTGCACAAAGGAGTTAAGTTGGGCCAAGTCAAGGACGATTCGGTATCCTCCATCCTTCTTTTGTCTTGTAAATATATTGGACACAAATTGGTGAGATTCATGATTCGACTTCTCAATTACCCTTTTTGAATATAATGCCTGAATTTCAGCTTGTACATCCAAACCGTCCTGTTGTGAACGAACAAAGGTTTGGTTTGGTGTATGCTGCGTGGGTGGAAGTGAATCAGAAAGAAATTCAATTTGGAACCCATCTATACTGTGCAGTATAAACAAATCTGATGTTATCCAACGCCATTCATTAAAAAACAAACGTAATCTCCCACCAACATGTGACTGACCCACACACCGCATGTTCCGTAGAGAACCAGACCCACCTACCTCCATGGATACCGGTGTATTTGCGGTGTTTATTTCCGCCCCCGATGTTTGGGGGGTAGAGCTGCTGGAGTGCGCCCTACTGGTAGAGGCATAGGGGTGCTGCCGTCGGAATGACGAAGGTCTGTTCGTTGGTGGAGCTCTGATTAGCCCCACAGCCTTTGACTCATCGTCCAGGTCCTTGACCTGCTTCGACAGATCTTCCCCAAACAAATAATTTGGTGGCTGCACGTTGCTGGACCTGCATAATCCCGCAAATTTGGGATTCAGGACAGGACGAATGGCATTCTTGCGAAAGCAATTAATCTCAAAATGTGCATTGCACATCAATGCCAGCGCACCCTGTTGTACCTCCGACAGGGAACTTCCATCCACTGACCTGGCAAATGCCGTGACACCGGAAGCTAGCAGGTACAGGATCCTTTGGAGTTTTACCTCCTGAGTCTTGATGCCTCCACCAATGTAACTCCAGATGGAGCTGTTTACAGCCGGGACTCTGAGCGAAGCGCAGTTGCTGGGCGGATGGTATCTCATGGCCGTTTCCACCATTACCTGCTCCTGTAGCTGGTGCGAAGCGAGGTAATTGATGCTGACCACCAATTCTTCATCCAGCGGCTTGCTGATTTGCGACGGCATCGCAAATTTGGATACCATGGTAGGTACTTCTGCTTCACGCAGCTCGCGTGTCGTGGAACATTCCCCCGACATACCACCGAACTGCGAGTCAGCCCAAAACTGACTACCTACGCTCCCCTCCTCAGAGAGGGAGATATAATGCAGCCCTGCACCAGGCGCTGCCGCGGGCCCCCGAGACCCGCGCTGATATGACTCCGTTCCTTGGAGTATATTATGGTGGAGCATCTTTTCCATGAGATGCTCCATCCGGGAAAGACGTCCGAAGACGCTCCCCACTGTAGGAGGTGAACCCTCCCGGTCGTACTCGTCCGAGTCAATTGGCCTGTTGGACTTCTGTTTGGCTTTTCCACCTCTCGGGGTAGCCAAGGTGCTTTCCATAGGCACCAAGTCCGAAGTCGCTGGCTGCGCCGCCAGCGACTCTGATGGTGAAATCGACGGCACCCCGCTAACCACTCTCCCGCGGTCTTCCATAGCGGGTCTCCCCGCAGCCCGTCTGGACTTCACCCTTGCTTTGTCCATCACTGTTCGTTCTTGAAGCGCTGCAACAAGAATGCATACAAACGACCACAGAATAATTTCGCGAACTTACCTGAGGGTCTTTAAACTTACCGCTGGTGGAGCGACGCGCCTACCAGCCAGTCGCGGCACCATGCGTTAGATGTAATGACGCGCATGCGGGCTGGCGGGCTCTTCTTCATGTAGTCACTCACGTGACTCCGAAGTAAAATTGAATATTTTCCCATTACATTCAACCTCCCAAAGTGCAACACTTTGCATTTGCTTGAATTGAACTCCATCTGTCATTTTTTCACCAATTTCTGTAGCTGATCTACATCCTATGAATTGACAGCTTTGCAAACAGCAAAGTGTACAAAGCTGTATACTTTGACAACCTTCCTCACAGTTCACAACCCCAGCAATCTTGGTGCCCTCTGCAAACTTACTAACCAACCCATCTACATTATTTCCATATAATATATATATATATATATATTACTATATATATATACTAGACTAAGTGGAACCCGTTGGGTCCCAGTCACACGGGAGGCCTGGTTTCCCCAACGCAACCCATTCCCCAATGCAATATTCCACCACTCACCTGTTCCCCCAACGCAACCCGTTCCCCCAAAGCAATATACCACCACTCAGGGGAGGGGGTGTGGGGGAGGGGGTTTTGGGGAAGGGGGTGTGTGGGGAGGGGGGTGTGGGAGATGGTGGGTGTGTGGGGAAGGGGGTGTGTGGGGAAGTGGGTGTGTGAGGGGGATGTGGGGAAGGGGGGGTGTGGGGAAGGGGGGTGTGGGGAAGGGGGGAAGGGAGGATGTGGGGAAGAGGGGGGCGTGGAGAAGGGGGGCTTTTGGGGAAGGGGGCGGTGTGGGGAAAGGGGGTGTGGCGAAGCGGGGGTGAGGGAGGGGGATGGGGGAGTGGGGAAGGGGGGGTGGCGGAATGGTGGGGTGTGGGGAAGGGTGGGTGTGGGGAAAGGGGGTGTGTGGGGGAAGGGGGGTGTGGGGAAAGGGGGGGTGTGGGGAAAGGGGGGGTGTGGGGAAAGGGGGGTGGGGGAAAGGGGGGTGGGGGAAAGAGGGGAGGAAGGGGGGTGTTGGGAGGAGGAAGTGGGGTGTGGGGAGGGGGGGGTGGTGGTCGCAGCAGACGCAGCTTGCACTCTGCTCACCCCGCAGCTTCAGCTTTTGGCCTCACGCAGCAGATCCCGGTCCCACTCCGGCTTCACTCAGAGGCTTCCGGTTAAACTCAGCAGCTTCCGGCTGGTCATGCAGGTCTCCGCAGAAGCAGTCTGCAGGCTGCTCACTCTCCATGAGCTGCACAATCTCCGCGAGCTGCTCAGTCTCCGTGAGCTACACACTCCGCGAGCTGCTCAACACACTCCGCCCCTTCAGCTTTTCATTCTCCTTGCCGCGTTATTGACAGCGGATTCCGGAAGAGGCGGTTTTTACGATTTTTAAACCTTCATAGCTTTTGTACTTTCACCGATCGGTGGCGAAAAATCGTAGCACTATGGGGGATCGTTTTTGCATAAATTTAAATACAATGCAGACCGGAAGTGGTCAAGATGAGAGTTTTAGTAATAGTATAGATAGATATCCCAAACAGCAGAGATCCCATCATAGATCCATGCAGAACTCCACTGGTCACAGACCTCCAGCCTGAATATTGTCCTTCTGCCACAACCCTCTATTTTATCTCAGCCAGTTTTGAATCAATACGACAGTCAATGCATCTTAATCTCCTAGATCAGCTTTTACAATATTTTCTGTTTTTAACACCAATTTGACAATATTTATGCGACACTGTAATACGATGGAAACAGTAGTGCCAGGCATCAATTAGGTGACGGAATCACGGTTCTTACTAACTATAGGCATATTGCTTTGGTTTGGTTTATGAGTCTCAACAGGATCATTAGGGGACAAAAAGCAAAAGGAATCTTTCATTTTTTCCCATTTGCATAAGCATACTACCTGAGACTTCACTGAATCATCTCAGTAATAATGCTCATGCAATGAGTTCACTTCTCTCTGGGGAGTATTGTGGCGACACAAAATAATTAATGTGGATGAATAAAGAAATTAGAGCAATGTTAAAATCTTACATTCAGGGTCATAACTCTCTGAATTTTGAGATTGGCAGTTTAAATGGAATTCAGAGCATTTTTCTATTTTTATATTTAGTTAAAAGCATACTTGAGTTAGGGGTGGTGTTATGCATTAATTCAGTGTACTTACTGTACATCTCTGGGACCACAGTTTAAATACTCTAACAGTTTTCTTTCAAAGTCATGAATAATTTCATGATGACCTGGTCTCATTATTTAGCTTTAATTGCTTCTAAGTTTGATGTTGATAAGCTCTGATTTCCCAAAGAAGATTTAAACCAACGTGCTCTGAGTAAGTAGATTAATACCAGGTTGCAAGATGACTGAGGAGAATGGTGTCTGGCTTTTTTAACATCTTGTTTTGGCTTTTTTAAAACATTTTTTAAATAATAGGGTTAGTTGGATCCTTCCTCAATTTAGTTATTTAACTTTAATATCATCAGACCTAAAATAAATATGTTTTAGATGCATCCACTGCTTAAACTAATAGGGATTTGCAACATGTTAAATGACTTGAGGTAGCAGTGAGAACCACTGGAGGGATATGTTGGAATACTTTGCATTTGCCTGAGTAAGTGTTTCTCTAACATATATCTAAGAATTATTTGACACAAAAGGTGGTGGGTACATGGAACCAGCTGCTGGAGGGGGTAGTTGAGGCAGGTTCTATCACAACGGTTAAGAAACATTTAGACAGATATGTGGACAAGATAGGTTTAGAGGGATATGGACCAAATGCAGGCAGGTGGGACTAGTACAGATGGGGCATATTAGTTGACATGGGCAATTTGGGTCGAAGGGTCTGTTTCTGCACTCTATGATTCTATGGCTATATGAACCCCAACCTGGACAATGAAGCCTTTCCGATTAGTATCCCATTTTCACCTGCAACTTTCTCTCCCTCCAGTACTGACATTTTGTGGATACAGTGAGTATCTGCTGGTGCTGCAATGTGTTTTGCAACAGATTTTCAACAGCACTTCTCTGAAACATAGCCTCTGGTTTCTGGAACAAGGATTCATCATAGATGCACCTCCTCCGGCAGCTGGACCCATACACTTACCACCCTTTGTGTAAACAATTCTTAGATCATTGCTAGAAATACACTTATTCAGGAAAACGCAAAGTATTCTGGAGGTGGGCTGTATTCCAATGGATGCACCCTGAGACACTGTTCCTCCTAGGCACCAGTTCAGACACATCTTTATTGCGTAGCTGGTGAATGTGTAGAGTACACACATGCATAGCTGGGAATCAATGAACAATGCAGTCACCGGTGCTGAGTCAGCAAAGATCTTGCCCAGGAAGATATAGATAACAGCTTCAGGATCCAGTCTTGAGAAAAGAACTGCTTGCATTACCCAAGAATAACATGGCATAACATGACATTGTAACATATTGGATGGCTTGACAACAAATTAAAATGGCTGGTATTCATGTTTTAATTTGCAACATCAAAGGAGAGACGTCCAACTTGTACAGAATGCTATATAACTGGGACAAATAATCAGGGACTCGACAGGAGCCGCCCATCCTTTGAACTCTGCTCTTTCACAGATTAGTGCATATAGTAGTTCCCAGCTCTGTGTGAGTTGCAGTTCTGCACTATAATGCCAAATTATTGGCTCATTTTCAGTCTCCCAATCATCAGCCATTATTTTGTCATCAAATGAGGTTTCAACAGCAGCAGAGGGCCAGTAGTCTGCAATTGGGCCTTCAGGGACGGCACGATGGGGCAGTTGTATAGTTGCTGCCTTACAGCGCCAGAGACCCAGGTTAAATCCTGACTCTGGGTGATGTCTGTACGAAGTTTGTATGTTCCCCCTGTGACCCTGTGGGTTTTGTCTGTGTGCTCCGGTTTCCACCAGACTCCAAAGACATACAGGTTTGTGGGTTAATTAGCTTGGGTAAAAATTGTAAATTGTTCCTAATGTGTAGGATAGTGCTACACAGACTCGATGGGCTGAAGGGCCTGTTTCCACGCTGTATCTCTAAAGTAAGGTAAACTAAAATAAAAGGTGATAACACCCAGAGGTACTGCCAGACAAAAAGTACCTACAAGAGCATAAAACAGGCCTGGTAAACGCAGTAGCCCTTATTTAAAATTAAAGCAGTACATTTAGTCCTGATGTAAAACAATTATTGTCAGTTGATATATTTAGTTTTAAATTGATCATTTTAAAAATCAAATTTAGCAGTCTGATTTATAATGAGGATTCCATAATAACTAATGAGTTTACATTCAAGGTTCCTCACTGATATGAGTTGACTGAGCAAGTCACTAGAATTGCTGTGTGATGAGCTGATGGCTCACACTTCTGGCAGCAAGGCACTGAGGTGGGCCATTATGTCGAGAAACATTTACTGACTTCACTCTCAAAGAGATCTGTCCTAATTTCTGGATTTTACTTCGGAGTCACGTGAGTGACTACGTGAAGAAGAGCCCGTCCAGCCGCAGACGCGTCATATCGTCAGACGCATAGCGTAGTGCCGATGTGTTTGGAGTGAGCAGAGCTCCTCCAAACCGGTAAGTAAAAAACCTGAAGGTAAGTCTTTACTTTCGTTTTTCAGGTCGATTTCTTCAGAGGACTTGTAGTTGGGAAAACACTAGTCAGAATGAAGAAAGGATTTAGAGGTGTACCGCAGGTAAAGCAAGAGACCGCGCGCGGGTCTGCGAGTAGCGGGCGCCCTTTTTAACTTTTAAAAAACGGTTAAAATTATTTACTGTTGTAGCGCTATTAGAGCGCATGAGAAATAGGCCGGGTGGCCAGTAGACTGAAAGTCAGACCGGAGGATCCCGATTCAAGCAGATAGTTAGTTATATTTAGAACCGCGTTGCGAGGCAGCGCAGGGAATGCCTGGGGAATCTCCAGGCTTAGCGTTGGCCTATAGGAGAGCCAGCGTATGAAGTGCCTGGGGAAGGTCCGGCTTAGCGTTGTCGCTACAGGAGCCAACGCAGGGAGTACCTGGTGGAGGTCCAGGTTTAGCATTGGTCTACAGGAGAGCCAGCGCATGGAGTGCTTTAGAAGGTCCGGCTCAGCGTTGGCCTAAGGGAGAGCCAGCGTAGGGAGTACTTGGGAAAGTCCGGTTCAGCGCTGGCCTACAGGTGAGCCAGTGTGAGCAATGCCTGGTTAAAGGCATTTTTTATGCGTTGGTCTACAGTAGAGCCCGCACGGCGAGCATCTGGAAAAGGGTTTACTGTGCGTATGCCTATGGGAGAGCCAGCGCTAGAAACACCTGAAACAGGATGTTAATTTGCCCCTCCATGAGGATTATTTCATACAAAGATTCAGTAAACGAATCATATGTGGACTCGAGCCCAATAACAGAGCCCAAAGGACCAGAATTGGCACAATATATCAAAGTTGTGGTTCCAAAAATATCAGGGGAACCATTGGGAGATAAATTAACTATGCCAATAAAATACTTACTCTCCCAGCAGCTCCAAGGTTCTAACCATGTATGAGCTGTCTACAAATACGAAACCCGCAGTATTGAGCATTATAAGCAGTCTCAGCGGGGGAGAAGGTGTTGAAATTACTGGTCAGGCATTACGGTTTTTTGACCAAAGGTTGGATGGAGAGCATGTGTATGTATCACAACAAGGTTGAATTAGCACTCATGTGTAGTGCGCACTTTGAAATAAACTGTATTTATAGAAGTGTTATAAGACCTGTTAGATACCCTAAGTTTGTGGGCTCTGTACACCATCTAATATTTAAATTACCTAATAATCTGTTTTAGAAAGAATCTAGCCAGAAAAGGAATGATCCTGTGTGATTGGCAGATCAAATTAAAGGCAGTTTTCCATACCAATATGTGATGACTGGGGATAGTGAAGGATCAAATTGGTCTTTTCCATATGTGCGTTATAGGCGCACTCCTCCTGAGGTATGTGGAGGCTACAATATTCCACTAAGATCAGGGGATAACAATTGCCATAGGCAAACCCTGAGGTAGGAGGTCTGGTTCTGTAAGAAATATATTAAATGTTTTACACTTACAAGTTGGGAAAGATTACAATTCTTGCTAAAAGAATAGCAATTTGATATATTATACTGTACAGTATTATGGGGTTTAGAATTTAATTCTACCCATATTTGGTTTACTCCTACTAAGGTATTTGAAACCGGACACATTTTCTCAAAATAAGAGAATATGTAGATTCAGACAAAACAGGAAATATGTAAAAAAGGGATGATTAAGAAGTCAGTTCACCATTACCATCAATTAATGCCAAGTATGTTATGAGAACAAATAAGGATGATGGGTGTAGAATTATTCTATATCTGACAAGTTTTAACCCTTTTTTGTACAGTATAATAAACAGTTTGGAACATTTGTCAATGGTATGCAGCCAATTTCAAGAACATACATTTTACTGTGTGACTGTATATGGTAAATAATAATAGAAATTTTAATTTTAACTGGATGAGTCAATTATGGCAATTTAAAGCATTATATTAAGGTTTAGTCTCAGCTGAGACTATTTGCCAGGTTGTTGATCTAATCTTAGTATTATTAAGAACTCAGGGCCATTTGGTGAAAGCCTATTTTGATATATTCTGATTGTAGGAAATATTGGGGCTACAACAGAACCATGAGTGTTAAGAATCAAGCTCACTTTGGAGATTTATTAACCATCCAGATAAATCTAAACAATTACCAAACACAGTTATTGATTATTTGGGTTCCATTATTAAATGAGAACACATGTTTGTGATTCCGCCCAAGGATTAAGGCTGCATATAATTGGAAGTTGTATAAAGTTCATTATAGAGCACCAACACTCAATTAGGCATTTAATTGGAAGTTGTATTAAGCTCATTACAGAGCACCAATCCTCAATTAGGCAGGAAGCAGGCCTGCTTTGCAAACTATTGCTTATTTTCAGCTGTAGAATTTAGATTGCTGCATTATCAGCATTTACAGTAAGCATAGATAGAGGAATGGATAATACAATTTAGGGCAATTTTGCCAGGCCATGTATTTGCCAGTTGCAGTTATTACTGGAATATTATGATGAATCATGAGTGTCTCAAATGCCTCCAGAGAGATTCTGGTTGAACACCTTCCATTATGCTACACACTAATTGTAGTGCTCTAAGTTGGGGTCATAATTATATGTATTTCCAGCTGTGGAGGTACATGGAATGTGGAGAAAGTACCTTTGATCCAATAACAAGGGATCATTAATGAGAGTTTTAGGAACATTTTATGGCCTAAAGCTTATTGCTCTAATATGCAAAGTTTGCATGTTTAGGTATAGATTGACAACACTACGGAATAGAACGTATGTTAATCATTCGAGTGGTATGAGTCAGAATCTTGTAAAGACTGGCTAACGTGATCTGGACCTGGTGTTTACCAGGAATATTTGGTGGCAATCTATCTACGAGGTAGATTCAATATAGTTGTAGACTCAAGGTCATGTAATTCAATGATAATACAGAATGGATGTTAGATCATGACAAATTTAATAATATTGTTGCACGATTGAAGACTTGTTTGCAATCCAGACTTAACCACCAATTACCTAAATATGTGTCATGGAACCTGATCCTGGGGCAGTAGCGGTGGATGTTTCTCGCTGCATTGGGGCAGAATGTTTGTATACATCTTCTCCATTTTTGTCTCATTTAGTCAGTATATGCAGAAGATCAAACAGAACTCAGCGTCGGGAGTATTGGTGGTACCAGATTGGATCTACAAAACCATGGTACTCTCAGGTGTTAAAAATGATCACAAAGCCTCTTATGATTTCCCAAACAGAATTAATCTGTTTGTGCACCCTATAACTGATGATTCACATCCTTTACATAATCATATTGGTTTGTTGATTTGCAGATTCTAAGGAGTGCTATATATCGGAAGAGGACTATCAGATTGTACTGTGGATATTATTGCAACCTGGAGGGATATTACCCAGAAGTAGTACATTTCTTACATAAGGAAATGGGATATGTTTTGCTTAAAGCAGAATATTACATATCACACTATAGACATATCAGTACTGTTAGAGTTTCTGTAAACGCTTTATTTTATTAGCAGTTAAGCTACAGTGCTATGAATACTGCAAGGAGTGCCTTTACTGCATATCTATGGAGAAATCAGAATAAAATCTTGTAGGGTTACACCCTTTGGTCTGCAGATTTATGAAAGGAATTTTCAATTCTTAGCCTCCTAGGCACAGGTATACAAAAATCTAGAATGTAAGAGATGTGTTATGTTTTTCGTTAATGGACTCCTATTACAGTGCTGTCCTTGGCTTAAATTACCATTAAGGTAGTCAAGCTCAGAGCACTGGTTTAGCACAGAGAGTGCAAACATTGCAGAAACTACTAATAGACATGATGGAAAGAGCAACAGATACTATCGTGTTCTATGTCTATGATTTGCTTAAACAGAGTAGACCTGGAATCACAGGATGTAAGTTGGGGTTTTCAGCATATCCTACGGATCTGCGTCTATGTGTAGTATCACATTTACAATGTTAGATTGAAGCCACCAGAACCTTAAAGAGGTGCAGTATCAGTATTTTATTAGCCATAAATAACTGCATAAGAAAGTGTCGGTTCAGACTATTTAAAAATAGCTGAAGCATGTGTTGCTTGATGCAGGTATTGATACTGACAAATTTAAATCTCATTTCACCAGGGCACCATCAATATTGACGGCCAAGGAATTGGATGTTCCAATAGAACATATCCTCGCGGCCGCAGGCATAAGTGAAAGAATTTCACAAGTATTACCCTAAGGAGATTACAATACCTGTGGTTGGTGGTGCTATTTTTGGATTTAGTATTAAATATTCCTCTTGTGATAAAGGGTTATATATGGAGTAAAAATTAACATTAACTGGTTGCATCCATGTTGTGGTTATTCATTGTTGATTGCTTTACTTATTTAGAGTCAATCAATGCAGTGAGCGCCTGGATTTGAATCTACGGCGTGAAATCACAGAGCTTTTGAAATCTTCACATAGTCACTCACGTGACTCCGAAGTAAAATAGTAAGAATTAAACGAGAACTTACCAGTTTGAAGTTTGATCTTTATTTTATGAGGAGTTACGATGAGGGATTATGTGCCTCCGCTCCCACCCTCATAAAAGATCGAGCTGGTAGTTTCTAGTCTTTATGTATCTTACTATCATACTTCAGAAATTGTTGTCTGTGATTTTCACTCCGCTGCTTTGAAGATTGAGCTGCGTGTGCGGCTGGACGGGCTCTCCTCATAAAATAAAGATCAAACTTCAAACTGGTAAGTTCTCGTTTAAATCTTACTATTATCCTCCATAGCCTAAAGTCCCTGACAATTAAAAATAATTTATATGTTCCTTGATGGGTCCCACAATATCTTGAAAACTTCATTCAAATTTTAGCATTCTAAATTCCCGTGACTACAACGCTAGTCCGTGATTTCTCTCCCTGAAATTTCAAGGTGGGTGTGGTGTACCCACGCGGCAAGCATGCAGACTTCTGGACCCTTGATCCAGTGCCATGAGTTTCAATCACACCAAGGCAGCTGGAGGATTTAAATTCAAGTAATGAAATAAATCTGGAATTGAGCAAAAACATTACTTGCGGCAACCATGAAGCCACATAGGATTGCAGCACAAACTCATTTGCTTCACCAATGTCTTTCAAAGAAAGGAATCTGTCACCCTCACCTAGTATGTCATGTTCAAGATGAGACCAGGTAAGGGTCCTTTATTGCTCGAAATCCTAGTTTAGGATTTTTATGATGGTCACTTGTACTGAGGTACAGTGAAAAGCTTGTGTTAATGTGTTATGCAGCCAAAGAAAAGACTACAAAAATAATACAATTAAGCCATTGGATACAATCTTGTCAATGAATCAATTAATAGAATGAATATGAAGACTAACCTCCACAGTCACACCATCTACTACTTTGCATCTGCTACAAGGGAGCCTGTGCACACCTCCTATTAAAATAAACCCTTTCATATTTCTTAATTCTATGCATGAAGTCTCCACTAATTGTTCTCTCTCATTACACCCTCTTGATCATTGAAGTGATTTCCTCCTTAATTGCTGAACCACTTCTTTGCCATTTTCTTTATTTTCCTGTGGATTTTATTTCCAGATATAGTGAGTTCTTAGTCCTGGCTGACATGTGAGTTGGTCTCAGACATGGCTAGAACATCCTCGAGTTCACGTTGACTTTGCACCTGCATCTATATACTATTAAAACTCTGTGTGTGGGTGTGTGTGTGTGTTTGTGGGTGTCAGATTTGGCCTTTGATTCCTTGGTCCGCCAAAACCACACGCGAAAACTCTGAGGTTTTTACCATTTCGCTAGACATTACACTTTTACATACCCTAACACACTGCTTATTAGATTTAGACATTTTTATGTACACATTTAAAAATAAAATCCATCCCCCCCCCCCCCCACTCACTCATTTTGTCGCCTCCTGCTGGCCAGCCACCATAACGGCTGTTGCCGCCCGGCTCTGCTCCAAAAACGCCGACATTTTTATTCTTTCGTTGGCTATTTTCGCTGCTGCCGCCCACCTCTCCTCCACTACCCCCCCCCCTCACGGGCCGGCTCTCTCACGCTGGCTCAATTCAATTCAATTCAATTCAATTCAACTTTAATGTCATTGCACAAATACTGAGTATGGGTACAACGAAATGCAGTTTTGCGTCAGTCCGTAGTAGTAGTGCAATATAGAATTTTTTTTTAAAAGAGGATACAGAATAATCAAAAATACAGAATAATTAACAATGGGGACGGAGGGACCAGAGGAATCTATCGGCAGGACTCCGAGTTCAGCAATGCGACGGTTTAATTGTAGAAGCTGTTCCTCATCCTACTGGTACGAGACCTGAGGCTCCTGTACCGCCTCCCTGATGGGAAGAGGGCAAACAGTCCATGGTTGGGGTGGGAGGGGTCTTTGATGATCTTCCCAGCCCGTTTCAGACACCGTTTTCGGTGGAGGACATCGATGGCAGGGAGCGGGGCACCGATGATGTGCTGCGCGGTTTTCACCACCCGTTGTAGTGCCTTCCTGTCCGCAACAGTGCAGCTGCTGTACCATACCGTGAAGCAGGTGGTCAGGATGCTCTCGATGGTACACCGGTAGAAGTTGGTCAGGATCTGGGGGGACAGGTGGGCTTTCTTGAGCCTCCTCAGGAAGTAAAGGCGCTGCTGTGCCTTTTTGATCAGCTTGGAGGTGTTGAGGAAGCGTTCGGCTCTCCACCAAAAACGCCGACATTTAAATTTTTTCACTGCCGATTTTCGCTGCTGCCCCACGGCTCTCCTCCACTACCCCCCCCCCCCTCCCGGGCCGGCTCTCTTACGCTGGCTCAAGCGCCCGGCTCTCCTCCAAAAACGCCGACATTTTAATTTTTTCGCTGCCGATTTTTGCTGCTGCCGCCCGGCTCTCCTCCACCACCCCCCCCCCCTCCCGGGCCAGCTCTCTCACGCTGGCTCAAGCCAAACATCGTCTCTTCCCCCTCTGCTTTTCGCCGTCCTCTGTCCGAGGACGCCGAAAAGCAGCGGCAGAACAACCCATCTTTGCCTTCAGCCAGCGTGACAGAGCCGGCGCGTCAACGGCCTGTTGGCCCGCAGCCCCATTGAGGGCGTACGCAGCGTCTGGACGGCTGTACGCAGCGTCTCGACGTCGTACGCAGCATCTCGACGTCGTACACAGCGTCTTGACGTCGTACGCCGCCTACGCCGTCAACACGCTGTGTACGCTGTCAAGACGCTGCATACGACGTCGAGACGCTGCTTACGGCCGTCCAGACGCTGCCTATGCTGTCAAGACGCTGAAGCACGTTCGGGAACCATACCCCGGTGTCTGAAGCACTTTCGGGGACCAGACCCAACGGGTCTGCACTTGGTCTAGTATCTGTTAAATTGTTCCCTGTATATTATGCATTTGTGAGCAGCATCTCTCGACTGCTCCTCTGCTCCACTCATTCCTTGTTTCTCGCTGTTGGGCTAACCGCTCTACCTCTATTAATATTTTACTTCGGAGTCACGTGAGTGACTACGTGAAGAACCCCGTACATTCGCACGTGCGTCATTACGTCTGACGCATTGGTGCAGGCGGCCGGTTGGAACAGCAGAGCTCCTCCAAGTAAGTTTAAACTTCAGGTAAGGTTGTATTTCTAACCTGTTTTGTTTCCTTGCAGGAACCTCTTGTTCCACAGGATTTATGCCGGGTGATTCGCGAGGACCGACGAGGGAACCAGCTATGGGGCAACCCAGGTCTGACCGCGGAAGCGGGTAGCTGGCGAATGTCGGGTCTCGCGATCGCAGTCACTGATAAGACCGTCAGTGACTGCCAGACGCTGTGGTTCCCGGGTAGGGGACATGCAGCAGACCGGTCGGGAGGTTTTCCCTCCGATATAAATATACATGCTGGGGTTCCTGGGGAGGGGACATCCAGCAGACTGGTCGGGAGGTTTCCCTCCGATATAAATATACACGTTGGGGTTCCCGGGGAGGGGAAATCCAGTAGTAATTCGGCTCCCAGACGAAGGGGTCCCCAGGATAGAGGTTAAACAGACCAGAATGGTCAGCTCTGGTGCCGGGAGGTTTTCCCTCCGTCAAGGCATATAGACGCTGGGATTCCCGGGGAGGGGAAATTCAGCAGCAATGAGGTACCCAGACCGCAGTGGTCCCCAGGATATGGGGTAAACGGACCAAAATGGTCAGCCCTGGTGCCGGGAGGGTTCCCTTCTGGTAATAAGAAAATTTGGAGGTTGGCCAGGAGGGAGCTCCATCTAGATACACTCCAACAGCAGGAGTTGGACAGGGCTGCTTAATGGGGATACCGAGTCTGCGGCAGTTGGGCATATGGGAGAGCCCGCACTAGCAGCGCCTTGGACAGGGCTGCTTAATGGAGATGCCGAATCTATGGCAGGGCCGGCCTATGGGAAAGGCCGCGCCAGCAGTGCCTTGTAACAGGGCTGCTTAATGGGGATGCCAAATCTATGGCAGTGCTGGCCTATGCGAGAGGCCGCGCCAGCAGCGCCTTGTAATAGGGCTGCTTAATATATGGCAGCAGCACCCGTAGTAGGGCTGCATAATGTCTCCCTCAATGGAGGAGGTGAGCTTACCGGGGCAGGTTTGTTCTGACCCTGAAGGGTGGGCCTATTGCAGAGGCAGCGACAGCAGCGCCTTGTAACAGGGCTGCCTAATGTCTCCCTTAAGGAGGAGGACAGCATGCCGGGTCAGTGTAATCTGACGCCGAGTCTGAGGGTTTAGCCATGGAGCATACCTCAAGGGATGTAGGGCACGTGTCAGAGGTACCATTCCTGGCAGCAAGGTTGCCATCCCAACACAATGTAGTGAACACCGCTATCAGAGGCGTTAGAGCCAGCTGCCGTATCTTCTATTCAGGGAAGATCTATTCAACAGGCAAAACCTGGAGGACAAAGCACAAGCTGTTGGACCAATTAATGCCAATGACGAGCAAGGCTTCATAGTTTCGGTGACAACGCACCTCACGTCTTCATGGGCAGTAAGCGGTTCACTGAAGCTGGTGGCAGCATGAAAGTTGGCCAGAGGGTCCATGCACTCTGCCAGTTCTACTCTACAACTAAGGTACCACTTACAAGTTGTTAAGATTTACACTTGGTTGTACAATACACAAATGATTAAGACATTGTCATCTACTCAGAGGCATCTAACCTTGTAAAACTGGACATTACTAGCATTCCAAGCAGGTTGGAATTGGGCCAGAATTGTGTTGAGGCAGGCTCAGTATTTTAGCCAGGATTGCCTTCGAGACAGGCTCGGAAATATGACAAGAATTGTCTTTTGAGTCATGCTCAGAATTATGGGACAGGCTCAGGAATCGGGCCAGAGTTGCCATTCAGGGCAGACATGAAATGATGGCAGGAGTGACCTGTTCATTATGAAGGATGGCTGATTAACAACTGATGTCATAGGGTGTTCCCATTTACAGTGATCATCGGAGATATTTGGAGGCATTGCTATGATGAGGCAATATAACAGTATGATGACAATAAATCATTCAAAGAGGACTACTTAAAGTTCAAAAACACTTGTTATGTATTGACTGGATGATATTTTAATGCTGTATTTTGCTAAAATCCACTGTTTCAGTCTCAAACTATATTTGAGAAATTGGGCTCCTCTATCCGGTTAAAATGAAGTTGTTATCAAATGGACTAGTTGGTCATTGGGGTTTGCCTTTGGCTATTAGTTGGCCTGTGACTCCGCCCTGGGCAACAGATTGGAGTCAATAGAAACCTGGAACAGCCTTGTTGTTATAAGCAGCGTTCTATTCATTAGACTAATTGGCAATGTAATAGATGGGATGCAGCTGTGCAAGTGGGAGAACTGACAGCATGCTTAATAGCAAACTATTAAGGGCCATGCAGATCATTGATAACACACCTTTGCTATTACCAGCTGAAGTTACTAAAGTCACTATGATGGACAAACAGTAGTCAGCATTGTTCCAGTAGTTGATCACTAAATATGTCATTATATTGCAAAATGATGCTAATTGCCTAAGGTGGGAAATTGCGAATGTCATCTTTAGTTGGAGGTGAAGGAGATTTGCATGAGTTATTAACTCTGCAGTTATTGGTATCAACTATCTATAGACCCTACGTGCATTTTATGGGTTAAAGAGTGATTGAGCGAATATGCATATCTGCATGCTCAACTTCATGTTGATACACTATGATGGTGCCATATGATAATCACGGGGGTGCAATCAAGTAAAAGAATCCTGTAATAGGTACATAATCTCATTTGCAACTGGAGTATCATCAAGTACAGATCAATGACAACACATAATGGGTGTTGGACCACACCGTATTTATGAAATTCTGATTCAATGCAACACTGAACATACATATGTTGTTTTCATGCTAATTCACAGGTTGCAAAAATGTGTGGCATAACAGTGGCGAAAGATACATTCTCACTACAAGCAGGAGGAATGGTCTTTTATGTCTTCCTCCATTTTGCTTCATGAGTCGGGTCTTCAAATAAAGTCATCAAGAGCCCGCTTTAAGTTCCAGCTGTGGGATTGGCCTATGCAGTTTAATTCCCGATTTGTCGGGAATAATAATAATGCAACCTTATATGGTTATTTTAAACGTAACTTGCTGGTTCAGCCTGTGGCTCGGGAAATCAGCCGTTGCATGATAAAATCAATTTATGTTCTACAGATTCTCAATAGACTGCCTACGGCTTGGGTTGTCACCCCTATTCTTGTATGTATTCAGAGTGCTGGGATAGCACCAAAAAGCAGTATTTTGCTTCTTCAGGAGATGGGAAGTGTTTGTTTAATGCTCATGTTACATTTAAAATGGTACAGATTTCGGAGCTCTTGGAGTTCATTTTTAAGGGTCTTTGACAATATTGAGTTATAGGGTCATTAACGGTGCCAAGGTGCTTTCCATCAGATTTGCTGCAGCAAATCAGAGATCCACTTTGTTGAGTTCACCCTGGATATCGAGTTAGTAAAGGATAGCCTTAACACAAGTTTTCCCAGGACAAGTACAATGCAGTATGGGAGGTTGACATTGTGTTAACACTATTTTCTGCAGGGGGGTTGTAGCTACATTCTTAGCTTTGGCGGATCTCATTAGGTAGTTATCCTCCTGGCGCTGGTTTAGCGCAACAGGTCAGTCGCTACATAATTGCGACGGGACAGGATGATGACATCTGTAAATAATATGTATAGTATTTTATCTATATAAATTACTTAAGCAGAGCAGAAGGGGTGTCAGGTCTCAAAATAGGTCAAGGCATATCCAGGGACCTTTGGTTATGTGAGGGCTCACATATACAACAATACGTCAAGGTCACCAAGAGCCTTCGAGGCTCTTAGCTAATTATGATTGTTAGTTACAAAAATCTTTATAAGAACGTATCAGTTCAGACCATTTCCAGATGATAAAACGGAGTTGAGTTATGCAGGAGTAGATACTGATTCCAGAACTCACTCTATCAGGGCTGCTACAACAGCAGCAGCAACGGTTAATTATGTCTCGCTGGGCCACATCCTAACGGCTGAAGCATGGTCAAAAGAACGAATTTCCAAACATTTGATAATAACCCGTTGCCAGACCAGGGTATTTCTCAATCTCATTTTATGTTCTGTTTATAGGTTCCATCCGGATGAGAGATGGGACTATTATGATTACTTCATTTAACAGCATCAGCATGTTTTAAATCTATATCATGACTGTATGCATTATGAATGTTTTCCCTCATTTGTCAATGAAGCGGTTGTGTAGACTTGTTTCTCGTGGCATGAAATCACAGAGCTTTGAAATCTTCACGTAGTCACTCACGTGACTCCGAAGTAAAATAGTAAGATTAAACGAGAACTTACCAGTTTGAAGTTTGATCTTTATTTTATGAGGAGTTACGATGAGGGACTACGTGCCCTCCACTCCCAATCCTCATAAATATCATCTGGTAGTTCTAGTCTTCTCTCATCTTACTATTATACTTCAGTCACTATTATCTGTGATTTCACACCGCTGCTTTGAAGATTGACGCACGTGCGGCTGTACGGTGTTCTTCACGTAGTCCCTCATCGTAACTCCTCATAAAATAAAGATCAAACTTCAAACTGGTAAGTTCTCGTTTAATCTTACTATTATAGCAACTAAAGTACAACTTCAAACTATGATGTCGGAAGGAACTGCAGATGCTGGTTTAAACCGAAGGTAGACACAAAATGCTGGAGTAACTCAGCGGGACAGGCAACATCTCTGGATAGAAGGAATGGATGACCTTTTGGGTCGAGACCCTTCTTCAGACTATGAGCTGGCTTTCATTCCTTTGTTGCATAAGTAACCTATAAATATTATTCTCTCGGGTAGACAAAAATGCTGGAGAAACAGCGGGTGAGGCAGCATCTAAGGAGCGAAGGAAATAGGCAAAGTTTCGGGTCGAAACCCTTCTTCAGACATAGACGTCCATAGATGTTGCCTATTTCCTTCGCTCCATAGATGCTGCCTCACCCGCTGAGTTTCTCCAGCATTTTTGTCTACCTTTGATTTTCCAGCATCTGCAGTTCCTCCTTAAACAAATATTATTCTCTCTATTATTTCAGTTACTTATTCAAACATTTCAACATTCCATTCATTCTTTAATAATTTCTTGACCATTGCAAGCACTTCCAAGCCTCAGCTTTCCACCATCTGGCGTACTCTGTTCAATCTGACAGTCCAAATTATTATTGATTATACTTATTATTATGATTATTACTATTTATTATACCTTTTCCACTTGATTCGTCTATCTCCCTTTTCCCCATTAAATCATTCCCAGCTGAAATGTGATAGAGTATTGTCACCAAAATCACCCACTCGCATCAATCTATCAACGAGGCGCAGGTTATAATCATGTTAATAGTATTGTTGTATTCTTAGTGCAGAATATTTATTTCATAATGATCAGAATAACACTTCCTGTGCTATAGGTTCTTAGCGGAAAATAAATCTAACAGGTTAATTGACATCTTGTTGTTATAAACTGTATGTGATTTGATTGTATGGATTCAGAACTGCTTTACTGATAGAAAGCAGAGGTTGGAGACTGACCAGTGGAGGTCCATAGAGATGAACTGTCTAAGCTGGGATCTCTGCTGTTTGTGATATATATAAATGACTTAGATGTAAAAGAAGACAGATTGGTTAGTTAATTTACAGATGACATCAAGATTACTGGCCTTGCCGACTCGGCAAGGCCAGCAGCATAATCAAGGACGAGTTGCATCCTGGCCACTCCATCTTCTCCCCTCTCCCATCAGGCAAAAGGTATAGAAGTGCGAAAATGCACACCTCCAGATTCACGGACATTATCTTCCCAGCTCTTATCAGGCAACTGAATCATCCTACCACAACCAGTGAGCAGTGCGGAACAACTAAATAACCTCATTGGTGACTCTCAGATTATCCTTGATCAGACTTTACTGGCTTTGCCTTGCACTAAACGTTATTCCCTTATCATGTATCTATACACTGTAAATGGCTCAATTGTAATCATGTCTTTCTGCTGACTGGATAACATGCAACAAAAGCTTTTCACTGTACCTCGGTACACATGACAATAAACTAAACTAATGAGGGAGGTACAGCGGTATATAGATCAGCTGCAGAAATGGGCAGAGAAATGGCAAATGAAGTTAATCCAAGGAAGTGGGAGGTGGTGGTGGCCCGTTGGTAACGACGATGTGGGGTTGTGCAGTCTCAATTGTGGTGAGGCTGCACAAAAACCTGTGCGTGAATAAGGTTGAGAAGGTGTTGCACTGTAACAACCCCATCCTCTCGGCCGCAGAAGTCAGAGTCCAGTGGTGTGAAAAATCATCACGGCTGGAGATTCATGGCTGCAGTGGATGGCCATGTCGTCGTTAGTGCTCTGACTAGTCCTTCGCATTCCACAGTGCGTTGCTGCATCGCCTTTCTAGCCGTTGGTTCATAAAGATCTCTTCCGCCTCATCCACCAAAGCACATTTTCGCATGTCCCACAGGTTGAACTGGACTGCATGGTACCAGTTGCAAGGCTATGCCTTGACCTGACAGTATATACACATACACAGACATATGCATACATACATACATACATACATACATACATACATTCTTACATAAATCCATACATAATCAACATAAAAACATAAAACATCCAACCACAGTAGGACCAGCGCTTCCCGTTGTGATGGAAGGCACAAAACTTCAGTCAATCCTCCTCATTCTGTGGACCCATGGTCGGGGCCCTGAAACCCTCCGCAGTGGCCACTACGGACGGCCCGAAATACAGGCCCTCTCGCCGGGACAGTGGAAACTCCAAAGTCAAGACGGATCAGAACAGCCTGCGGCTCAGATTTCCCGAGTCGGCCACTTCCCTCCGGAGACCGCGGCTTCATGATGACGGGTCGAAAGGCCGCATGGTCGGAGCACCTCATCTGGCGAATCCTCGGCAAAGGTCGCTGGTAGCTCCACAAAGGTCGCAGGCAGCTCCGCGATGTTAAAGTCCGTGCAGCACCTAGGGCTAGAAGCTCCACAGACCAAGCTCCATCATGTTAGGGCAGGGCCCCGTGGTCAGAGCCCCAACATTGGTGATCCTCGGCGAAAGACCGCAGCTCCACGATTGAAGTCCATGCTGCACCTCTTGCTGAAACTCTAGGCTCTGGGCCGATCTCCGTTCGGAAAGGCCACGCCAATCCAGTTGATAGGCGAAAATTGCGACATGGAGAAAAGTCGCATCTCCGCCAAGGTAGGTGTCTGGTTATGATTTCTCCATTCGCCCCCAGCACCCCCGGCACAAGACACACTGTGGGAGGTAATGCACTTTAAAAAGTCAAATGCAAGGGAAAATATATACAATTATTGGCATGACCCTTAACTGCATTGATCTACAGCAGGATCTTGATGTCCTAGATTATAATACCATGAAAGTAGATAGACTGGTAAATAAGGCATATGGTATACTTGTTTTCATAGGTTTTAGCATTGAGAATAAGAGTCAGGAAGACATGCTGCTGCTTTATAGGACTTTGGTTAGGCCACATTTGGAGTATTGCCTGCAGTTCTGGTTGCTTGAATACAGGAAGGATGTGGAGCCTTTGGAAAAGGTGCAGAGGAAGTTTACCAAAATGATGAAAAAAGGAACTGCAGATTTTGGTTCATACAAAACAAAAATCCTGGAGTAACTCAGCGGGTCAGGCAGCATAGGAAACATGGTTGGGTATGAAGAAGGGTTCCCAACCTGATAGAGTCTGAAGAATGGCCCCATCTGGAAAGGTCACTTATCCATGTGGTCCAGAGATGCTGCCTGACCACTGAGTTACTCCAGCACTTTGTGTCCTTTTTACCAGAATGATGTCTGGATTCGGGAGCATTAGCTACAGGGAGAGGTTGGACAGTCACGGATTGTTATTTCTGGAACGTCGGAGGTTGTAGGGAGAACTGATAGAAGTACATACAATTATGAGAGACTTAGATTGGGTAGAAGTCAGAACCTTTTTCCCAGGATGGAAAAATCAAATACCAGAGAGTATAGCTTTAGGGTGAGAGGGGCAAAGTTTAAAGGACATATTTAGGGCGTTTTTTTTTTACACAAAGGGTGGTGAGTGCCTTGAACATGCTGCCGGGGGCGGTGATTGAGGCTGATACCATAGTGACATGAAAGAGACTTTTGGATAGGCATATGGATATGCAGAGAATGGAGGGATATGGGCAGGCAGAAAAGAATTGGTTGTGGAATCATGTTCGGCATAGACATTGTGGGCCAAAAGGCCTGTTCTTGCGCTGTACTGCACCATGTTCTATGTATATTGACTTTCTCAACTGTAAATTCCTGAATCATTCCAAAATGATTGAACATGCTGCTTGAGTTATTCTTTCTAGACCATAACCTAGAAACTATTTTGGCAGCATAGTGCACGAATAGTTTGCCCTTTAATTAATCGTGCACTCAAATGTTTCAACAAAGCACTGACCAACTCTAATTGATGCTCAGCAGCATCATATAAATAAGTTAATTAGTTGTTCATTAATATCACTGTGCAAATATAAGCAAAATAGCTTAGCTTTATATTGTGACTATAATAAAATCATTTTTCATTACAATAGAATGTAACTCCATTAAGGTAGATATACGGGAGGTATGTCATAGGGTCATAAGTTCATAAATGATAGGAGCGGAATTAGGCCATTTGGCACATCAAGTCTACTCCGCCATTCAACCATGGCGGATCTATCTTTCCCTCTCACCCCATTCTCCTACCTTCTTCACATGTACTAATCAGGAATATATCTATCTCTGCCTTAAAAATATCCATTGACTTGGCCTCCAGAGTCTTTTGTGACATTGAATTCCACAGATTCACCATCCTCTGACTAAAGAAATTCCTCCTCATCTCCTTCCTAAAGAAACATCCTTTTATTTTGAGGCTATGACCTCTGGTCCTAGACTCTCCCACTAGTGGAAAAATCCTCTCCACATCCACTCTATCCAGTTCTTACACTATTCAGTAAGTTTCAATGAAGTCCCTCCTCATCCTTCTAAATTGCAGCGAGTAGAGCCCCCGTGCCATCAAATGCTCATCATATGTTAACCCATTCATTCCTGGGATCAATCTCGTAAACCTCCTTTGCACCCTCTCCAGCGCCAGCACATCCTTCCTCAGATATGGGGCGCAAAATTACTCACAATACTCCAAATGCGGTCAGAATCAGCCAATGGGCCTGTCCCATTTAGGCGATCTTTTAGGCGACTAAAGGCGACTTGGCTGTCGCCACATGTTTGCCGGTGGTTGCTGGGGTGTCGCCTGTATGGTCGTGAGTAGTCTCCTCAGTCGCGCAAAGAGGTAGCGTTTTTTCTGGTTGGCTCAAAATTTTGAACATGTTGGAAAAAATTTTGCGACTGTGGGTTTGACGCATATGAGCGTATCTTGACTTCTCCTGACATAGGTGCTATGGTAGGTTGTCGCCAGGTTAACGTAGGTTGTCGCCAAGATGATGTAGGTTGGCTCCGGTGCTGACTTCGGTGAATTCCATTGGTGACTACGTACATCAACTTACATCAACTGGCGACAGGTACTGGCGACTGAATTGTCTTACATTGTCGCAGCTTGTCGCGGGTGGACATAGGTTGTCATAGGTGTGGTCGTAGGTGGACGTCCTAATGGTCGGCGGTTGTCGGTAGCTTGCCGTCGGCTTGATGTCGACTAGGAGGTAGGTTGTTGTTGACATTGTTGTAGACATTGTCGTAGGGGGGATCCAGTCGCTGGTTTTTCGGCGACCTGCCACGACTATGACAGTCGGCGGCAGTTGCCGAAAAAATCGCATGTGGGACAGGCCCATAACACTCCCCGTATTGCATGAGACCTACCCTGCCAGATCAGCCTGTCATGCAGAACCTTATCACATGCCATACAGCCAATGTCTATGGCTTTGCCGCTTTGTCTACGACTGGCTTTCGAAATTTCCTGCTGTTCTCCCCTGGTGGAGGAATTAAAAATTAGGGAATTTTAAAAAATGGCATGGGAAACAAAAAGTGTTTGTCAACCGAAATGGTAGCAGATGTCCAGAATTGTTTCTTCAATTGATGTGGTTGCTGGGAAAAGAGAAACTTTTAGTTAGAGTTAGATTGATAAATTGTTGTTGAGTCTGGGCTTTGGAAGAGTGTCAACCCGAAACGTTACCTATCCATGTTCTCCAGAGATGCTGCCTGACCCGCTGAGTTACTTCAGCACTTTGTGTTCCTATGGAGCTACCATGCATAAGTGTTGAGATATAGGTCAGCCACAGTCTGATTGAATACTATCTTGAGGGGTTGAATGGCATATTGGTTCCTGTAATTGGTGGATCCCAGCTTAATGCAGGAATCTGTGAAATAGAGCATAAGAAGTTAGTCTCCCAGTACAGACCACGTCATCCATATTTTTAAAGCACTTAGAAATCTTAACAAATTGTAAAACAGCTGTCAGCAGACCAAAGCACTTTTCCTAATGGCACAATGAAAGCGGCATTTGATGTAGAAAAAAGACAGTGCACTCGCAATAGACCCTTAACACTTCTGTCTTTAGACTTTAGAGATACAGCGCGAAACAGGCCCTTCGGCCCACCGAGTCCACGCCAACCAGCGATCACCCCGTACACTAGCACTATCCTACATTCTAGGAACTATTTACAATTTTACCAAAGTCAATTAACCTACAAACCTATACGTCTTTGGAGTGTGGGAGGAAACTGGAGGACCCAGAGAAAACCCATGTGGTCACAGAGAGAATATGCAAATTCTATACAGACAGCACCGATAGTCAGTGTCGAACCCGGGTCTCTGGCACTATAAGGCAGCAACCCTACCACTGCACCACTTGCTGCCCCTTGCTCTACTGTGCCACCCCTGTCATGGTGCAAGGGGTGTTCTATCAAGATCAGAAACAAATCTTTAAATGCAAGAACAAGACTACATTATCACTGCGTAGTTCAATTAAAGGGAGATTGGTGTAGGAATGGGAGAGTCCAATTGTGGTGGAGAAGAAATGGAGATAGGGACAGAATAATTGGGTGAACCTTAACCTGAGCCCTTGACTAATAATCTGTGGAAAATGCGATAGTACTTTGTGAATTTGTGAATTGGTTTAAATACTTTGAACGTAAACAGTTAAAGTAAACAGGCCAGGCCAGCACAGTGGCACATCAGTAGAGTTGCTGCCTTAAGGGCCTGTCCCACGGGCATGCGACTCCATGCGGCAAGCGCGACCTAACATGGTCGCTTGAGCCGTAAGGCCTCGCGGGGCCGGTCCCACTTCGATCGCCGGAGCCGTATAGAGTTGTGCGGAGCTGGTCCAGACATCGCGCTGGGCTCCGAAATACTGACCGTGTTCAAAAATTCAGCTCGGCAACGGCCTGCCGGCCCGCAGCCGCCTCTGCGCCGTACGCACCGCCTCGATGCCATACGCACCGCCTATACGGGCGTGCGCAGCGTCTCAACGCCGTATGCAGCGTCGATGCCATATGTCACGCGCGAACTTCCCGCGTCACTCATTCGACCTCCGCGCGGCCCTCGCTTCCGGTTTGGTCGCGCGTGCCGCATGCAGCCGCATGCTGGTGGGACCGGCCATGTATGGGGATCACTCGACCACCGCACGGCCCCGCGCGGCACCCGCTTCCGGTTAGGTTGCGCTTGCCGCATGGAGTCGCATGCCCGTGGGACAGGCCCTTTACAGCACCAGAGACCCGAGTTCGATCTTGACCACGAGTGCTGTCTGTACAGAGTTTGTACGTTGTCCCTGTGACTGCGTGAACTTTCTCCAGGTGCTTTGATGTCCTTCCATACTCCAAAGATGTACTGGTTTGTCGGTTAATTGGCTTCGGTAAAATTGTAAATTGTCCCTGGTGTGTAAGAAAGTGCGTGTACGGGGTGATCGCTGGTCGGCACGATAGGCTGAAGAGCCTGTTTCCGCACTCTATCTCTAAAGTCTAAAGTGACTCCAAAACTCTGGGATTATTGCAAAAAGACAAGTTGTCTGCTCATTTCGTTCATTTAATGAAAACTGCCCTGACGTAATCTGTCCTAAATGTAACTGCAGGTTGACAACAACATTGTTGAATCTTAATTGTGCTTTAAAACAGTCTAGCAAGCCAATCAAACTGGTGGTGGGGAATAACTGTCAAACTTGGCAACACCTATTAAAAAAGCAGCAACTCGTCTATGTTCGGAATGTTTCAAACTGTGCACCTGGAGAGTAGCAAGAATTACCAGGGAAGAAAAATTGTCCCTTGAGGACGAAAATAAAACAGCACTATCTATTATTTTTAGATTAGCAGATTGACACCAAACAATCCCATCCTGTCCAGTCTATCCTTATAAATCAAACCCCCAATCCTGGCATCATACATATGGATCCTCTCTGCACCCTCACCAGCTTATTCACATCCTTCTTATAGTATAACGACCAGTGCTCCAGGTGTGGTCTCACCAATGCCATGTACAGCAGTGAGGGTACTCCCATGGTGCTGCTTTAGGGGGAGAGTCCCATATTTAGGCCTAGTGACTGTTGATGTACTTGACAATGGGTTTTTGAGACAAAGTGTTAACTGCTTCACAGATGCTGCCTGGCCTGCAGAATTTCCAACAGTTTCACCATTAGCCGGTGGGGGCAAGTTGGGCTGAAGGGCCTGTTCCCACGCTCTATGACTCTATTAAGACGGGGAAGTCAGGGAAACGGCTGGTGTCACCTGCTTTACTCATCTGCTTTACTCATCAGGAACACATGTAGGAATTGTTTCTGGATACAGCAGGGAGTTCGGAAAAAGATTAAAAAGCAGGACTTCCAGGGTCCCAGTGCCACGTGCTAGTTAGATGAATGTATGGCTGAGGAGTCATAGAGTCCTATGGCAGAGTTTTATGATGTAGACACAGGCCCTTCTGCACAACTTTCCCACGTCGACCAACATGCCCCATCTAGCTAGTCCTGTCTGCCTGCGTTTGCCAATATCCCTCTAAACCTATACTATTCATGAACCTGTTTTCAGATTATTGGATCATTGAGATCTCTTCTGGGGCAGAGAGACCTGTACAAGAGGGTAGGATTACACCTGAACTAGAGGGGAACAAATATCCTAGCAGGACTGAGCCAGTGAGAGTCTGGAAGTTGTTATGGAAGGCAATGAAATAAAGTTCAGTGGACAGGATAGGCAGGAGCACAGCAGGGACTGAGGAAATACTGCTGGATTGAATTGCATTTATTTTAATGCCAGAGGTCTGATGAGTAATGGCCCTGTCTCATGGTGCAAGTTGACCCATGAGTGACCCCGAGTGAAAGACTCGTGGTTGTGTACGAGATTCCAAGTTTATGATCAAGAGTTTAACCGAGTGACTAAGTTTGCCATTTACTTGTCATTTCTGCGTTGTTCCAAGTTCGTCTCCCGAGTTACGAAGTTCCTCTCCCGAGTTACTCTTGAGCCAACAACGTCTACCAACGTGTTGAAAAATTATCACAAGGTAAAAATGACTTTGTTTTATTTATTTACTTATTTTTTACTTATTTGTGCTTCATTTGTTGATTTACATGTTTGAGAAGCCCTTTTTCAGACCACTGTGTTGTTTGCTGTGGTGCTCCTTTTCTCAATATGTGCAAAAAAGCGTTTTTTATATTGAACAAGATGAATAAAGACTTTGTTTCACATTCACCGTGCTGTTTGTCTTATTTTCTGATCTACTGAGAGGGGACAATTTTTAACATTTAAAAAGCACAGCATATGAGGCACCTGAGTCCTTAACTCTCACAAATGATTGTGAGAATCAAGATGTGAATATATTGTGCCACTTCCTCAATTTTGTGTTGTATGATGAAAGGAAGATTACATTCAAGTCATGAGACTTTGTAGTGATATTAAAATGAAGACTTCCAGACATCAATTTGATCTTGATAACAATGAACTCTCTTTTATTGTGCAATGAAGTAAACAAATAGTGAGAATCAAACGGATTAGTAAAAAGCTTTTCAACACTTTAAGCTATAAAAGTGGGAGTATCCAAAAGAAACTAAAACATGCTCAAACAGGCAAAAAAACCAAACATACAGTTAAGAATCAACATCAGAGGGATAACGGAACTAATCACCCAGGTCACTGTTCTCTGTCCAGCTGCCGAGTTCAGAATGCCCACGAGTTAACATGGTAGACTCAAGAGTCACTGAAGGCTCTGTCTCACGGTGTTGCGGTCATTGGCGGTGAAGCGCGGCGTCGCCGGAAGAGGGGACCGCACGTCAACCCCGAGAGCGCTGAGTACGGCCGGTCCCACAAGCTTGCAGTGTTATAGAAAATAAAGCAAGCGGGGCTGTGGCGGCGGTAGTGCTGATCGCGGCGCCCGTGCCTCACTGGCGGAGGCTGTGGCGGTGAGAGTTCCACTCACGGCGGTCATGCCGCACTGGCGGTGGCTGTGGTGGTGACCGTGCGTCACTGGCGGCGGCTGTGGCGGTGACCGTGCCTCACTGGCGGCGGCTGTGCGGTAAGAAATTATTTTTCAACAGTGCTGACTTTTTGTGAGCACCGTGCGGTGTTGGGACCAACGCCGCACGGCCTCGGCGGTGGGCGTTTGACCGAAACCGCGGTCTCTGGTGGTCCACGAGCGGTAGATACTTCCTGTATCACCGCCAATGACCGCAGACCCGTGAGACAGGCCTTTAAGGTAAACTCACGGGCCACCAAGTTCTTACAACGAGTTTAAATGTTTCAATTTTTAACTTCAACAGTAAATTTTACTCGTGGAAAACTTTAAACATGTTTGACATTTTTCATGAGTTAACAAGTTTCACGGGTACCTGCCGTTAGCGCCACGAGTCGCTAAGTTGCGTCCATGAGTTCCGATGTTCCCGCTATGTTAATCGTACGTGATTACCACGAGCTTAATTTGTTTTAAACTCGGGGTCACTCGTGGGTCGACTCGCACCGTGAGACAGGGGTTTAAAGCAGATGAACTCAGGGCATGGATAGGGACGTGCGACTGGAACATTGTAACCATTACAGAAACCTGGCGAAGAGAGGGTCAGGAATGGCAATTTAATGTTCCGGGGTACGGATGCTACAGGCGAGATAGAGGTAGAGGTAAAAGAGAAGGAGGAGTTGCATTATTGATTGAGGAGAATGTCACAGAAATTGTCTGGGGTGACATTGAGCCTAAGTGAGCCTAACATCTATGGTAGGCATGTTACTGGAGAGGACTCTGATGGATAGGATAGATATGCATTTGGATAGACAAGGGCTCAGCCAGGTTTAGTCAGCATGGTTTTGTACATGCCATATCGCATTTTACAAATCTGATTGAGTTTTTTGAATAAGGAACCGAAAAGGTTGATGCGGCAAAGACATAGATGCTATCTGAATGGACTTCAGAAAGGCATTTGATAAGGTTCTGCTTATAGGCTGCTGGATTGAATTGCATTTATTTTAATGCAAGAAGGTTAGATTGCACGGGGTACAGGGAGAGGTAGCCAACTGGATAGATAATTGGCTTGATGGTAGGAAGCAGAGGGTGATGGTGTAAGGATGATTTTTAGATGGGGCTTGTGACTAGTGGTGTGCCTCATAGATCAGTGCTGGACGCATTTTTGTTTTCAGTTTATATTAACAATCTGGATGAGAATGTGCAAGGTATGATTAGTAAGTTTGCTGATGTCACTAAAGTGGTTGAAACATAGCGCAGATAGTTATCAAAAATTACAGCAAGATCTTGATCAGATAGGAAAATAGTTTAAGGAAAGTTTAATGGAGTTTAATGCAGATAAGTGCAAGGCGTTGCATTTCAGGAAGTCCATCCAGGGCTGGACCTACACAGTGAATGACCGGGCCTTGCGGATAGGGTGGTCCAGAAGGCTTTTGGTACATTGGCCTTCATCAGCCAGGGCATTGAGTATAGACGTTGGGACGTTATGTTACAATTGTATAAGTCATTGAGGAAGCTACATTTGGAGTATTGTGTAGAGCTTTGGTCACCCTGCTATAGGAAGGATATAGAAACATATATAATTCTTAAAGGATTGGACAGGCTAGATGCAGGAAAAATGTTCCTGATGTTGGGGAAGTCCATAACCAGGGGTCACAGTTTAAGAATAACGGGTAGGCCATTTGGGACTGAGATGAGGAAAACCTTTTTCACCCAGAGAGTTGTGAATCTGTGGAATTCTTTGCCACAGACGGCAGTGGAGGCCGATTCACTGGATATTTTCAAGAGAGAGTTAGATTTAGCTCTTAGGGCTAAAGGAATCAAGGGATATGGGGGAAAAGCAGGAACAGAGTATTGATTTTGGATGATTAGCCATGATCATATTGAATGGCTCAAAGGGCCGAATGGCCTACTCCTGCACATATTTTCTATGTTTCTATGTCATTAAGTAGGATAGCCTGCAGAGAAGATGTATCTGGACATTGCCAGACTTGAAGGCTTGAGCTATAGGGAGAGGTTGAGCAGGCTGGGATTTATTCCTTAGAGCAGGAGGACGAGGGGTGATCTTACAGAAGCGTATAAAATCATGAGGGGAATGGAGAGGGTGATTGCACATTTACCCAGAGTCGGGGAATAAAGAACCAGAAGGCATAGGATTAAGGTGAGTGGGGAAACTTTTTCATATATATATATAGGGTGTAGGGTATGTGGAATTAGCTGTCGGAAGAAGTAGCTGAGGCAGGAACTATAACACAATTTAAAATACATTTGGCCAAGTAAATGGAGAGGGAAGGTTTAGAGAGATATGGGCCAAACACGGACAAATTGGTCTAGTATAGATGAGCATCTTGGTCGGCATGGGCAAGTTGGGTCGAAGGGTCTTTTCCCTTGCTGTTTGACTCTTTGACTCTATGACCTCAGATTTCCTGAACCTGTTTTTTTTAAATGTTCTTATTAAATTAAACCTCTTCTTATCCCCCAAGCTTTTTGCAGAGAGAATGCTAAGTGTTTAAATCTGTCTTTTACAAGAAGATTATGATTTCATTAGAGCAAAAACAGATTTACAAAGATATTATCAGGACAGGACAATTTATTTTTGATGAAACTTGGCACAACAAAAGCAAGGAATGTTTTATTTGGAACTATGAGGGTTAGGGCAAGGTTTCATTAAGGAGTATAAATATATGAGGTCTTGGATCGAAGAATAGCATGTGATGGTAAGACAAATAACTAGGCGGCACAGATTAAAGGTTGTTGGATAAACAATTATCAAGTACCTGAGAGAAACAGTTTGCTGAGAGGATTGTTTCAATGTGTGAACCTGACTGCCTAGTAGAGTTAGAAACACTCTCTGTAATTAATGGATGCTTGGATATGCACGAGAAGAAGTGAAACTATCTTCTGGAGTGTACGAGGCTCGATTAGCTGACACGGATAAAACAAACTGAATGGACACCTGCTGTCCTGTGAATGTCAATGATTCCTCTATGGCTGTATCTTGGTCTTGACCTCTCAAATGTCTTCATTCATGGTGTACAATAGGCAATGTCAATAAGCGAGTTTGGTATTCCGAAAAACGCAAGGAATCATGGGATTTGTCAAAGGTCATTCGCGATAAAGAAAAAGCAAACAAAGCGCTGGCTGTATAAACTGTGTATAAATTCTTATCTTTATTCATAATTTATGTGTAATAATATATTTAATCTGAGGAACGGGGGTGACAGGTAGCGGGAGAGCGGGGTGTAACAGCGAGAGAGAGGGGACAGATGCGAGTGGGAGACAGGAGGAGAGACTGGACTGGTGGAGAGACATTCTCGGCAGCTGAACTGCTGCGTGTGTACAGACCTGCGTTTCATCCGTAGTCAGGATCGAACCCGGGTCTCCGGCACTGCAAGCGCTGTTGAATTGCTACTGGACTGTCCCTGTCCCCTCCCGAGTGTCCCATCCCTGTCCAGGGGCAGCCGGAGATGTCTGGGGTGACCCTGGACTGACGGGACACCAGCCCGGAGCAGTCGTGGCCCCAGGCTTACAGCCAGCGCAGAGAAGAAGCGCTAACTCCAGCTCAACTCTGCTTGTCCTGCCGGGTTAACCGACAGCCCTGGAGTGACGGGACACTGACCCGGAGCAGTGGCGGCCACAGGCTTACAGCCAGCACGGACCGTCAGTCCAGGGCTGTCGGTTAACCTGGCGGGACAGGCAGAGTTGAGCTGGAGTTAGCCCTTCTTTTCCGTTCTCCCTATGACCATGTGGGTTTTCTCTGGGTGCTCCTGTTTTCTCCCACAATCCAAAGACGTGCAGGTTTGTAAGTTAATTGGGTTATGTAAAATGTCCCTAGTGTGTAGGTTGGAACCAGTGTAGGGTGATTATTGGACAGTGTGAACGTGGTGGGCTGAAGCACCTGCTTCCATGCTGTATCCTTAAACTAAAGTATACTTAATCAATTTTTGTAAATTAGTAACTAGTTCGGCTGGGCACTTTTCACTCAATATAAGTTGAGCTGCATTATTTTTCTCAGAGTAGAGTTAGAATTGAAGAAGCGGCGGGCTTAATATTTGATCAGCATTTCCAGTACACTTCAGATTAAACCAGTTCTGACAACAGATCATCTACCATTTTTCTCTCTCCACAGTTACTGCCTGAGCTGCTACATATTTCCAGCATTCTCTTATATTTCAGATTTCCAGCAATTACTGTGATTGCAGTGAGTTTGTACTCCACTGATTCATCATTACTTTTCATTTTCTCACGTCTGTTCTCCATCATTTCCTTTGTTTCCGTCTCCACCAGACAGATCAGTTGCAGTTAAAATGGCTTCACGCCCTCTCCAAGTGGGGCCTTTACCATGTACAATTCAGCCTCTCTCAGTTTCCAATCTGTCACTGTTATTTCCTTCGTTCTCTCTAACAACCCTTTCCTGCACCGCTGCAACTCAAAACATCGCCCTAAAATGTTCCAACTTTGCACAATTCAGGTGAAAGGTTATGCACGCTGAGTTACACTGGCGCATTTTTTGTAAACCAGCATCTACAGTTCCTTGTGTCTGCATCTACCTGAAACGTTGGCTTTGGTTCACTCTCTAGAGACGCTCCCTGACCTGCTAAGTATTCCAAGCATTTTCTGCCTTTGTTGCTAATTGTCCAGACCTTCTTAGAAATATTGGCAAATTTCTTCATGATTGTCCTCTTTAAGGCTGACATCAGCCAATTTTCAACACCTTGGTACCTTCCACCTTTGGTAACCTATTTCTGTTGTCGATAAATATCACATATTTTGGTTTACGGGGTTTTAAAAGTTATTTGTTATTCAATGAATTGTTAATCATTTTTGTCTTACAGAATGCTTATTCGTCGTTGCTTTTGATTTCCCGAAATCCTGCTTACTCAGCATTGTACATTTAATGGTGCTCCACATGATCAATTAATTTATTGTGTCTGGATTTCTCTTGAGGCCCTCGTCAGTGCGTTTTCTTGAAACATCCATCATAGCCAGAGTTACTGTATGTTTAATAAAAGAAACAGGTCTATAGGAAGACAATCGTCATCAGTTTTTTAATTTTCCTCGCTATCCTAACTCTCTTCTAACTCTCTCTCTTCAAGGTCTTAAATAATAGGGGTATTTCTAACTCCGCAAAACAGTCGGTTGAGTTGTAAACATTTTTTTTTTAAATTCCAGTTACCCTAGTGTGTATAGGATAGTGTTAATGTGTGGGGATTGCTGGTCGTTGCGGACTTAGTGAGGCGAAGGGCCTGTTTCCGCGCTGTATCTCTAAACTAAAAATGTATAGAGAATTTGATACATATTGAGGGCATTGCCATTTGAAATGGTAGTCCTGATGAGGTAAAGCAGGAGAACAAGTGCATAAGATGGTGGAGTGTGAGAACTGGTATTTAGAGTGTGGGTGGAGTTGAGGGCTGTGACAATCAAGAGTTTTCTTCCCATCCGCTTGCATTGCAATGGTGAGAGGTAGAACTCCAATGGTGAGAGGTAGATATATAACCAGCTATTTTCACAAATAAGAAGTTTTCAACAATGACCACACTTGTCACCTGTTAATATACTATTTTAGTTATCTTGTTCTCTGGAATGTTTGATGTGCACTGTCACAGTTGAATACCAAAATGTTGATGATCATGCAACAAGTCAGAATGTTCCACACTTGCTGAAAAAAGTCGATGCTGCATTCCAGTTGCAACTTTTCAGTCAATGAAGGATGTAACAAGACCTTGCCCTTGCCCATTCAATAGGATCATGACCCTCCATGTTTTGTGGCATTACCTTCATCTCCATCATCAATATCCTTTGGATAATCATTTACCAGAAACCCAACCTCATAAATACCATTAGGCAGCATCAGAGAGAAGGAATGGATGACGTTTCGGGTCGAGGCCCTTCTTCACAAATTAAGCTTTAGACACTACAGAAAAAGGCCTAACTAAAATAAAATCCACGTTGGGAAAAGATCGGAGTGATACGGTGGCGCTGTTTCCTTCCACACTCCAAAGACGTACAGGTTTATAGGTTAATTGACTTTGATAAATTATAAATCATCCCTAGTGTGTAGGATATTGCTAGTATCGGCGCGGATTCAATGGGCTGAAGGGCCTGTTTCCAAGCTGTACCTCGAAAGTTTAAAGTCTAAAGTCTAAATCAAAAGATAGAAATTTCTTGCAAATATAAAGCTGAGTGCAACTTAGTTGAAGATCCTTGACAAGCATATGAAGGAGAAGAAATTAGTTCTATGCCAATATTTTCAGATGAGGAAAAGTGAAAGGATACTTGGATAGCGCATAAGCACCAGTATTGTCTGGCATCTATCCTACTATATAATCTCATGAAAATAAGCCAGAGAGAAATAAGAAACATGTGGGTGCACAAAACTGCGAAAGTCAGATTGCAGTGTGCTGTGTAGCGAATCCTGCAGAAAATGACTCATTCCTAGACGCAGCTATTCAAATAAAATTTACTGCTATCCATGTATTGTGTGCTCTATCATATGTGGCCATAAAAAATGTGATCTGTATTCTTTAGAATTTAGTTTAGAGATGCAGAATGGAAACAGGTCCTTCGGCCCACCAAGTCTGCGCTGACCAGCGATCATCCCTTATCCTACAGTCTAGGGACAATTTACAGAAGCCAATTAAACTACAAACCTGCACATCTTGGGAATGTGAGACAAAAATAAAGCACCCGGAGAAAATCCATGCAGTCTCAGTGAGAACGTACAAACTCTGTACAGACAAAATCAAACCCGGGTCTCTGGTGCTGTAAAGCAGCAACTCTACTGCTGTGCCACTGTGTCGTCCCAATTTAGCTGAATGAGGGGCAATTTTACTGCAACTTTTAAGATCCTAAAGGTGCATGGTAAGATGTTGAGATGTTACCACCAGTGGGGGAATCCTGATTGAGTGGAAGTAGTTACATATCAGGGGGGGAGGTGGTTATTTAAACTAAGGTTTGAAGATGGAAAATCTCTGGATTTCTGGATAGTTTTGGAGAAGATATCGTTGAAGGTTTCTAAAGGGGAGGTAATTACATTATTGAAAGAGCCGCACATAGTGCAAAGTGCGGCACAGTGGCGCAGCTGGTAGTACTGCTGCTCACTGTGTCAGAGACCTGGGTTTTATCTTGACCTCAGAAGCTGTGCAAATACAGAGTTCTCCCGATGACCGTGTGGGTTTCTACTGGGTGCTCTGATTTCCTCTCACAACCCAAAGATGTTGTGAGATTGTAGATTTATTGGCCTCTCTAAATTGCCCCTAGTGTATAGGGAGTGAATACGAAAGTGAGATAATATGTGAAGATTAACAGATAAATATCTCAAGCCTACGTTGTCCACAGGGAAGGAGTGAATGTGATTGACCTAATGATAAAATCGCAGTAATTCTGAGGGAAGATTAAACAAGCGCAAGCTGACAATAATATTTTTAAAGATGAAGTTAAGAAATAGAAAACAATTTCGAACAGTGGCGGAAGTTGTATATGAGCTTTAGTTATGAGGTGCAAAAATACACACACACATGTAGCAAAGACTCAAAATTCATCCTCTATTGAAAGCACTGAAGGCTTTATAAAGTCGCACTGGTTCATTTTACACTGCCACTGAAGGCAATGTACAATGCACCAATTTCATTGAAGTTAATAGGCTGATTGCACTGACCTTGGCCCATGTTTCATGATTGTCTCCTCTGCAGTTCATTAATGCAACCACAGGATCTGGTGCTAACATTCAGAGGTAAATTAGCAGAGAACTGGTTTAATAGGACATTTATCTCTCATGTAGACAGGATAAGAAGACCATCTCATGACATTTGAGGATGTTCAGCATTCGCCTCCGCAACAAAAAGATGTACAGTGTACTTAGTAATGAGAGATGATCCATATCCAGTTAATTGGCTAACAGTGTTTGAAACTTTATACAATACTGATCATAATGTGATGACATTCAGCACATCATTTGAAAGGGAAAAGCATGGAACAAGTGCTGAGATTGTAGATTTAGATAAGTGACTTGATTGGGATAAAATGGGGTGGTCCATTTAAATCAGATTAGGTGAAATTATTTTCTCTCAGAGGGTCATTAATCTTTGGAATTCAGAAGGTGACACAGATATTAATCTTTGGAAATGTTACTCCTTGGAAAGCACGAAGCAGGAATATGATACTCTTTAATATTCTTGGTGGATTAGGCCTTCAGGTTTTCATCCCTTTCCTTCCAAATCCACTGGCCAGTCTGCGTCCCTTGGGACCCCCTCCTGTTATTGTCACGTAGTGGGACAATCAATGGAGCTGCCTAAGCACTGCTATCAAATCAAGGATATTCCCAATCTGATAACCAGTTCTGAATCCATTGATGCTGTATTTCTGTGCCCATGCATCGAGTCACCTGCACTTGACCCCTCATTGCACGAATAATGGTTCCTGTATTGTAGGTATGTTGTCTGGAGAATGGTGTAAAACAGAGAGACCTAGGGGAGGTTAAGACGTCATGTTGCAACTGTACAAGTCGTTGGTGAGAACACACTTGGAGTATTGTGCACATCCCAGCTATAGGAAGCCAGTCGTGAAACTGAGAAGTGTGCGGAAAAGAATCAACAGAATGTTACCAGGATTCAGGGTTTGAGTTGTAAGAAGATGCTGGCTAGGCTGGGACTTTTTCCTGATAGAGGTGTATAAAATATGAGGAGCATACGGTAGATAAGGTAGATAGTCATAGTCTTTTTTCCAGGGGAGAAGAGTGTACAACTTGAGGGCATAGATTTAAGATGAGAGGGGCATGATTTGAAATGGACTTAAGGAGCAACTTTTTAATATACAGGGGGGTGGATAGAATGAAAGGCCTAGATAGAGTTGATGTATAGAGAATGTTTCCAGTAGTTGGATAGTCTAGGACCAGAGGGCACGGCCTCAGAATAAAAGGACGTACCTATAGAATGACGATGAGGAGGATTTGTTTAGCCAGAAGGTGGTGAATCTGTGGAATTCATTGCCACAGATGGCAGTTGAGGCCAAGTCATTGGGTATTTTTAAAGCAGAGATTGTTAGGTTCTTGATTATTAAGGGTGTCAAAGGTTATGAGAAGAAGGCAGGAGAATGAAGTTGAGAGGGAAAATTAGATCAGCCATGATTGAATTTGATTCCTCCGTGTGTATAATGATTATTGTATAAGCGTGAGCATATAATGGTTATTGTATAAGCCATGAGCAGACTCAATGGTCTAATTCAGCTCATATGTCTTATTCTATGGTATATTGAATGAGCTGCCAGAGGAAGCGGTATAGGTAGGTACAATTACAATGTTCAAAAAGCCATTTGGACGTTTCCATGGATAGGAAATAATTGGAGGGACATTGGCCAAAACACAAGTGTATGGGACCAGTTCAGTTAGATACCTTCTTCTGCGTGGATGATTTGGGGTTGAAGGGCTTGTTTCGGTATTGTTTGACTCCAACCTTTTTTAGTGATTAACGGAAAATTTGGATGGCTCAGATTCCACTGCAAACTCAGGACCTGCGTAGCTGCGGCAAATTCCACTGGGAGGTAGCAAAAGAAGCATTGCCATAGTAATTTATATCAATTATAGATACTTTATACAGGTAAGTGCCTGTGTGATTCTGGGAAACTGTCCAAGAATGCTGTTTCACTGGCTTCACATGATCCATGCCCTAATACAGAGGTTTTCAATTGCGTAGCACTTAAAACAAACTGGAATTTCAGCCCATTAAGCTTTCATCTCTTGTTATTGTCAATTGTAATTTCTAACAGTTTAATATTTGAAATGCACGGAATATTGATCAGCAACTAAAAGAGAAAAATAATTGATGTTTGGCTCGATTCAATGATTATATTCTCCCTGGCATCTGTCAGTATTTAACCCTGAATTGCTATCAATATAACAGATTAACTGGGCATTATCACTTTGTTATTTGTGGCACCTTCTGTTTGCAAACCGCCTACTGTGTTTTCAAGAATACAACTGCGTTCATAGTTCAAAAATGTACTTCACTGGCTGATGTGTGAAAAAAAAATCCCATTCATTTTTGTTTTATATTGTAAAATCAATCAAAGGATATTCATAAAAAGATTTTTTTCATCAAGATAGCATTCATTTGAAATAAAAGCAAAATAGATTGAATGCCAGTAGTCTGAAATAAAAATGCAGATCAGTGGAAATTCTCAGCATCTGTGGAGAGAGGCAAAGTTTCAGGATGATGACTTCCCACAAAGCTGGTTAACTGGTTAACTGCCCCATTAAGAGGCAGCACAGTGGTGCAGCACTAGATTTGCTGCCTTACAGTGCCAGTGACATGGGTTTGATCCTCACGCTGGGTGCTGTTTGTAAAGAGTTTGTACATTCTCCCTGTGACAGCATGGGTTTCCGGTTCCTGCATGCTCCGGTTTCCTCCCATATTCCAAAGACGTACAGGTGTGTAGGTTAATTGTCTTTGGGTTGAATTGCAAACTGTCCCTAGTGTGTAGGATGGGGCTAGTGTGCGGGGATCGCTGGTCGGAGCGGACTCGGTGGGCCAAAGGACCTGTTTCCATGCTGTATCTCTAAACTAAACCAAACCTCACTCCACATGCTGTAAATTTCCAAAATATTTTGTATTTTATTTAATTGACTGATTTGTGAAGTCTAGCTATATTTATAATTGTTTGTCAAACAAATATATATGTATACATTTACATAAATCTCTCTCTTTGTTTAAACAGGGAATATATTTGTTGTCAGCCTGGCCATAGCAGATCTTGTGGTGGCAATCTATCCATACCCTATGGTCTTGACATCAATATTTCATAATGGCTGGAACCTGGGCTACCTGCATTGCCAAATCAGTGGTTTCCTGATGGGTTTAAGTGTGATTGGATCGATTTTTAACATCACCGGCATTGCCATCAATCGATACTGCTACATCTGTCACAGTCTGAAGTATGACAAGTTCTACAGTGATAAGAATTCTCTGTGCTTTGTTATCCTCATCTGGGCGCTGACATTCTTAGCAATCGTTCCAAACCTGTTCGTGGAATCATTACAATACGACCCGAGAGTCTACTCCTGCACCTTTGTGCAATCCGTGAGCTCTGCCTACACGGTGTCAGTGGTGTTTTTTCATTTCATTCTTCCCATCTCCATCGTCACCTTCTGCTACCTGAGAATATGGGTCCTCGTCATCCAGGTTAGAAGGCGGGTCAAGCCAGACATGAGACCCAAGTTGAAGCCTCATGACTTGAGAAACTTTGTGACAATGTTTGTGGTCTTTGTGCTCTTTGCCGTCTGTTGGGCACCCCTTAATATTATTGGTCTTGCCGTCGCTGTGAACCCAGACACAATTGCCCCGAGAATTCCAGAATGGCTATTTGTAGCCAGTTACTTCATGGCATATTTCAACAGCTGCCTTAACGCTATCATCTATGGACTTTTGAACCAGAATTTCAGGAGGGAGTACAAGAGAATTATTATATCGGTGTGCACTGCAAGGATGTTCTTCCTTGACAGTTCAAATGATGCTCCTGACAGAATGAAAAGTAAACCTTCTCCTTTAATGACAAACAATAATCAAGTCAAGGTAGATTCAGTCTGAATGGTTTTTGCCTTCACTCCATGTGCCAGTCAATGAAGCTAAAGAGAAAAGCACAATATATAGAATTGATGGAACATCTAAAATATATTCAAAGTTGTTAAACTTATGTTTGCATTTATTAAACATGTTACTTTAAAGTATAACAATAACATAATTCATACTGATAAATAGTACTCAAGAACAGAAAACATGAGATTATAATTATATTCATGCAGAATTATACAAGGTGAAAAAGGTTATTTTTGACAATTGATAGATTCTTAAAACTTTTGGCTTACATATAATTGTAGTGAAAATAGGACACTTGATAGTTAAATGTTAATATTTTAAGCAAACTATGCTTAACTTAATCCTTAATCATCTGTAAGTCCAATTTGCCTTACTGGGTTTGTGAAATTGAAAACAAATATGGTGAGCAGAAAATTGTACTTTGGCTATTACGTGTTCGATAGTTTTATACAATTAAAATTTGCAGCAGAGGCTCAAAACCCGAATATTAAATTGTTGTAAATGGTACAGAGCTTAAAGTGCAACCACAAAATCAGTCAAATTTAGATATTTATTTTGAAATAAATTCACACAGGCACAGCAGAGAATATTTTAAATGCTTTACTAATTTTAACTTCTCATGAGCTGAGAAAAAGGAAACTATTTCATTGGCAAAATATTCCATAACCCTATCTTTTTAAAGAAATGTGAAAAGTTAAATAGTTTAGCCTTTCCAAAGTTAAATTGTTAACTATACATTATCTTGGATAGGATGCATGCTCTCCTTATATACAAAGATGAATATAATTTTACCAACAGTGCTTTTATGGTGTTTGTTTCTGGTTCCTGTATAATGACGTGAAGTCCTACAGTTTGCACAGTGCAATTGATTTTTGACAATCAAGAGTCTATGAATGTGAATGGTTGACAGAGAAATTAATCCCATATATATAGTAATTGAGGTAAAGCATTTATTTACAAGTTTATTTATATAGATAACTGGGTGGTTGGCAGGATAGTAGCTATGTTGTGCCAGATTGGAACTTTGCCAAGCATCCTGAAGATGTCACTTCAATACAACATTGTACAATAATATTTTACTAATAGTCATGGTATCTGTCTTGCAAATAGTTATTTCACTTAATTTACCAAACCAATTTGCTTTTAGAAAATTCTATGTTTTCCATTAAATGAAAACATGCAGGGGAAAATATTTAATGGAGCTCTCTCTGAAGTGCATCACTTTGAACAGTGCCAGTCCAACCTATCCTATATTGCAGGAGGCAGATCGTCTGTAGGTGTGAAATGATAACAAGGTCCTTGAAGATACATCTGAGGTTTCTTCAATCAGGGACGGCCCTAGGAGGTGCGGGGCCCAATTGGGAAATTTTTTCATAGAAATATAAATAAATAATTATAAATGAGTCACGTGTTGTGAGTAATATGACAATTTGGGGGAGAGTTCCTTTCACAGTGTGAGTCTAGCCAGGGGTAAAGTTGCGGGGAGGGCAGGAGCGGTGAGGAGGGGATCGGGTTTATGCCAGTAACACTCACCGCTGACGCGGCGCTCCGGGTGCGGAGCTACCGCATTGTGGCCGGGGAGGGAAGCAGCTCACCTACGAGCGGCCTACATCACCGGACAGCGGAACCGACTGCCATCTCAGCGCCTTCTGCCGGCCCGCTCACCTCTGGCAGTGCTCTCCGTCTGAACAGTGAGGGGACCAGCTCAAGAGCAAAGATCATAGAGCGAAGCGGGTCAGCGGGTGATGGATAACATCATAGCGGGCGGTGGAGCTTACTCCTGTGTCAGCGCGAACAAGGGATCAATTGAGGTTACTTGCACATACATATGGAGTAAGCTCCACCGCCCGCTGTCCTGTTATCCATCGCCCGCTGACCCGCTCTTGAGCTGGATGATCCCCGGCCGACCCCCTCCTCTTAACGCTTCTGCCCTCCCTGCAAATTTACCGCTGGACAGACTACCCACATGATCTGAAAGGAACTCCCCCTCTCCCCCAGCAGCGCTGTTCTTTTACTGCCGCTTCCCACTTTACAGACGCTTCGCATCAGCTGCTAGCAATGAGGGATAGACTTGGCTATACCTCAGTACAGCAACATCGTTCTTGATGTTGCTGTACTGAGGGATAACAAAGTCTATCTTTCTTGGCTAACAACCTAACCTTCGGCCTCCAAGATGCAGGTACATTTTCTAGCAATGTTACAAAATTTTGAGATTTAAAAAATAAACTCTGCAATTTATCCCACCAGATAAATGGGGATTACTGAGACGTGGCTGCAGGAGGATCGGGCCTGGGAACTTAATATTCAGGGTTATACATCCTATAGAAATGACAGGCAGGTGGGCAGAGGAGGGGGGGGGGGGGTAGCTCTGCTGGTGAGGGATGGAATTCAGTCCCTTGTGAGGGAAGACATAGGGACTGACGAGGTAGAGTCACTGTGGATTGAGTTGAGGAATTGTAACGGCAAGAAGACACTAATTGGTGTTATTTACAGACCCCCAAATAGTAGACCGGATGTAGGGTGTAAGTTGCAGCAGGAGTTAAAACTGGCATGTAACAGAGGTAAAGCCACTGTGGTGATGGGGGATTTCAATATGCAGGTAGACTGGGAAAATCAGGTTGGTTCAGGACCCCAAGAAAGAGAGTTTGTAGAATGCCTCCGAGATGGATTCTTAGAGCAGCTTGTAATGGAGCTGACCAGAGAAAAGGCAATTCTGGATTTAGTGTTGTCCAATGAACCAGATATGATAAGAGAACTCGAGGTAAAGGAACCGCTTGGAGGTAGTGATCATAATATGATTAGTTTTAATCTGCAATTTGAGAAGGAGAACGTTAAATCGGAAGTGGCAGTGATGCATTTGAACAAAGGGGACTATGAAGGCATGAGAGGGGAGCTGGCCAAAGTAGACTGGAAAGGGATCCTAGCAGGAATGGCGGTGGAACAGCAATGGCAGGAATTTCTGGGCATAATCCGGGAGACGCAGGATCATTTTATTCCAAAAAGGAAGAAAGATTCTAAGGGGAGTAGGAGGCAACCGTGGCTGACAAGAGAAGTTAGGGATAGAATAAAACTAAAAGAAAAGATGTATAACACAGCAAAGAGTAGCCGAAAGCCAGAGGATTGGGAAACTTTCATAGGACAACAGAAGGAAACAAAACGGGCAATACGGGCTGAAAAGATGAAGTACGAGGGGAAGCTGGCCAGGCATATAAAGGAGGACAGTAAAAGCTTCTTTAGATATGTTAAGGGAAAAAGAGTAGCAAAGTCAAATGTGGGTCCCTTGAAGGCAGACACGGGTGAAATTATTATGGGCAACAAGGAAATGGCAGAAGAGTTGAATAGGTACTTTGGATCTGTCTTCACTAAGGAAGACACAAACAATCTCCCAGATATACTGGAGGACAGAGGATCTAAGGGGGTAGAGGAACTGAAGAAATTTTCATTAGGCGAGAAATAATATTGGGGAGGCTAATGGGACTGAAGGATGATAAATCCCCTGGGCCTGACGGTCTGCATCCCAGGGTCCTCAGGGAGGTGGCTCTAGAAATAGTGGACACATTGGTGATCATTTTCCAATGTTCAATAGATTCAGGATCAGTTCCTGTGGATTGGAGGATAGCTAATGTTATCCCACTTTCAAAGAAAGGAGCGAGAGAGAAAACGGGGAATTATAGACCAGTTAGCCTGACTTCGGTGGTGGGAAAGATGCTGGAGTCAATTATTAAAGATGTAATAATGGGGAATTTGGATAGTAGCAAAAGGATTAGTCCAAGTCAACATGGATTTATGAAAGGGAAATCATGCTTGACTTATCTTCTGGAATTTTTTGAGGATGTGACAAATGAAATTGATGAAGGGGTGCCAGTGGATGTAGTGTATCTAGACTTTCAGAAAGCCTTTGATAAGGTCCCGCACGGGAGACTGGTAACTAAAATTAGAGCAAATGGTATTGGGGTAGGGTGTTGACATGGATAGAAAATTGGTTGGCAGACCGGAAGCAAAGAGTAGGAGTGAACGGGTCCTTTTCAGAATGGCAGGTAATGGCGAGTGGAGTGCCGCAAGGCTCGGTGTTGGGGCCGCAACTGTTTACCATATATATTAATGATTTGGAAAAGGGAATTAGGAGAATCACTAGCAAGTTTGCGGATGACACAAAGCTGGGTGGCAGTGTGAACTGTGAAGAGGATGTTAGGAGGTTGCAGGGTGACCTGGACAGGTTGAGTGAGTGGGCAGATGCGTGGCAGATGCAGTATAATATAGATAAATGTGAGGTTATCCACTTTGGCGGCAAAAACAAGGGGGCAGATTATTAGCTCAATGGGATTAGGTTAGGTAAGGGGGAGGTGCAGCGAGACTTGGGTGTCCTTATACACCGGTCACTGAAAGTTGGCATGCAGGTACAGCAGGCAGTGAAGAAAGCTAATGGAACATTGGCCATCATAACAAGAGGATTTCAGTATAGGAGTAAAGAGGTTCTTCTGCAGTTGTATAGGGCTCTGGTGAGACCACATCTGGAGTATTGTGTACAGTTTTGCTCTCCTAATTTGTGGAAGGACATCCTTGTGATTGAGGCAGTGCAGCGTAGGTTCACGAGATTGATCCCTGGGATGGCGGGACTGGCATGAGGAAAGATTGAAAAGACTAGACTTATAGGAGGAATCTTATAGAAACATATACAATTATAAAAGGACTGGACAAGCTAGATGCAGGAAAAAATGTTCCCAATGTTGGGCGAGTCCAGAACCAGGGGCCACAGTCTTAGAATAAAGGGGAGGTCATTTAAGACTGAGGTGAGAAAAAACGTTTTCACCCAGAGAGTTGTGAATTTATGGAATTCCCTGCCACAGAGGGCAGTGGAGGCCAAATCACTGGATGGATTTAAGAGAGAGTTAGATAGAGCTCTTGGGGCTAGTGGAGTCAAGGGATATGGGGAGAAGGCAGGCACGGGTTATTGATAGGGGATGATCAGCCATGATCACAATGAATTGCGGTGAATTGCACACTCACCACTCTCTGTGAGAAAAAGTGTTTCCTCGCCTCCGTTCTAAATGACTCACTCCTTATTCTTAAACTGTGGCCCCTGGTTCTGGACTCCCCCAACATCGGGAACATGTTTCCTGCCTCTAGCGTGTCCAAGCCCTTAACAATCTTATATGTTTCAATGAGATACCCTCTCATCCTTTTAAACTCCAGAGTGTACAAGCCCAGCTGCTCCATTCTCTCAGCATATGACTGTCCCGCCATCCCGGGAATTAACCTACGCTGCACTCCCTCAATAGCACAAATGTCTTTCCTCAAATTAAGGGACCAAAACTGCACACAATACTCCAGGTGCGGTCTCACTAGAACTCTGTACAACTGCAGAAGGACCTCTTTGCTCCTATATTCGATTCCTCTTGTTATAAAGGCCAACATGCCATTTCTTAGCGCTAACGGCAGGTACTCGGGAAACGTGGTGACGTGAAGATTTTTCAACATGTTGAAAAATGTCCACGAGTAAAATATACTCAGGATGTATAAAATGTCATACTTTCTAACACGTAGTCATACCGTAGTAGCTCGTGAGTTTACCGTAGTAGGACCTGGTGTCCTATATCACTGTTGTATGTTCATGATGGAAATAAGAATACTCTGTATATTCATTCCCTTTGAATTGTAGTTTTATGTAATCCTCCCATAATTTCTGAGTTCCATTTCACAATATCTATCAGACATACAGAATGTTGCAAGGTAATATCTTGCCCAAACTCAGTTGTATCGTTCTATCTCAATAAATATCACAAAATATGCCATTGTTTCAGCCACATTATGACAAAATATAGAATGTAGGTTATTTGTTATCAGTCACCCCATCCCAGAAACAACAGTACTTAAAGAAGAACATTTGTTTTACTAATTTACGAACATGTACCATACAGAATCCGTTGATCCATATCCAACAAACTTTTTTGTGATAATTGCATAAAAGGTATTATTGTCTAAGAAATTTGGTGTGGAATGATAATCCATCTCAGTACTCATTTAGGCAAGTCCTCTCTCTCTCCCTCTCCCTCTCCCTCTCCCCTGCTCGTATTGACAGTAATCGTGTCCAACTGAAAACGTGTGGTTTGTAAACTGAAAACCCCCCTATCTCTGTCCCTCCACTGTCACCCCCCCACACACAAACAGACAGACACACCCAGACACGCACGCAGATAGAGACACACACAGGCAGATAGAGACACACACACACAGCCACTGAGACACAGACACACACACAGCCACTGAGACACACACACACACACACACACAGAAACACAGAGACATACACAGATACAGAGTCACACACACACACAGACAGACACACACATACACATACACATACACACACACACACACACACACACACACACACACACACACACACACACACACACACACACACACACACACACACACACACACACACACACACACACACACACAGACACACAGACACACAGACACACACACACACACACAGACACACACACACACACACACAGGGTTAAATCCCACCCATACCCCAGCCTGGACATTAACCCTGACACCAATGTTAACACGGACTCAAACCTCCAACCTGGTCTGCTGTTGTACTGGCACCGAACGAGTTAACACAACCCCTAGATCTGTTTATCCACAGATTGTCTCCCTCTCGCACTTATCCGTCCTGTTGTCTTTCGTTTCTGCTTCAGGTCTTTTAACTCTATCCCCCCCCGACCAAGAGTGGGCCGGTACGCCGCCGATTTCATACAAATCTGACCCTTTCTCGCCCCCCCCTCCCCCTTTCACTCACACACCGCCTGCCTGCCCGCTCCCGGCGTTTAGCATTGAATACTCACGGCTGAGTTTGCTGCGGTGCTGGGGCTTGCTGCCCTGTAGAATCCCACACCCCCCCACGGTCCAGACCAGAGTCTCAGCCGCTCCAGCGGCAGCGAGTCAAAACACAATTTAACGCATTTATTGAGGAATGTGGATTGATGCATTAATGACCCATTGTATAACTACGTGTTAACTACTGGCTGTTAACAAGTGCTACAGTACCAGTTAACACATTGTTTGTTATCCATGTTCGTTTTGTAAAAAAATCCGTATGGCAAATGTTTTTTAAAAATCTTTATTTAACAAAGCGAATTTGTATTTCCATATGAAATACGGAAAATTAACGCGGGGCCCCCCTTGGGCACGGGGCCCAATTTGGAAAAATCGGTCCAATCGGCCTAAGGCCGGCCCTGTGTCCAATAGAAAAATATCTGTAAATAAGTAAGAGGAAGTCAGTATTGTTAACTGTCCCCTATTGTTTTCTGTTCAGAGGAGATTCAAGGACTCGTAGATCTTCAGTTCCAATGGGAACTAAAGCTCTAGCAGTGCAAAGTAATCCACTCCCTGTGGGATTAGAAACACATTGTCATGGTCAGGGACATTTCCTAGGCTAGAGCTCTAGTGATGGTTTCTAATGGGCAAATTCCACGGTGAAATGGCAGGTCTTCTAGACAGTTTCCTTTAGTGTTTGTCAATGGCCAAACTAAAATCAAGGAGCAGAATAACATTTCAAACTGGTTGCAAATAGTTTTGTGCTCCCAGGTCACCCAGTCAAACTCAGATCTGCTAGGGGCCTGTTTTTTAAATGCCAATTGTGAGCTAAAACAGTGATTCAGTCATGCTTAGAACTGAGAGCCCCATACTTTTCAATCAGTTTTATGCATCCAAAGAATGAATTAGGGGTTATTAATGATGTCATATTTTTACAACACCAATGTTCTTTATTTCAAATGATCAACAGAAATAATGTTTGTTCTGCTGCTACAGAAAATATGAGATTGCATTGTAATAAAATCAGAGATGAAAATACTCTACGCAAAAAGCAGCATCTGTGAAAAGAAAAGCAGAGTTTAGGCCTTTAAGTCAATTAAGTGTCATTTCATTGGATGAAAGGATTTTGACCAGAAAAGATTATCTACCTCGGTGTGACAGTCTTTTGTGATTTTATGTCCAAATTCCAGTATGCCGTGAGATAAAATTATGCAGATTATTTACATATTTTCATTAATTACCCACTGAAAAATGGATAATAGTATTTATATCAGTAATATGTTCACGGTGTTTTACAAGGAATTAATTCAAATAAAGATTTGGCGCTGAAGTTATACCTTTTTTTTGCCCATAAAAACCTCATGCAATCTTCTGAAACTGGTGTGACTGAATATTTGAATATCTGTGTGCTGAGGAACTAATGCTTAATGTGCATGGCCCAATTTAGTATCAGATATATAGTAGGAATATATCTTGAAATATAGTAAGAACTAGACTAAGTGGGACCCGTTGGGTCACATGTTTACACGGGAGGGCTGGTCCCCCAACGCAATATTCCACCTCTCCAACAATTCCAATATTGGTGGTCAGTGGGGGGGAGGGGGCGGGGGCTTTCTGGAGCACTAGTATGGGTGTTGTGGACTGAAGGGACTGGTTTCCAGAGGGCTAGTATGGACAATGTGAGCCAAATGGATTCTTGGGGTGGCAGCTCAGTCACTCAAGCTTGATGTGCTGGCAGCTCACTGTTGGCTGGTGGGCTGGCAGTTGACTCACGGCTATTCCTTGAAAATCCATTTCAGGCAGGGTGCAAGGCCACCAAATTCAAATGCAGTTTCCTACCATTTCAAGCAGGGTGCAAGGCCACCAAGTTCAAGTGCAGTTTCTTACCACTTCCAGCAGGGTGCAAGGCCACCAAATTCAAGTGCAGTCTCATGCCACTTTAAGCAGGGTGCAAGTCCACCAAACTCAAGTGCAGTTACATACCACTTCAAGCAGGGTCCAAGTCCATCGAACTCAAGTGCAGTTTCATGCCACCACAAGCAGGGTACAAGGCCACCAAACTCAAGTACAGTTTCATACCACTTCAAGCAGGGTGCAAGGCCACCAAATTCAAGTGCAGTTTCATGCCACTTCAAGCAGGGTGCAGGGCCACCAAACTCAAGTGCAGTTTCATGCCACCACAAGCAGGGTACAAGGCCACCAAACTCAAGTGCAGTTTCATGCCACTTCAAGCAGGGTGCAAGGCCACCAAATTCAAGTGCAGTTTCATGCCACTTCAAGCAGGGTGCAAGGCCACCAAATTCAAGTGCAGTTTCATGCCACTTCAAGCAGGGTGCAAGGCCACCCACCAAATTCAAGAGCAGTTTCATGCCACTTCAAGCAGGATGCAAGGCCACCAAATTTAAGTGTAGTTTCATGCCAAGCAGGGTGCAAGGCCACCAAATTCAAGTGCAGTTTCATGCCATTTCAAGCAGGGTGAAAGGCCACCACATTCAAATGCAGTTTCATACCATTTCAAGCAGGGTGAAACCACCATAAAACCACCATAAAACACCACAAAACACCACATAAATACCATATAAACACCACACTCACAGTTCAGTAGACATTCAGTGTGTTCAGTTGATTCACAGCTCAGACAGAGTCTTGACCTCTCCCTCCCCCATCTTGCAGAGACTGAGCCACACCCACACTTCCGGGTTTTATAATCCCTCCCCCTCCCACCGGAAGGGGCATGGCCTTCATGGGATGATTGACAGGAGAGAGATTCTCAACATTTTTTGAACACTAATAACACTTTTCTTTTTCATTGATGGGAAAAATCCTCTGCCACTGATGAGCGGAGGGGGGCTGAGTAAGATGGCCAAAAATCACAGCCGAAGCTGGTAGCGTTTTATCTAAAATCAATATATAGTGCAAACAGGAAGTTGTCAAGTTTAGACTTTTAATCATTTGCTATTTCAAACCAACCACCACCAACCATTTGCTGTGCTTTATTTCAAACCAACCACCACCACCAGCCATTTGCTGTGCGTTATTTCAAACCACCACCACCAGCCATTTGCTGTGCTTTATTTCAAACCAATCACCACCACCAGCCATTTGCTGTGCTTTATTTCAAACCAACCACCCCACCAACCATTTGCTGTGCTTTATTTCAAACCAACCAACACATAACCACCATTTGCTGTGCTTTATTTCAAACCAACCACCATTTGCTTTGCTTTATTTCAAACCAACCACATTAAGGGCACTCGAGGTCAGTAAAACCACACTCACAGTTTAGTAGACATGTGTTCAGTGTTATTCACATCTCAGACTGAGAGACGTGACCCTCTTGCTCCCCCATCTTGCAGAGACTGACTGAGGCACTCAACACTTCCTGGTTTTATAGTCCCTCCGGAAGGGGCGTGGCCTTCAGGAGAGAGATTCTCAACATATTTTAAACACTAATAACTCTTTTATTTTTCATAGATGGGGAAAAATCCTCTTGTCCTGCACAGCGGAGGGGGACTCTGAGTAAGATGGCCAAAAATCACAGCCGTAAGTGGCAGTGTTTTTTCTTAAATCAAAATAGAGAACAACAGGAAGTGGTCAAGATCAGACTTATAATAATAATAATAATAATAATAATAATAATAATAATAATAATAATAATAATAATAAATACTTTATTGATCCCCTCAGGGAAATTCAGATGTCCAGAAGCCCCCAACCAACAAACCCACACATTTAAAATGAACGCAGATAGAAAATACATAAAATACAATGTGGACACTACCTGAGAGCAATAAATACTTAAAAAGACCAATAATTAACAATTAAGAATTTAAAAAAATGCAAAAAAGCATCCCCCTACAGCCTAGCGGTCCGAATTATAAAATCTAATGGCTGCAGGGGCGAAGGATCTCCTGAACCGCTCCGTTCTACATGGCAGGGAGAGGAGCCGGTTGTTGTTCTGTGTGCTCTTTTGACCCTCCAGAGTTACATGGAGGGGATGCCAGGGGGTTTTCAGGATGACCTGCACCTTGCGCCTCATACGCCACTCAAGCACATCCATCCCAGAGTCCACTCTCCCCTCCAGCACTGAGCTAGCTCGTTTAACCAGTTTGTCCAGCTTCTTGTTGTTTTATGCACTAATGCTGTTGCCCCAGCAGACAACAGCATAGAAAATAACACTTGCAACCACAGTGTTGTAAAACATGTGCAGCATATCATTAAGCACATTGAAGGATTTGAGCCTTCTGAGGAAAAAGAGTCTGCTCTGGCCTTTTTTGTAGAGGGCGTCAGAGTTGACGGACCAGTCCAGTTTGTTATCCAGGTGCACTACAAGGTATTTATATGTCTGCACCACCTCAATGTCAGCCCCTGCAGCGTTGACCAGCTGAAGGGGGAGCTTGTACCTGCCAAAGTTAACCACCATCTCTTTAGTCTTAGTTGTGTTCAGGATGAGACAGTTCTCTTTACTCCAGGCACAGAAGACATTGGTCAAGTTCCTGTATTCCTCCTCATGCCCGTTCCTTACACATGCCACAATCGCTGTGTCATCTGAATATTTCTGTACGTGGCATGTGTCAGACTTATAATTAAAGTCTGCAGTACACAGGGTGAAGAGGAACGGGGCCAGAAGCATTCCCTGTGGGGCTCCAACATTGCACACCACTGTGCCAGAGACACAGTCCCCCAGCTTAACAAACTATGGTCGACCCGTCAGGTAGTTGTATATCCAGGAGATAAAGGTGGAGTTCACCCCCATCTTCATAAGCTTGTCATTCAGAATCAGCGGTTGGATGGTGTTGAACGCACTTGAGAAGTTGAAGAACATAATCCCCACATAGCCACCTGGTTCGTCCAAAAAGGAGTAGATCCGGTGCAGCATGTAGAGGACTGCGTCATCCACCCCAATGTTCTCCTGGTATGCAAACTGTAATGGGTCTAGAGCGTGCTCGACATGTGGTCTCAGGAGACGAATGAGTAGCCGCTCCATTATCTTCATGATATGGGATGTGAGGGCCACCGGTCTGTAGTCGTTGATCTCGGTCGGCCGCCCTGCTTTGGGAACCGGCACGAGACATGATGTTTTCCACTATATTTAGTCATATAGATATTCTTGAACTATAGAAGAAATCTCAGGAATATACTAAGGTCAATTTAAAGTATCAAATAATTATGCTTAAATTGAGATAAGCATGTGTCTGGGGATAAAATAATTTTGTGGTTCAAATTTAAAAGAGTTGTCCTGTCTCCTGTACTTTATTTCTATATGTAATACTCCATTGCCTTAATGCTGGCATTTTTTTTTAAAGTCCTTCTCATCACCCACCATAGGATAGGCAGCACTGACCAATTCCCTTCTCTGGGAAAAAGATAGTCCTTCACTGCAGGGTAGATGACCTTGAATGGGTCTATTCATCCAAGTGTACTGTGGCTAACATTGCAGATGTTCCCTTTGGTATTGTGTGTATCCATTGTACAGGTTGCCTGCTTTAACTTCCAGTGGTTTGACAAATAGCCAGTGATACTTCATTAGATTAATATTTAGTATGCAGAAAATATATCTGCATTTCTATAATAAGAGGCTTAGTACACACGGGGTTGTGCCTTTTTATTCATGCATTTATGATAAGGGAGATATGATAATTTATTTTGATCACGGATTATGGTTAGGTTCAATTAAAGCCATAAAGGGCCTGTCCCACTTGGACGACCTAATCCACGAGTTTAGAAGACTCTAGAAGAGTTGAAAAACATGTCAAGGTCGTGTTGACTCGCTGAAGTAAAAGACCTCCTACAACCTCCTACGACTATGTCTACAACCTCCTACGACTATGTCTATGCCCTCTTACGACCCCCTCGACCTCAGTCTTCCACACCTAAGACCAACTACGACGTAGCTATGTGGAAAATGACCACATGATAAAATGATGTCATGTTTGCATTTTTTTTCTCGGGTCAGTTACCGACCTACGACTACCTACAACTATCTACGACTACCTACGACTACCATCACAACCTACTACGACCTACCTATGACCTACCTACGAGTAAAAAGTATCAATTTTTTCATTGCCGACCTTTTTTTTACTCGTGGACATTTTTTATCAGGCTGGAAAAAACGGCGCAACCTACTTGAGGCCACGAGTACGCGGAGACCACTCACGAGCATGAGGAAGAGTTACAAAGACCTCCTACGACCTCGTGGTGACCATGCTGCAAGTATGAGTTAAGGGCAAACTCGGCAGAGGTCACCAATTAGGTTGTGAAAGTGGGACGGGGCTTAATCAACTCTAGTTTTCAACTAAGTGATCAGCCAGTCTTATTTTTTTTGTTTTGAGTATTTGTTGATTATTTCACAAATGAACTCCATTTCCAAACACTCAGAATGTGTCTACGTAATTTTTCCACTTCTCACTGAAAGGTGCTGGCGTGGGAATTAGATCAGTAAGAAGCATGCATACCCCTAATGCATCTAATGAGTTGAATGCCATAACTTTACTTCAGGTCAAGAGCCACGTGGATAATAATCAAAATGAACAACAAAGTGTAAGATACACAAAAAAGCTGGAGCAACTCAGCGGGTGCAGCAGCATCTATGGAGCATGGAGATAGGCTATTTCCTTCGCTCCATAGATGCTGCTGCACCCGCTGAGTTTCTCCAGCTTTTTTGTGTACCTTCGATTTTCTTCTTAAACAAAGTGTAAGATCACTGCAAGTCTTAGTTCAATAGGTATTTGCTCTCAACAAGGGAAGTGGCATGTCTTTCATCTTTATTAAATGACCAGGAAATGAAAATAGATCTCAAGAGGTTTCAGCCCTTGACTCCATTTACTCCAATCTTTGTTATTTGCCTTAACTTCCTTTAGGTTGATAAATGGATGTTGAAACCGTATTAGAATTAAATTACCATATTTAAAGAAACATTGAAAATTAAAATGTAAAAAATGTGAATTCGACATGGACTTGGATAGGTTGCTTGCTTTCCTTTTATACAAAGATGTATTTAATCTAAATAATCTAATGTTTGACATGATGGGTTTGGCTTTTGTAAGCAAAGTTCTGCATTATTTGCATAGTGCAATTTAATCTGAAAGTCAAGAGTTCATGAATATGAATGTCTAAAATATTCTATGCACAGTGTGCCGAAATGTAAAAATGCCTCAAGGAATATCAGCCCCAAAATCTATTTCAATTTCAGTGTCCTTTCTGTTGCAATATTCATAAATACAACCTTGATGTTTGAAAGTATTTTTTTAATCCCCATCTGTTAAATTCCAAAGCTGTTCCTACAATATCTTGGCATTTGGCTTTATCTAGTTAGGAGGCATAATCTCTTTAGCCACTGGCACTGCCATTCTAAACAGCCTGTACGTACTGTAAGGCTATACATGTGAAACAAAAGCAGGTGTAGGACAAACCATCTCTCCAGTCTATTCTGCCATTCAGTCGGGTCATGGGTATTCCATTCTTTGACCCACTCTACATTCTTTAGTTCCATTAGTACCTAAAAATGTATCAATCTCAATATTAAATAAACTCAGTGAGCAGATAGGAAATATCAACGATTCACATATTTCTAAATGATGAATTTCCTCCCAATGTCATCTGTGTGTTGTCAGAGCATTATCTTAAGATTATGTCCCCTCCTCTTAAGAATTGTAATTGTCGTGATAACAACACCCCTTGTTCTTCTGGTCCCCTGAGCGTATAGACTAGGTTCTCTCAACATTTCCTTTCAGACCAGGAATTAATCTGATGACCCTTTGCTGCACCTCCTTTGATTATATCCTTCATTAGCTAAGAAGACCAAAATGATACACACTACTCCAGGTGTGAGGTCACCAGATAATCACAGTAGGACTTATTTTTTATTCCAACTTCCTTGCAGTAAAAGACTAGCATCTTGTTTAACTTCTAATTGCTTTCAACAATAATCAGTACATGTTCTGGTATTTGTAAGATACACAAATCCTTTAAATACTAACAATAACTAAACCTTCATCTTTCCAAAGGATCCTGCTTTTTGCCTCCTTGTTCTAAAGTGGATAATTCCATATTTTTTACCTTGTATCCCATCTGCCACCTTTTCTGATCATGTAACCAGTCTCAATTCCTCTGCAGCACTTTTGCATTCAATTGCCAGTTTATTTTTCCTTTCAGCTTTGTTTCATGATCAAACATGAGTATATATTGCATGCCTCTCCCTCTACTAAGCCAGCATATTGACTGTAAATAGCCAAGGCCTAAACACTAATCCTTGCAACGTTCAATCACTTAAGGGCCTGTCGCACTTAGGCAACCTTTTAGGCAAGTGCAGGAGACTCTGCGCTCACCTCATGATCGCCACATGGTCGCCACATGTTCGCTGGTGGTCTCTGGTGAGTCTCCTTCATGGTCGTGAGGAGTTCCCGCATTCTGGGAACTAGTCGTTGCCTCAGTATGGTCGCTGCAAATTTTTCAACATGTTGAAAATTTTTCTGCAACCAAAAATTGGCCGCTGTGGAGAAAATCGATAATCCTGTAGTCATAGGTGCAGTTGTAGTGGGTTCGCCATGTAGTTATGGGTAGTCGAGGTAGTCGTATGTAGTTTTAGTTAATCACCTTTGCTGACCAGGCATTTTCATTGGCTCATTGGGGAAAAATTACGTAAGCACGAGTTTTCAGAACAAAGGAAAACCGACTGGTAATGTTAAATGCCCGCCAAACTTCACAGCTGTGTATCTCTGGCTTAATAAAACTTCTCTGGCTTCTTAAACGTGTCTCCACTCCTCCTCCCCCTCTTCTTCCCCCCCCCCAATTCTCCCCTCTTCTCCCCCTTCTCCCCTCCCCCTCTTTTAAAGGACTTACCGTACACTGTGCTAGCCGTCTTAAGGGGCTGTCCCACTTGGGCGACCTAATTGGCGAGTTTAGAAGAATTTGAAAAAATGACATGTTGAAGATCTCCTTCGACCTCCTTCGACTATGTTGAAAACCAGCTTCGGCTAGCTACGATTAACTTCGGGAAAATTGGACACCTAATAGTGGAGAGTGAAGACGACCTCCTTCGACCTCCCTTCGACTATGATGAAGACTATCTACGACTACCTTCGACTACCTTCGATTACCTATGACTAACATGCCGACCTACTACGTCCTACTACGACTAAACCTACGAGTAAAAAAGTATTGATTTTTTCCATGGCGACCTTTTTTTACTCGTGGGCATTTTTTAACATATTGAAAAAACACCGCGACCTAGCTGAGGCCTCGAGTACACGGAGACCACTCTCGAGCATGAAGGAGAGTTACGAAGATCTCCTACGACCTTGTGTCGACTATGTTGTGAGTATGAGTCGAGGGCAAACTCGCCAGAATCGCAGATTAGGTCGCCCAAGTGGGACAGGCCCTTTAACCTTCCTGTTCATCACGGTGTGTGTCTGTATCACCTTGGCTTTGCACCACGTGAATTGCAGACAGCGCTCCCACGCTTTCCCTGGCCCCCGCTTTTGTGATGTGTTTATGTGTGTGTGTGTGTGTGTGTGTGTGTGTGTTCCACTCTGACAGTCGCCTTTCGAGTTCCCGTTTTTTCAGGCGAGTGCCGCGAGCTTGACAGTCGCTGGCAGTCCGTTGAAAAATTGTCTAAGTGGAACAGGCCCTTCTGACCTGCCATGAGGAAAATGGTGTATTTGTACTGCCTACTTGTTTTAGTTTTAGTTTTAGAGATGCAGCAAGGAAACAGGCCCTTCAGTCCACCAAGTCCACACACATGAAAGGTCTACTAACAGGTCATCAGATGAAATGTAGAAACAAGAAACTGCAGATGTTGGTTTACAAAAATGAGCTCAGAATGCTGGAATAGAGCAGCAGGTCAGGCAACATCCTTGGAGACCATAGACAGGTGAATTTCGAGTTGATTCCCTTCTTCAGGTTGATTGTGGGGGAAGACGGGGAGAAAGCTGGGGCAAAACATAACATGGCAGGTAATAATGAGGCTATTACCTGCCACACTTTGTCCTGCCCCTCTTCTTGCCAGCTTTCTTCCTCCACCCCATCCCCCACCACACGTAATCAGTCTGAAGAAGGCACCTGACCTGAAATGCCACCTATCCATGTTTATCCATGTTCTTTTGGGATGCCGCCTGACCCACCGAGTTACTCCAGCACCGTGTGTCCTTTTTCATCAGATGAATCGGTACCTTTATTCTTCTCTCTGCAGCTGCTGACTGATCTGTGGCATATTTCCAACATTTTTGTTTGATTTTGCCTCCAATTTCATGCATCTGCATTTTAAAATTTGTTTTCTGTTTATAATCTGCTTGGCTATAATATGTGATAGGCCCATCTCCCATTTCTCATTCAGAAACCACTCATCCCACCTCTTCCATGACTTACTCGCTGACTCAACACCAGCCCCTGATGCTGTTGGGTCCCCCTATCTTTAAACCCACAGAAAAAGTGCATTGCCCTATCAGTAAGACCTCCATCACATAAGTTTATAGAGTCTTTGTACATAATTTCTTTTGATTGATTTGAATTTATATACATTTTAATCCTGAAGGACCATTTTTAGTTTGTTGTCCCAATGAAATGGCAACACATTGGTGCAAAATGAGTCTGAAAACAGATGGGAAGTACCTTTGCTGTTTGTTAACAGTGCATCGTTGGAGCTGATGCCACGTGAAGAGAATGCTGATGAAATAAAAGTTATGTCTTCCAGGTATATACAGTAACTTGACTTCTTTACAGCATTACAGCACTCACTTCAGAACACTTCACAGATGAGTTTATTCTATGAATAAAGAATTGAATTTGAAAATGACCATGACCATAGGATTGAGTTTTTCTTTCTTCAAAGAAACAGATTGTTGAGTCCTTGAATGTATCCTGGCTTTGAATTATATGGTTGAAGAAATGTTGCTTTAGTTATTATTCTTTATAAGAAAAATGATATTCTACGTTCTTATTGTAAAGCATTCTCTTAATTAAGAATCTAAAAATGACGGCTCAATATTGGATACGCCTATTGTTCAGCCATTATTTGGGGCGGCATAGTGATTCAGCTGGTAGAGCTGCCACCTCACAGTGTCAGAGGCCGGGGTATGATCCTGACCTCAGGTACCTGCCTGTGTGGAGCTTGCACATTCTCCCTCTGACCCTCTGGGTGCTCCGGTTTCCTCCCACATCTCAAAGATGCTAGCGTTTGTAAGTTAATTGGTCTCTGTAAATTAAAATGCCTCTAATATGCAGGGAATGGATGTGAAAATGGGATAACATAGAACAAGCATGAATTGATGGTTGGTGTGAACACATAGATACATAGAAAATATGTGCAGGTGTAGGCTATTTGGCCCTTCGAGCCAGCACCGCCATTCAATATGATCATGGCTGATCATCCATAATCAGTACCCCGTTCCTGCTTTCTCCCCATATCTGTTGATTCAATTAGACCTAAGAGCTATATCTAACTCTCCCTTGACAACATCCAGTGAAGGCCTCCATTGCCTTCTGTGGCAGAGAATTCCACAGATTCATAACTGTCTGGGTGAAAAAGGATTTTCTCATCTCAGTCCTAAATGGCCTACCCTTTCCCTTAAACTGTGACCTCTGGTTCTAGACCCCCAACATCAGGAACATTTTTCCTGCATGTAGTCTGTCCAATCCCTTAAGAATTTTATATGTTTCTTTAAGATCCGCTCTCATCCTTCTAAACTCCAGTGAATATAAGCCCAGTCGATTGATTCTTTCATCATATGTCAGTCCCGGCATACCGGGAATTAACCTGGTGAACCTACGCCACACTCCCTCAATAGCAAGAATGTCCTTCTTCAAATTAGGATACCAAAACTGCACACAATAGGGGCCTGTATATCTGCAGTAGGACCTCCTTGCTCCTAAACTCAAATCCTCTCGCAATGAAGGCCAACATGCCACTTGCTTTCTTCACTGCCTGCTGTACCTGCATGCTTACTTTCAGTGACTGATGCACAAGGACACCCAGGTCTCATTTACCTGGTTCTCCTTTACCTAATCTGACACCATTCAGATAATAATCCGCCTTCTTGTTCTTGCCACCAAAGTGGATAACCTCACATTTATCCACATTGTACTGCCTCTGCCATGCATCTGCCCACACACGCAACCTATCCAAGTCACACTGCAGCCTCCTAGCATCCCCCTCGCAGCTCACAATACCACCCAGCTTTGTGTCATCCGCAAATTTGGAGATGTTACATTTAATTCCCTCATCTAAATCGTCAATATATATTATAAATAACTGGGGTCCGAGCCTTGCAGCACCGAGCCTTGCGGCACCCCACTGGTCACTGCCTGCTATTCTGAAAAGGACCAGTTAATTCCTACTCTTTGCTTCCTGTCTGCCAACCAATTCTCTATCCATGTCGAAACCCTACCCCGAATACCATGTGCTCTAATCTCTTGTGTGGGACCTTGTCAAAGGCTTTTTGGAAGTCCAGATAGAACACATACACTGGCTCTCCCTTATCCATTCTACTTGTTACATCCTCAGAAAATTCTAGAAGATTAGTCAAGCATGATTTCCCCTTCATAAATCCATGCTGACTTTGACCGATCCTGTCACTGCTTTCCAAATGCGCTGCTATTACATCTTTAATAATCGACTGAAACATCTCCCCCACTACCGATGTCAGGTCTATAATTACACATTCTCTCCCTCCTTTCTTAAAAATTGGGTTACATTAGCTTCGGTCCAGTCCACAGGAACTGATCCAGAGTCTATAGAACTTTGAAAAATGATCACCAATGCATCCATGATTTCTAGGGTCTCTTCCTTGAGTACTCTGGGTGCAAAGGGCCTGTTTTCATGTTAAATCTCTTAAACTAAAACTAAAGCAGCCATTTGGAAATGAAGAGAATGCCTGATGGGTGTGCACACATATGGGCTGTGAATCACACCCTAAACCACTTTGGCAGAGTGCCCTCTATCCTCATGTGAGAAGCTGTTAGTCCACTAGCACAATGTGGTCACGACCTGCTCCTCATTGCTGCTGTGACTTCAGTTCACCCTGAGATCAGCAGCAATGCCCAAGAAGACTCCACCATCCCAATCAATCCGCACCCAAACCATGTCAACCATCTTCTTCATGCACCTGAAAGAAGACAAAAGACAATAGAAAATAGACAATAGGTGCAGGAGTAGGCCATTCGGCCCTTTGATCCTTTGATTCAATATGATCATGGCTGATCATCCCCAATCAGTACCCCGTTCTTGCCTACTCCCCATATCCCCTGACCCTGCTATTTTTAAGAGCCCTATCTAGCTCTCTCTTGGAAGCATCCAGAGAACCTGCCTCCACCACCTTCTGAGGCAGAAAATTCCACAGACTCACTACTCTCTGTGAGAAAAAGTGTTTCCTCGTCTCCGTTCTAAATGGCTTACTCCTTATTCTTAAACTGTGGCCCCTGGTTCTGGACTCCCCCAACATCGGGAACATGTTTTCTGCCTCTAGCGTGTCCAAACCATTAACAATCTTATATGTTTCAATGAGATCGCCTCTCATCCTTCTAAACTCCAGAGTGTACAAGCCCAGCTGCTCCATTCTCTCAGCAATTGACAGTCCCGCCATCCCGGGAATTAACCTTGTAAACCTACGCTGCACTCCCTCAATAGAAAGAATGTCCTTCCTCAAATTAGGGGACCAAAACTGCACACAATAGGTGTGGTCTCACTAGGGCTCTGTACAACTGCAGAAGGACCTCTTTGCTCCTATATTCGATTCCTCTTGTTATAAAGGCCAACATGCCATTCGCTTTCTTCACTGCCTGCTGTACCTGCATGCTTACTTTCATAGACTGATGAACAAAGACCCCCAGATCCCATTGTACTTCCCCTTTTCCCAGCTTGACGCCATCTAGGTAGTATTCTGCTTTCCTGTTTTTGCTACCAAAGTGAATAACCTCACATTTATCCGCATTAAACTTAATCTGCCATGCATCTGCCCACTCCCCCAACCTGTCCAAGTCACCTTGCATTCTCATAACATCCTCCTCACAGTTCACACTGCCACCCAGCTTTGTGTCATCTGCAAATTTGCTAATGTTACTTTGAATCCCTTCATCCAGATCATTGATAGCTGCGGTCCCAGCACCGAGCCTTGCGGTACCTCACTAGTCACTGCCTGCCATTCCGAAAGGGACCCGTTAATCCCTACTCTTTGTTTCCTGTCTGCCAACCACTTCTCTATCCATGTCAGCACTCTACCCCCAATACAATTTTGCCCACTAATCTCCTTTGTGGGACCTTATCAAATGCAGAGGAAGTATGGCATCCACTTCCACTACTAAATCACTGTAGGGAAATGCGAGTATCAGAATAGTGATTCGAATGCAAAGCGCTTCATTGAAGGTGAAATATACTCAAATAACAGCAGAGCTGATAAAACTAAAGAGTCCCGACTCAAAATATCACTAATCCACATACTTCAGAGATGTTGCCAGAAATGCGGTTATTCCAGCATTTTGTGTCATTTTTTTAATCAAATTTATTCAAGGTAGTAAATGTACTCCTTACAGCTGAACACTCACTCAATATATGGACTCAAGCCTGTTCCTCTATGATGAATAGATGCATGGACTTCCTACCAATAACAAAATAAAAACACAAATACCGTTAGGTCAACAAATAGCATGCTGTAAGAACTCAGCCGGTTCAGCAGCAACAACGGAGGGTGGTAGATGATAGGTGATGCCATTAGGCCCAACCTATGTGAAGGAAGGAACTGCAGATGCTGGTTTATACCAAAGATGGAAAAAAAAATGCTGGAGTAACTCAGCAAGACAGGCAACATCTCTGGAGTGAAGGATTAGGTGACGTGTCGGGTCGAGACCCTTCTTCGGGCTGAGTAGGCCACACCTAAGTACTCAATACATCCTCTGATTAAAATAAATGTGTCCTATACTGTTCAGAAAGCTTTACTGTGCATTATGCATGAGCTCAATGCTCTTAAGGCAGTGGAATTGATTGTAGACATTATGAGAGCTCCCCCTCCCCTCATCCCACTCACCATCAACAGCACCACAGTCACATCTGTGGAGTCTTTTACGTTCCTGGCTACCATCATGTCCAATCACTTAAATGGGGGGCTACCATCAACCCTACAGTCAAAAAGGCACAATAGAGGATGTACTTCCTGCAGCAGCTGAGGAAGCACAATCTGCCACAGGCAATGATGGTCCAATTCTACACAGCCATCGTAGACTCTGTCCTCACCTTCTCCATCATGGTCTGGTTTGGCTCAGCCACCAAGCACGACATCTGGAGGCTGCAGTGAACCATCCGATCAGCTGAGAAGGTTATTGGCTGCAACCTTTCCACCATTGATGAACTGCACACTGCAAGGGCCAGGAAGTGAGCAGGTAAGATCATCTCTGACCCCTCTCATCTTGGCCACAAACTCTTTGAATCACTTCCTTCTGGAAGATGACTCCAGACTGTCAAAACTGCCACAGCCAGACATGAAA
>CM075977.1:301806050-301828056 GCA_038087875.1 Malacoraja senta | reverse complement strand
CTCCCCCACCCCTCTCTCCTCCCTCTCCCTCTCCTCACCCCTCTCCCTCTCCTTCCCTTCCTCCTCCCACCCCCTCTCTCAACCCCATCCCTCTCTCCCCCACCCCCCTTCGCTCTCATCCCCCCACCCCCACCACTCTCACCCCCTCCCCACCACTCTCACCCCTCCCCACCCCTCTCTCCACCCTCTCCGCTTCCCCTTCTCCATCTCCCTCTCTCCTCACCCCTCTCCCTCCTTCCCTCCCAACCCCTCTCTCCCCCCATCCCCCACCCCTCTCCCCCACCACTCCCCTATCCCTCTATCCCTCTTCCACCACCCCCCCTACCCCTCCCCACTCCTCCCCTCTCTCCCCCATCCCCCTACCCCTTCCCACCCCCTCTCCCTCCCACCCCTCTCTCTCCCCCCTCTCCCTTCCCCCATACCTCTCTCTCCCCTTCCCTTCATCCCTTCTCTACACCTCTGCCCCCGCCCCTCTCACACCCCTCTCCCTGCTCTCTCCTTCCCATCCCCATCCCCCCTCTCTCCCCTTCCCCCCTCTCCCCCCTCTTCTCCCAACCCACTCTCACCTTTCCTACTCCCCCTCTCCCCTCCATCCCCTCTCCCACCCTCCCCTCTCCCCCACCCCGTCTCCCTCTCTCTCCCCCCCTCTCTCCTTCCCTTCTCTCTCTCTCTCTCTCTCTCTCTCTCTCTCTCTCTCTCTCTCCTCTCTCTCTCTCTCTCTCTCTCTCTCTCTCTCTCTCTCTCTCTCTCTCTCCTCCTCCTCTCTCTCTATCTCTGCCCTGCCACCCCTCCCTCCCCTCCCTTCCCCCCTCTCCCCCCTCCCCCTTTCCCCCCCACCCCTCTCCTCCTCCACTCCCCACCTCCATGCCTATCTCCCCTACTCCTACTCCTTCTTTCCTCCTCCAACCTCCCTCCCCCCTCCTCCCACCCCTCCTCCACCCCCTCTACCAACCAACCCCCCACTCCCCTTCCAACCCCCCTCTCCCCTCCCCTCTCTATCACCCCCCTTCCCCCGCCTCTCTCCCCACTCCGCCTCCTCTCTCTCCCCCCTCATCTCTCCCCCTCCCTCTCCCCCCCCTCTCGCCTCCTCTCTCCCCCAACTCCTCTCTCCCCTCTACTCTCTTCCCCCCTCGCCCTCTCTCCCTCTCTCTCTCCCCCTCTCTCTCCCCCTCTCTCTCTCTCCCACCCTCTCCCCCCCTTCCACCTCCACTCCCTCTCCCCCTCCTCTCCCCCCTCTCCCATCCCCGTGTTTCCCCTACCCCCCCTCATCCCCCTCCCCGCCCTCGCTGTGTGTGTGGGAGGTGGTTAGTGTGCGTGTGAAGCCGCAGGACCCCCCCCCACAACCGCACGTTGAGGGGACGGGACCCAGCGGTCTCCTCCTCCCTCCCCACCCCGTCTCCCCCTACTCCCCTCTCAACCCCCATCTATCCCCTCCCCCCCCCTGTGTGTGTGGGGGTTGGTTAGTGTGCGTGTGAAGCCTCATTGCCTCATGGAGGTTGTAGCCATGAACGTTGTCATCTTGTCCAAACACTTGGATGTCATCTAGCTATCTCATGTAAGGATTGACTGATTTTTCCTCTGAATTAGCAAACAGTTGATTCAGGAGATTGAGGCTGGAAACAAGCTAGACAGGCATTGTGACTTTTTTGCTGGTTTTGAATCTGGTCTGGTCTCTGCAAACAACACTTACACATGGAGAAACACAGCTGTGAGAGACCAAATGTACTGATGAGATTTGTCACGTCCCCTTTAATAGACCATCAGCAAAAACCTACCTATATTGATTGACTGATTGCTTGCATTTATTTTGTCAATCATAAATAAATTTGAAACGAGATGTTGTTGCCATTACAATAAAAGCAAACAAAAACACACAATTACATAAAATTTAACATAAACATACATCACGGTGACGCTACTCCAGGCACCTCCTCGCTGTGATGGGTAGGTAAAAAAGGTCTTATCTCTTCCTTGCTTCTTCTTCCACGGTCAGGCAGTCAAACTGATGCATCAAGGTGATCGAGGCTCTCAATATTGAAGCCCCCGCTGGACAATGGAAGATCCCACGGCCAAGCCGCACAGGGTGATGAAAGGTCCTGCGAATAGGTCAATTCAAGCCTTGCTCTTCGGGGGCAGAAAGAACCTGCTGTTGCTGGAGCTCTTGAAAAAATTGGTCGCCAGTCAGGGGACCTGCGAACTCCTGAAGTTACAGTCCACAGAGCCCGTGGCCGAAGCCTCTGAAAGTAGAGTCGCAGCCGCAATCGCAGTGCGACCACATCTTCCTAATGTCAGCCAGCTCCTCAATGGTAAGTCCACAGGCCCCACGACCAGAGCTCTCAAGGTCAATCCCAGCTGGAAGCCGCCAACTCCTCAATGTTAAGCCACAGCGCAAGCAGAGATACGACACAGAAAAAGTCACATCTCCTTTGAAGAAAAAACTAAAATATAAATCATTTCTACATTAAAAATTATGCAATTAACTAATTTCTCTGTTTTTATCACGGAGAAAGACATGATGACCTGGGAACTTGGGAAAGTTAATGTAGAAGTCTTGAGGACAGTCTTTATTGTACTCAAAGTGGTGCTGGACGTCCTAAGACATGTGCAGACAGATACATCTCCTGAGGCTGACCAAGGAGCAAGAGAAGAAATTGCAGGAGTCCTGAATGAGAGCTGTGAATCATTGTTGGACACAATAAACATGCCAGAGGGCTGGATGGTGCCTCATGTTATGTTTCTACTTCAGAGTAGCCTTAAGAAGTGCTGGAAAGAAAAGCCTGGGAACAATAGAGCAGTAAGCCTATCATCTATGGTAGGAAAGTTACTGGGGAGGATTCTAATGGATAAGATATACATTCATTTAGAAAAACATGGGTTGATTAGGGATAGTCAGCACGGTTCTGCACTTGGGAGGTGTAGTCTCACAAAATTGATTGAGTCTTTTGAAGAAGTAACTAAGAAGGTTAACAAACATGGTCTATGTGGACTTCAACAAAGCCTTATAGAAAGCAGAATTTTGATCAACTGGGCAAGTGGGCTGAAGAATGGCTAATGGAGTTTAATAGTAAGATTAAATGAGAACTTACCAGTTTGAAGTTTGATCTTTATTTTATGAGGAGTTACGATGAGGGATTACGTGAAGAAGACCCCGTCCAGCCACATGCGCGTCAATCTTCAAAGCAGCGGTGTGAAATCACAGGTAATAGTAATTGAAGTACAATAGTAAGATTAGAGAAGACTAGAACTACCAGATGACATTTATGAGGGTTGGGAGCGGAGGGCACATAATCCCTCATCGTAACTCCTCATAAAATAAAGATCAAACTTTGTTTAATCTTACTATTAAACTTCAAACTGGTAAGTTCTCGTTTATTCTTACTATTTTACTTCGGAGTCACGTGAGTGACTACGTGAAGATTTCAAAGCTCTGTGATTTCATTGCCGCAGATTCAAATCCAGGGCGTCTCACTGCATCGATTGACTCAGAATGAGTAAATAGTCAATAATGCATCAAACCATAACATTGCTTTAAACGCATTAACGGTTTATTTTGTAAAGAAACAATAACAACCCCTTCTATCCCAGGGGGAAACTATAAAACAACTTAAAACAGAATGGGCAAATACCCCCAGTTTGGCAATTGGCTTATGATAAAACATTTGGAACATCAATTCTCTGGACCATCCTGCGGCCGCGAGAATATGGTCTATAGGGACGTCCATTGCCCTGGCCGCTGAAGTTGACGCCGCCCTGGTGGAATGAGATTTAAAATTGTCAGTGTCAATCCCAGCATAAACCAGAACCTGCTTTAGCCACCTTGAAATAGTCTGAACCGATACCTTATTATGCGTTTTTTTGTGGTTAATAAACAATGCTGATTCCGCACCTCTTAGGGTTCTGGTGGCATCGATGTAATATAACAAATGTGACACCACACACAGGTGGGAATCCGTAGGGTATGCCGAAAAATCTTACCCCTGTCACTCCTAGTCTGCTCTGCTTTAGTAGATTATTGATGAAAAAAGTAATGGCATCTGCTGATACCTCCATCCTGTCTATTCTCAGCTTTTATAATGTCTGCACACGTTGGCTGAAACCAGCGCCATGAGCATGACTACCTTCATGGTGCCTATAGCCCAAGACAGGGCTGTGACAGGAGTCCACTGACGAAGGAGCATAAGAACATCGCTTACATTCCAGATAACTGAATACCTGGGCCTGGGAGGATTAGAATTAAAATTCCCTTCATAAACCTAGAGACTAGAGGGTGTGACCCCACTGGACATTCCTCTGATCCCATCCATATGTATGAAGACAGGGCACTTCTGGCTGTATTGATCGCACTATAGCTTAACTTATGATCGAAATACAGAGTTGACAAGAACTCCAGTACGTCTGGGATGCCTGCCGTTTTATATGAAATATTCTGCCGTAGGCAGAACACCTCCCATTTCCTTATAGAAGAAATGTACTGCTATTTTGTACTATCCCTCCAGGCCGCAGTAATAACATCCACGGTGCGATCGGATAGTCCTCTCCCCAGGTATGGCCTTCTTAGAATCTGCAAATTAATAGATCAATACGATCATGTAAAGGGTGTTGATCGCCAGTTACCAGGTGCAACAGCAGATTTCTATGTTTGGGAACAATCATAAAAGGCTGTGTGATTATCTGCAACACGAGAGGGAACCATGGCTGAGTAGGCCAGTCAGGTACCACCAATACTCCTGAAGCGGAGTCCTGCTTAATTTTTTGTAGACACCGACTGATGAGGGAAAATGGAGGAAATGCATATAAAAACATTCCACCCCAATGCAGCGAGAATGCATCGACCGCTGCTGCCCCAGGATCTGGTTCCCATGAAACATATTTAGGTAACTGGTGGTTTAGTCTGGATGCAAACAAATCAATATCTGGCATCCTGAATCGAGCCACAACATCGTTAAATATCTCATGATTCAACATCCATTCTGTGTTGTCATTGAATTTGCATGACCTTGTGTCTGCCACTATGTTGAATCTACCTGGTAAATAGATTGCTGACAGCCAAATGTCACTGGTAATACACCAGCTCCAAGTCAGATTTGCCAATCTATCACAAGATTCTGACTTGATTCCACCCTTATGATTAACATACACCACAGCTGTAGTGTTGTCAATCTGAACCTGAACATGCAAGTGACTCTTAGTAGAGCAATAAGCTTTAAGCCCATAAAATGTTCCCAAAAGCTCTAAATAATTAATCCCTCGTAATTGCAGAAGAGGTGCTTCTTGCCTCTTTCATCTGCCTCCACAGCTGGAAATAGTATCCGTAGCACCCCAACCTAGAGCACTAACATCAGTCTGTAAGACAATGGAAAGTGGGTCAACCAAAATTTTGCTGGAACTACTTGAGACATTCATGATCCACCATTGTACTTCAGCAATGCCTTCAGCTGATAATTCCATGGGCCTGTCAAAATGACCTGAATGTGTCCTCAGTGCCTGTTCTTTTGCTCTTTGTAATTGCTGGTAATGCAGAGGTCCAAACTGCACACCTGGAAAAGAAGCTACAAATTTGCCAATCAAGCTTGTCTAATTGAAGGTCGTTGTTCTCCAATGAGCTTAATACAGCCTTCAATTAACTGCAGCCTTTTATCCTTGGGCAGAGTCACTAACATGTGCTCTGAGTTAATAGTGAAACCCAAGTAATTAATTACTTTGCCTGGTGTTAATTTGGACTTATCTGGGTGAATGATGAACCCCAATTTTTCAAAAGTGAGCTTCACAACTGAAATGGATGTTTCAGCTTTGTCCCGAGTCTTTCCTACAATTAAAATATCGTCCAAATAGGCCATTACAATATGACCCTGAGCCCGAAGTAGCCCCAGGACTGGTTTTAACAATTTTGTAAATAATCTAGCTGAGGTTAATACATTAGGCAGTGCTTTGAATTGCCACAATTGACTCATCCAGCTAAATTTCAAATATTTCCTGTCATCGCAATGAACAGACACTGAGTAATATGCATCTTTAAGATCTATGCTTGCCATATAACAACTTCTAGAAACCAGTTGTTTAGCCGTGGCAAAAGTTTCCATTTTGAAATGTCTAAATTGTACAAAGGGGTTAAGGCTCGTCAGGTCTAGAATGATTCTACACCCTCCGTCCTTTTTTGACCTAGGAAAATATTTGATACAAATTGGTGCAGTTTATGAACCGACCTCTCAATTACCCCTTTATTGCATAATTTTTCAAGTTCTGCCTGTATCTCAATATTCTCTTCCTGTGAGAAAATGAGTGTCTGGCTAGGAACATGCTGAGTGGGTGGACATAAATTGGGATAGAATTCAATTCGAAACCCTTCAATACTGCACAGTACAAACGGATCTGAAGTCATCTCATACCATTCTTTTAGAAACAAGTGTAGTCTACCCCCAACTTGTAGGTGTTTTTCACTCAACATATTACTATCAGGAGCAAACCCACCTACCTGCATGGTTACCGGTGGAACTTGTTGCCCCCGGTTCCTCATGGGAAAATTAATGTTTGCCTGTGTGCCTACAGCAGGGCACCAGCTGCGCATATTCGGGAATGAACGGCTCGTTCCTTCACCAGCCCCGGTCATTGCACCCCGTCGGTAGGGGAACTGCCTCCGAACCATTTTGCTGCCCATCGGCGCTTTGATTAACCCCACTGTCTTTGCCTCATCATCGAGCTCTTTGCGAGGTCCTCCCCAAACAGCAGATTTGGCAGTTGAACATTGCTGGGCTTGCACAGCGCTGCAAATTTAGGGTGAATAGTAGGGCATATGGCACTTTTTCTCAAACACTTCACTTCAAAATGTGCACTGCACAGAAGACCTAAAGCATCCTGTTGTGCTTCAGACAGGTGCCCCTCGTCCACCGTTCTGGCGAACGCAGTAATGCCTGCAGCAAGCAACTTCAGCACCCGCTGGAGTTTTAATTCTTGTGCCCGAACACCAACTCCCATTTGGCCCCATATTACATGGTTAACCACCGGTACTTTCAGTAGGACACAATTAACCGGGGTTTCATGCCTCTTTGCGGTATCATCCATTGTCAGCTCTTGGAGCGGATGGGAGAGTAAATAGTTAATCGTTGTGGCCAACTCCTCACCCAAAGGTTCCCCTGATTCTCTGGCGATAGCTAATTTTGCTGCCGAATTTGATATTCCAATCTCATGCCCTTCACCCCTTGGGCTCTGCTCACCCACTGATTCGGCGTCAGTGTAAACCTGACCCATCAAACTCTCCTCCTCCATGAGGGGGCGACTGAGCAGCCCTATTCCAGGCGCTGCTGTCACAGGCTCTCCAACAGCCCGGCGTGGACACCACTCCTCCTCATTTTTGAGCATCCTCTCCATCAGGAGCTCGATTTGAGATAACCGTGTAAGGACGGTCTCCCCTTGCGGAGGTGAATCCTCCTGGCCCGACTCGGAGTCAATGGGCCTAGCAGACTTAGAAGTAGCCTTACGCCCCAACGGCGCGGCGACGGTGCTCAAAGGCAACGTGTCTGCAGTCGCTAACCCCCCTGCTAACGACGGTACAGGTGAACAAAGCGGGCACCCGCTACCCGCACTCACATGGTCTTCCAAGCTTTTTGCAGCGGGTCGCCTCGCCTTCACCTTAGAAGCTTTCTGCATGTTGAACTCGCCCTGAAAAACAAGCGTTTCCACCAGAAAGCAACCTCCAACTAAGTTGAGCACTTAACTCGAGGTTTTAAAACTTACCCGCTGGAGGAGCGCTGCTACTCCAACCAGTCGCTGCACCATGCGTCTGACGTAAATGACGCTCATGCGGCTGGACGGGGTCTTCTTCACGTAGTCACTCACGTGACTCCGAAGTAAAATTCAGATAAGTGCAAGGTTTTGCATTTTGGGAAATCATACCATGGTAAGGCCTTCACAGTGAACAGTAGGGCCTGAAGGAGTGCTGTAGAACGGAGGGATCTAGGAATAGAAGTACAGGTACATTGTTCCCTGAGATAGATTGGGAGGTGAAGAAAACTTTTGACATTTTGGTCTTCATCAGTCAGGGAACTGAATATAGAAGTTGGAACATTATGTTAAAGTTGTACAAGTCGTTGGAATGGATGCACGAAATATTGTGTTCACTTTTGGTTGTCCATCTATTGGAAATATGCCCTTAAACTGTAAACTGTGCAGACGTGATTTACAAGAATGTTCCCAGAACTCGAGGACTTGAGCTACAGGGAAAAGTTGGGCATTAGGACTTTACTCCTTGGAGCACAGGAGGCTGAGGGTGATCTTATAGAAGTGTATAAGATCATGAGGAAAATAGATAGGATGAATGCACAGTCTTTTATCCAAGGACAGAAAGTCACCAACTAGAGGACATAGTTTTAAGGTGAGAGGGGAAAGATTTAATAGGAATATGAGACAAATTTTGAATGGTGGGCATATGGAACAAACTGTCAGAAGAAGTTGTTGAGGCACATACAATAACAATACTTAAAAGATATTTGGAGAATTACATAGATAGGAAACGTTTAGAGGGATATGGACTAAACATATGGACTAGCGTAGATGGGGAGTTTTGGTTGACATGGGCACATTGGATCAAATGGCCTGTTACCGCACTGTATTACTCTGTGACACTATAAATATAATTATTTGCTAATTTTATATGCTTCACTCTCAATATCGCTTATTTTAATTCAACATACCTACTCATTTTCCAATCCTCTCAAATACACCATTGCAATGCAAACCAAACTACCGATGCTGTTTGCCCCAATGGATGACCTTTCTAATTGGCTCCAAATTTGACCTCCTGAACAAAATATCATCTTGACTAAACATAACAAGAAATATAATATAACAATAAGTACTTGCCTAACAATTGTAACCCCCAGGTAAACACAAAATGCTGGAGCAACTCAGCGGGTCAGGCAGCATCTCTGGAGAGAAGGAATAGGTGACATTTCGGGTCAAGACCCTTCCTCAGTCTGATGTCAGGGGAGGGTGCGGGACAAAGCTAGAATGTAGTCGGAGACAGTAAGATTAGTGGGAGAACTGGGAAGAGGGAGGGGATGGAGAGAGAAAGCAAGGGCTATCTGAAGTTAAAGAAGTCAATGTTAATACCGCTGGGGTGTAAACTACCCAAGCGAAATTTGAGGTGCTGTTCCCCCAATTTGCGCTGGGCCTCACTCTGACAATGAAGGAGGCCCAGGACAGAAAGGTCAGATTGGGAATGGGAGGGGGAGTTGAAGTGCTGAGCAACCGGGAGATCAGGTGGGTTAAGATGTACTGAGCGGAGGTGTTCAGCAAAACGATCGCCGAGCCTGCGCTTGGTCTCGCCGAGCCTGTACTTGGTCTCACCGATGTAGAGAAGTTGACACCTGCAACAGCGGATACAATAGATGAGGTTGGAAGAGGTGCAAGTGAACCTCTGCCTCAACTAGAAAGACTGTTTGGGTCCTTGGATGGAGTTGAGGGGGGAGGTAAAGGGACAGGTGTTGCATCTCCTGCGCTTGCAGAGGAAAGTACCTGGGGTGGAGGTGGTTTGGGTAGGAAGGGGCGAGTTGACCAGGGAGTTTCGGAGGAAACGGTCGCTGCGGAAAGCAGGAAAGGGTGGAGATGGGAAGATGTGGCCAGTAGTGGGATCCCGTTGGAGGTGGCAAAAATGTTGGAGTATTATATGCTGTATGCGACAGCTGATGGGATGGAAGGTGAGGACAAGGGGGGGTGTGTCCTTGTTACAAATTGGGGGAGGGGAAGCAAGAACGGAGCTGCGGGATATCAAGGAGACCCTCGTGAGAGCCTCATCCATAATGGAAGAGGGGAACCCCCGTTTCCTAAAGAATGAGGACATCTCCAATGCCCTGGCATGGAACACCTCATCCTGAGCACAGAAGCGGCGTAGACGTAGGAATTGGGAATAGGGGAGAGAGTCTTTACAGGGTGGGAATAAGCGTAGTCAAGCTACCTATGGGAGTCAGTAGGTTTGTAGTAGATGTCGGTTAATAGTCTGTTTCCTGTGATGGAAACGGTGAGATCTAGAAATGTTAGGGAGATGTAGGAGATGGTCCAGGTGTAACGCTCAAATCAAACATAGACCAATCTACCTACAGTTATAATTATAGATTGTTTTTGGAAAGCATTTGTAAGCCGTGCATACACAATAATAACAATTATCTTTTAAAAAAAAATAGCTTTCATTATCTTGCCATCATGCTATGATCTGCCTCACATAATGATTATTTGGCCTTCATGCGCATTGGACCTTTCCTTTTACCTCTTGACCCTCACACAGTTATCATGTACTCACCTCTGACCCACCCTCTCCGGATGATTTCCAGTCCTTGCAACTCAACCACTTCCCTTGGCAGACATCGGCAGTAATCTGAGGCAACATCAATAATAACGGCAGATAAATCCCCAGGGCATGATGGTCTGCATCCTAGAGTACTCAAGGAGGTGGTCCTAGAAATCGTGGATGCATTGGTGATCATTTTCCACTGTTCTCTCGACTCTGGATCAGTTCCAGTGAACTGGAGGGTAGCCAATGTAACCCCACTTTTTAAGAAAGGAGGGAGAGAGAAAATTATAGACCAGGGAATTATAGACCAGTTACATCGGTAGTGGGGAAGATGCTGGAGTTGATTATTAAAGATGTTAAATACAGCGCATTTGGAAAGCAGTGTTCCAAAACAGTATCGTGACATAAAGTACCAAGTCTTCAGAAAAAAATATTATTTATACAGTTCGACTGAAATGGGACTGATAAATGCAAGTCATTTAGTATTTTGAAACAAGAATTTATCTTAGCTTATAAAAAAATGTTCTTTTAGTAACATTTATAATTTAATAAATTTCAATTGATTTGTTTTTATTTGCATCATAACCCAGATAAGCTTAGCATTATAAAACAACTTTAAACTTGGGAGAATTGAATATGAAGCAGAGCAGGTGACATAAGTTTCAAAAGGGAAACTTTTAATTTTTGAATTTCAAATTTGTTCTTCAACAGCTGTTTTCCATCCTGAAATGTTGATGAAGGGCTTTCAGGGCAAAGATTGACCAGAATTCTGAATATGTCACTTCATAATCAAATATATAATGTTAACACATAATATCTATCTTCAATTTTCCAGCATCTGCATGTTCTTTATCTGCACAGCCTGAGCTCTTCAAGTTAACATGTGAACAGCCATACAATTTAGTAGCTAAAAGCAGATATCTGTGGGAGTAAAATTCAGTTTTGATTATATCTTAAAAGAGTAAGTGGTAAATCAATGGCTCATTGAGATGCACTAAGGATGCTGGAAATTTTGAAATAAATAAAATGCGTTAGAAATTTACAAGATTTGCTATGGTTAGTATTTCAAATCAATGAAAAATTGTCAGCAATCAAAGGTTCTGACTAATATTTTATACACCTGCTATTATTTACTTTATGGCCTGTTCAACCTCCTGCTGTTGATTGTTGTTTTGAAGAAATAAAGAGTTTTAACTGAATGTATTATACATTTTCAAGAATATATGCTTGCACTTATTTGACTGTGAAAATAAACCAGAGTAACAGGAAAGTAGGATTGATCTATTTTTCTTGATTTCTTGCTATGCTGAATATAGTTTGTTTACAACAAGGATTAAACTTAATTTTTCTTATTCATTAAAAGCCCCAACCACCAGAAAATGTTAGCTATCTCTTTGGCAATGACTGCACAGTTTTCCTGTAAGATATATTTGATGTTATTTAATTGAGGAAAAGCGTTTCCAGCATTTGAGACCGATCTGTAGGTCTGATACTCTCAAAAGACCCTCCAATGTATTACAAATAGAACCTATGGAACAAAATGTATAGTTATAGAATACTTGAGAATTAATCACAAAATCTGTAGATAATGTAAATATCAGATTAAAAATATGTCACTTCTTGAATGTATATGTAATATTACAATAAAATGTTAATACATTTAATATGTCCCAACATTTTAAATTTATTAGGGTAATTTACATTAATTCTACTCATACATAGAAAAATGATTCAGCATTCCAAGTACTTCTCTTTCCATTTTATGATTCAAATGAAGTCTTCCAGCCACCTGTTCTTCTATCTTTAATCAATCCACAACATGTTCAGGATATTGCAAATTCAGAGAAGCAGAACAACCCATAAGATATTTAAATGTTTCTTTCCAAAGGAAATTACAAGATATCTGGTAAATTGCAGAGGTCCCTTGAAATAAATGTAGGATATGCTGGAAACAATCTGCAGGTCAGTTAACATCACTGGACAGACAAATTGAGTTAAGATCTCAGGTCGATAATCTGAATGGTCAATAGATGTTTCTCGACACAGCAATGTTGATGCAAACAGGTTAAAAGAAAATGCCTGGCTCACAAATTACCCAGAGTACTTTGCCTGCATGAACCACCATGTCCTTTTAGTTTAGTTTAGTTTAGTTTAGAGATACAGCACGGAAACAGGCCCTTTGACCCACTGAGTCCACACCAACCAATGATCCCCATACACTGGCACTATCCTACACACTAGGGACAATTTACAATGTTTTACCAAAGCCAATTAACCTACAAACCTGTAGGTCTATGGAATATGGGAGAAAACGGGAGGACCCGAGAAAAACCCACACACTCTCGGGGAGAACATACAAACTCCTTACAGATGGCACCCGAAGTCAGGATCAAACCCGGTACTCTGACGCTGTAAGGCAGCAACTCTAACACTGTGCCACCATGCTGCACTGGCACTTGAAGTCATCTTGAAAGTCAACACGTCAATTACATTAAGGAAACCCAATTGATCATAGAATATAACAGAAATCTAAATGTACTGCTTCTGCTTGCTCCAGTTTCAGGCCTCTGTTTCTGGCAAAGCGTTAAACCCCTGTCACCCTGTGCGCGCTGACCCACGAGGTACCCCGAGTTTAAAACAAATTTAACTCATGGTAATCACGTACAATTAACGTAGCGGGAACGGCGGAACTCGTGGAAGCAACTTAACGACTCGTGGCGCTAACGGCAGGTACCCGTGAAACCTGTTCACTCTTGAAAAAATTCAAACATGTTTAAATTTTTCCACGAGTAAAATGAACTGCTGAAGTTAAAAATTGAAACATTTAAACACGTTGTAAGAACGTAGTGGCCCGTGCGTTTACCTTAGTGACTCGTGAGTCTACCGTGGGCACTCTTTAACTCAGCAGGCAGGCAGCATCTCTAGAGAGAAGGAATGGTCATGGGATGACATTTCCAAATTTCTGCTGCATCTTTTTATAACTCCAGCAGCGGTTCACTTTTTGTCAACCAGCATCTGCCCTTTCTTGTGTATGACATTATTTGTATCCGTGGCTCCCTTCAGTTTCCCAGGGGGTCGGGACGGGACTGTCACTCCCTTCAGTTTCCCAGGGGGTCGGTATGGGACTGGAGTTGGGAGGGAAAGGTGGGAGGGAAAGGTAGGGGGGGGGGTGGAGGAGAGAGGGTGGAGAGTGGAGGGAGAGGAGGGGGAGACAGATGAGGGTGTCTTCCTTCACTGGCGGTGGGTGCCTGTCACTGAAACAGGCAGGTGAGATTTCACATCCACCTTGTGTGTGTGTCTCTCTCTCTCTCCCTCCCTCCCTCTCACACAGGCTGAGAGACTCTGCCTCTGTGAGTGTACGTCTCTTTCTCCCCCTCTCCCACACACAGTAAGACCGAGGTAAGTCCATCTGTGTTAGTCCATCTGTGTCTCCCATATACACAGTAAAACTCTGCTTTGTGTGTGTACATACGTCTGCCCCCATTTCTCTCTATCTCCTCTCCCCACCTCTCCCTTTCTCCACCCCCACCACTCTCTTTCTCCCCCACACACAATAAGACTGATGTATTCTGCTTAGTCTCTCTTCCCTCCCACACACACAGATAGACTGAGGTCCTGTGCGCTCTTTCTCTCTCCCCCACAGTCACGCCGAGGGACACCACACTGCCTCTGTGCCTCTCTCTCTCTGTCTCTCTCCACCTCTCTCCTTCATACACAGTCAGAGGTCAACACTGTCTCTGTGTCTCTCTCTCCCCTACACACACACACAGACTGAGGTACACACTGCCCATTGTGTGTGTGTGTCTGCCTCTGTCTCTCTCTCCCACACACACAGTTAAAGGTACTCCACGCTGCCTGTGTGTGTGTGTGTGTCTCTCTCCCTCTCTGTCCCACCCCACACCCATACACAGACAATCAGTCAGTCAGAGGAACTCCACACTGTGTGTGTGTGTGTGTGCGCCTCTGTCTCTCCCTATCACAGTCAGAGTGAGGTACTCCCCCCGCAGTCTCTCCACGGCCTCTCCCTGGGCAGGGTTCATCTGCCTCAGGCTGCCCAGGCAGTCAGACATGACTCCGGTGGCGGGCTCCATGCACAGCTCCTGCCGGCCGGCTGGGAGCGGCGACGGAGGACAGGGGGAAGTTGGCCACCAGCGGGGCAGTCTCGGATCTCCATGCAGTCCGAGTCTCGCTGGATCCTCGTAATCCTCTGCCTCTGTCAAATGGGTGAGTTTAACCTGACCCCCCCCCCCAACCTCCCTCCACCTCAACTCACGCCTGGGCACCAAAGCAGCTCAGGAGGCGAACCCTGAGCTCCGTCTCCCAACAATCTGATGTGCGCATCCGTCCACATTCAAAGATTTCATCTCCAGTCTCCCCGCAGTGTGTAGACCTGGCAGTAAATTCAATTAAAATATAGCAAACCTCCGCCTGCTGGTCATCTAACTACGTGATGTGTGTTTCAAACAAATCATCAGTATAACTGCTCTGGCACTGGACGGTGCGCATTTTCCCTTTGTAGGTCACATCAATAGATGCGGCCTTCAAAGCCGCAGGTTGGAGATGTTGCTTATTAAAACAGACCTTCATTGAAGGTGGGCTCAAGAGCAACTCGGGAAAGGAACTTGTTAACTCGGGAGACGAACTTGGAACATCGCAGAAATGACAGTTAACGGCAAATTTGAGTCATACCCGTGGGAACTCGGTTAAACTCTTGATCATACACTTGGAATCTCGTGCACAACCACGAGTCTTTCGCTCGGGGTACCTCGTGGGTCAGCTCGCACAGTGTGACAGGGCCTTTATGCATTCCTCCCACTCCTCCTCTTGTTTCTCCTGTGCAAAAGATTGTTGTTACTGCCCATCAGAATGAGGGGGTGAGGGTAGAGTTTTCGAGTGAGTCAATAGGTGTTAACTACTGAAATTGTTTAACCAGAGTGAATTGTGCATGGAATCAGAGAATGAGAAATAAGGAGGCTATTTTGGCCATAATGCACATATCAACTATAAATGGGCAATACTAGTTAATCCCATATCCCTTCCTTTATCTGTAACCCTAAATAATAAAACACATGTATAACTTGTTATCACCTACCCCCACAGCCAAGAATGAAGCATTCTGGGCTCTACCTTTCCTTGATCTTCATTGCTTTTTGCCAATATTTCATTCATTTGTTCCATTTACCTGCTATATCTCTCATTCCCTTTCCCCACAGTTTGAAGAAGGGTCTCAACCCGATATGTCCTTTTCTCCTGGGATGCTGCCTAACCCACTGAGTTACGACAGCTTTTTGTGTCTATCTTCAGTGTAAACCAGCAGTTCTTCCTGCACATCAATTGGCCACCCATTTTTAATATTTTAAAATATAATGGATTTAGCAGCAAATCTCCTTTCAAATTATGAGTTCCTGACATTCTTTGGCAACAACAGAAACCCAAATCACCTCTAATGTTTCCATGCAATCATTTCATTCTGTTTTCCCAGGCAATTGACCTCCCTGCCAAGGTAAATGAATCCTTCCTATTGAACTTGCAAAATCTTTCAGAATTTTACTTCAGCATGGTGAGATTCTCTCCTTAACTGCTCTGAACAAAACAGTGCAAACTAAGCCTCATAAGTCTCACAAATCTTCAACCCTCTCACCATCATTGTAACTCTTTGAACCATCTTCCTTCGTGTAGTATGCTGATCGCACATACAGTGCTGCAGCTGCGGCTTCATTAGTATTTGATGCAGTTCTAACATGACATTCCTGTTCTTGATTAGGGGGCACTGATTAGGGGATGAGTCCACATGGGTTTGTGTCTCACACGTCTGAGTCTTTTGAGGAGTTAGCTAAGAAGTTGATGAAGGCAGCATGGTAGACATGCTGGTACTCCTCGGCACATTGGACCAATTGATCTGTTGTAATTGGAGACAACTATCTTCACTGTCCACTACACCTCTCGTTTAATATTTCTATTGTATATCGAAGTCACGTGAGTGACTACGTGAAGACTTCAAAGCTCTGTGGTTTCATGCAGTGACCCAATCTGTGTGGGAACACTTAAACAGATAAATCATTAATGGTAGGAAAAAACATGAGTAATTAATATCATGATGCTTAACTTGTATACATGGCCATTGTTCTGAACCAGACCGTAGTCCCAATAAATTGTTGAGTTTAGACAATAACTCATGCAACACTGTGCAGAATTCTATCTGCAAATACCCAGACATATTTAACCAAATTTATAATTGATTAAGCTGCACTATGTAAACCTCATGCTGTATGATGAAAGGGAAACCATTCTATTGGCTGCTAATGAGCCATTAGCAATATCTTGAGATTATTGAATAACCAAAGAACTATCTTCTATTTCATAGGTACTAGCAAACTGAGTGCACTTGTATACCTGATGACATCCCCAATCTCTGCGCTGGTGGGTATGTTGTCAACTTCAAATGTATGCAATCCTGCTCATTTGCTTATGAGATCATTCCCATAACAAGCTACCCTAATGTCAGTTATGACGTAGAGACCAAGCCAGATATTGATTAACGGCTGTGTTCTTTATGCTGAGATCAGTTGCTGAAAGCATAATCATCTTAAAACTGGTCCCATTAGGAAGAAAAATGGAAGAATATTTGCATAATAATTTACTGATGTACATCGCACACTACAATGAGTGTAGGCTATTAGAGTGGTCAAATAAAACACACCCTGCATAACGTTAGTGAACAGAGGGTGAATAACCAATCATTTATTGTCCCACTTATGGTACTACAGAAAATGACAAAGCAGCACATTGTGTTATCACATAAACGCTTCTCTAGGCTCAAACTGGAAGCCACACAACCTCTGTTACTTCCGTTTAAAATTAACTCACATATGTTGTTCACAAGCTTCTTATACAATCGTGCAGAGCTAGCTGCTCGAGAAGACAGGCTGCCCCAGCCGTCACTCATGACTGAGTAAATAAGAGTTGCTTCAGCCGCCTACCATGGCGTGAATGAAAAGGCAAATTGTCACCGATAAATTTCCTGTTGCCTCATTTGTAATATCGCAAAAGGTATCTACCGATAACCCATAAGTTTTATCAGCTGCAATTTTGCATATTACCTAAAACTCGATGACACAATGCCCTATAATCTGAGTAGGGCAGAATAGGCTTTCACCACTAGCTTTGTTATCAAAGCAGCAGAATCTGTGCCTCATGTGTATAAATATGGCAGAGTATGCAACTACAAGATCGATTCTCTGAATCAGTTAATTTGCAGAAACCCAATCATCCATCTAAAACTGGGTAAGTAAACCCATAATCCGATTAGCCAAATGCTAACCCGATTTGGCCTGCACCATATTCCTGTAATCTTGAGAAGTATCAGAAATATACCCTTCTAGTCCTTGGCCAGACCACTCGTCTTCGGACGAGCTGTCACTGATTGCACTCAGAACCCCTGTTCCTCTATTGATCCTACGGATGGGAAATGTTTGGCTTTTCTACCCACGGAAGATGCATTATCTAGTTATTCATACATTTCGCTGATAACATATAATCAGAACCTAATGACTAGAGCTGAAACCACAGTCTCCCTTTGATGTGGGAATACGAGTTCCCTATCAACTCTTTGACTAAAAGGCCTGTCGCACGAGTCTGCGGTCATTGGCTGCAAAACAGGAACTATCTACAGCTCCTGGGCCACCAGAGACCGCGGGCTCGGTCAAACGCACAATTCCGGGGCCGTGCGGCGTTGATCCCAACACCGCACGGTGCTAAAAAAAACCCAACACTGTTCAAAAATATGTTGCTACCGGACAGCCGCCGCCAGTGATGCACGAGTGCGGCACGGCCGCCGCCACAGCCGCCGCCAGTGTGGCACGAGCGCCACGAGTAGAACCTTCACCGCCACAGCCTCCTCCAGTGAGGCACGTGTGCGGCACGGCCGCCGCCACAGCCGCCACCACAGCGCCGCGATCAGCACTGCCGCCACCACAGCCCCGCAGATCCGAAATAACGTCATCGCAGTCGGCCCGCCCTTTTTTTTAACTTACCGCAAGCTCGTGGGACCAGCCGTACTTAAATCACTCGGCCCCCGCACAGCAGCCGTGCGGCGCTCCCGCGGCATAGGCTCGGCGCTCTCGTCGTTGCCGTGCGGTCCCCTCTACCGGCGACGCCGCGCTTCACCGCCGATGACCGCAACACCGTGAGACAGAGCCTTAAGAGTCACCACGAATACTCAGCGTTTTCCCTCAGAGTGGAAATTAGTATAATGCAAGGCTGAATCGGGAATTACCTCGCAGTCAGTTGACTGAAACCACATGTCTAAGTCGCCAGAGTGCACAACACAATCTCTTCGACCCGCCACTCAATCAGGAATACTGGTATTGAGAGCCTGTGGATTATTATCAATACATTGTTGATTCACAACATGAACCTGCAGGTTAGATAAAAATATATTATATGCCAGCCCAGCTTCCTGCTGGTAACTACCTATCCCAGAGAGGATGGCATTGATGATTCCAATGAACCAGCAACTCTACTAATTGAGGAGAAATAAACCATATGTTGAGGAAGACCACAGCTACTTCATTCTACTGAGCAGTCTGATAACCTCAATCACAGATGATGATGCAGTGCTTCCCCATGGCCAGCCAGTTCCATGATGGTCTACCCTGACCAGGGTAACCAAACTGTTCCTGCTTGGAACTTACAGAGGTTACTATGCAAGTCACTCTGCCAATGTCTCTACATCAACCTGATCTATCCCAGAGACATTGAAACCACTAGGCAGCCCATGTTGCCAGAAAACCCAAACCTAGGCCAACAGACTGCTCCATTTCGGAGTTTACGGAGGTTAATAACGAAACATTACTTACCAACGTCTCTGACCCCAGGTTGATTTGCTTGTTGGAGCTTCAACGAGGTTCATTTGCAGACCTTGTCTGTCATGCTTGTCATATCTGTTAGATAGCTGATATCGCTGGCCAACTCCTCTTGTAGTGGTTTGTCCGTCCCCGAGGGAATAGCAAGTTTAGAGGCAAGAGCAGGCAGCTCTTCCTTATGCGATTGTCGCACATCATGCATTAAAGCATGGGATCCAGGCACATAGTCATGTTCTGGGTCATGTTCGCAGTCGGATCCATACTGATCTCTGACACTCTCTTAGAGTGGGAGAAATATTGCCCCCCGAACCAGGCTTTGCCACATGCGTATACCTCGGACTGCCTGTGCATGCTTCCATAACAGAGAGCATATTTTGTGACACCATCTCCGATAGTCTTTCGGGTGCCATTACTTCATTCATCCGAGTGGGAGGGCTTATGCAACCCTGACCCAGGAGCTGCCTCCAGCATGTGTGCGTATACTTTAGCACCATCTCCACTACTCCTTACATCCGAGTGGGAGGAATATTGCAACCCTGATCCAGGAGCTGCTGCCTGACATGCATTCGTAACATGGAGCATTTCTTGTGCCACCATCTGATACATCAGATGTTCTAATTAAGACAGACGCCCAATCATATCTGCCATAGATGTGCCAAATCATCCGACAAGACTTGTCCCACAGACTTGGCTTTGACTTTCCCCCGACTCGGGGTTGTCAGGCTGCTCCCTTCAGCAGCTAACCGGGACTAGCTGTGCAGATCAGTGCTCTGTTGGTATCATCTTTATACTTACCAGACAGGTTGCACCTGCTAGTGACTACGAGTCCTTACTCCCTTCTGGAGCCTCAACGGAGTATTACAGGGAAGGACTGGAGCGCCTCTGGCCCCCATATGACTCGGATGAGCCGGTATAATCGGAGTCAACTCTTCCCGATAGTCCGCTAGACAGAGTGGGAGAAATACTGCAACCCTGCCAGGTGTTGTCATAGGCAATTATGTTCATATGATTAAAAGAAGCATATGCCCATAAAATCAGAGATTCGACTACTTTATCGATATGCAGATAGTTGGAATCTGTTATAAAAGAATCTCCAACAGTCCCCTCTAGTGAGCGGAAATTACCATGAAGCCACAGGTGCAGCTCCCACAGGTCTCTGATAGGCACAGCTCAAAAAAGGCTTCCTAAGCCAGGAGCTCTGGACTGCAAAGGCAAGACCAATTTCACTACACCATTGGTGTATGTGATAAAAATAGCCCGTTGTAATTATCCTTTACTATAAACTTTATTGGCATGGTAAGATATATCGTTATACTGCCAAAGAATTAAACATGACTTTTGAATGCTATCGACTACAATAGTCACAAACGTGACCGAGTGGCAACCGCTATTGATGCCAATTCTATATATAGCTGCCCAAAATAAACATACACTATATGATGCTGTAGCATAGCTGAACCCCTCAGTTAGCAGTAACTATGTTAAAATTGCTCGGTGCTACGGCAGCTGAGCTTACCTGAGCAGTAGCTCCTAAATCCTCCTGCCGCAAATAATGAAATTCTGGCTCCTTACGGAGCCCCACGGCTGCCTGTAAATCTGGCTGTCTGCTCCCGATCGGAGCTGATGCTGGCAGCCGTCATCCCAGCTCCTATGGAGCCCCACGGTGGTCTCCAATTTCGGCCGCCTGCTCGCGTGCGGAGCTCGAACGGCGGAAACCGCAAAATTAAACTCTAGCTCCTTATGGAGCTTCGACAGCGGCCCAAACCCCGGCCGCCTCCATCAATGAACAAGCTACTTCGGGCCCGCTATCGGAGCGGCCGCGCTGGAAATAAAATTGACTTACCTGCTAGAGCAGTTCAAACTGCTCTGGCACGCGCGCCATGCGTTAGACGTATTGAGGCGCATGCGGGCTGGAGGGCTTCTTCACGTAGTCACTCACGTGACTTTGATATAAAATACAACATGAACATCCACCACAGTGGAATCAACAGTCTTCACTGTGGTGGAAGGCAATAACTTTGTCAGTCCTCCTCCTTTGTTCATCCGTGGTGGGGGCCATGAACCCTCCGCAGTTGGCCCGATGGCCCGATGTACAGGCCCTCTCGTCAGGATGGTCGAAAGTCCGACGTCGGGACGGATGGACACTCCGCGGATTGGAGGTCTCGAATTGGCCGCTTCCTACCAGAGACCGGGGCTTCACGATGTTATAGGCCGCAGGCCGACGGTCAGAGATCTTAAAGTCTACATCGCGCCTGCGGCTAGAAGCTCCGCAGACCGCGGCTTCAGGATGTCATAGTCCGCGGGCCAGCGATCGGACAACTTCTTCTAACGACCCCCGGCATGGGATCGCCCCGCTCCACGATGGAAAGTTCATGCAGCGCCTGCTGCTGAAGCTCTGGACCTGACCAGGAGAAAAGTCACATACCTCGGTGGAATGCGAAATGCAACTAGGAGAAAAGTCGCATTCCACCGAGGTATGTGACTAAAAAACAGTTCCACCCAATTCCCGCCCCACCCCCCACACTAAAACATACTTAATCACACTAAAACACACTTTTAGACGTACTAAAAACAAAAATAAAAGTGGAAAGATGAAAGGCTGCAGGCGAGGCTGCCGGCTCGTGGCGCCACCCGTCGATTTAATAGTATGTTAAATGTATGTTTTTATTCTTTACTAGACCAAGGAGGACCTTTTGGGTCCCGTTCCCTCAACTCGCGATTGCTGGGGGGGCCTGCGGCGACGCACACACACTAGGCAGCCCCCAAACACACAGGGGGTGAGGGAGGAGGGGGGTGGAGGGGAAGAGAGGGCAGTTGGAGGAGGGGAGAGGGGGGGTGGAGGAGGAGAGAAGGGGGGGAG
>CM075977.1:301740658-301805850 GCA_038087875.1 Malacoraja senta | reverse complement strand
ATTGAAGTGCGACCTGATAGAGGTATAGAAAATTATGAAGGGTTATATTGGGTATGACATTTTGTTTCCCCAGGGAGGAAATGTCAAGAATTAACTTTAAGTGAGAGGGACAAAGTTTAAAGGGGATGAGCAGGGCAAGTTTTTACACAAAGAGTGGTGGGTGCCTGGAACACGCTGTCCAGGGTGGTGGCACTTCAGTGACTTATAGATAGGTACATGGACATACAGAGAATAGAGAGATGTGGATCATATGCAGACAGAGGAGATTAGTTAAACAACAGTAACGAGTACTCAGAGAATGTTTCACTGGCTTGGATTAAGATGCAAACCCACGGAACCTAATTCCAAAGAGACCTCTCAATTAGCAGCCCTTTGGAGAAATTGTGGAGGCATTTGAATAACTGCAGAGTATGTGGTCTTGCGCCCAGGTCTAGGACTACCAGCAGGACAGGACTATTTGCTTCCCTATATTACCCGATCTTGGACACAAAACCAACAGAAGCTGTAATAGCAAGTCTAGAATCCCAAAGCAAACTACAACTCTTAAAAAGGATAATGTCATTGTGAAAATGGAAGGACCTAGCAGTGAGGGAGCATTATGGAAACTGTGTCAATGTTTTCAAGGCAGGACTCTACTCCTGCACCCTCTGTCTAATTCTCAAGGCAGACGCCCAAGGACCCTACCCAATGTGTGCCAAAAGCAAGGGTCATGAAACAAATTTACAAAGAAACCTGGACGTCTTTGGAGTGTGTGAGGAAACCGGAGCACTCTGAGAAAACCCACATGGTCACAGGGAGAAAGTACAAACTCCATACAGACAGCATTGATAGTCAGGGTTGAACCCAGTCTGGTGCTAGAAGGCAGCAACATTACTGCTGTGCCACCCTAATTCTAGACATTCCTTTCTAACTTTTCAGCTTTCCCCCTTCTACAATCAGTCTGAAGAATGATGCAGACCTGAAACATCGCCTGTTCATTTCCACCGCAGATGCTGCTTGATGCACTGGGCTCCTCCAGCACATTGTGCTTTGTTGCTTTTTAGACAAGTTGGGCTGTTTCTGTGTCATAAGTCTCCATGTTATCAGCATTGAGTCCAAAATCATCTTTCAGTGAGGCTGCACATGCGTCCTATATACAGGTCAAAACTCACAAAGGTTGTGAGTAATACATTGGGGTTGAGGATCATATATGTTCATGGTCTAACAGACAGAATTTACCAGATACCTGATGCATTGTTGATTATTATGCATATGTTGAAGATTGGTCTCTTTGGTAATTCCATATGTCTGTAGGTGTAGATACACATGCATCCTAGAAAGGCCAGTTTAGGAGAATTATAGAAAGCCAAAGAGTCTGCCCATGTGGGATGCAATTGCTTAACTCTGTTGACATTGCCTTTCTCCATCCACTTCCCTCCCCAATGTGCCCAACCCTCCAGAACTATGGATTCAATGTCGATCCCATGATGTCTGTGGCTGTAGTAACACACTAAGTTATTTCTATGAACATTCCTTCCCTGCGACCTCCAGTGCCAAACTCAAGAATAGAAATGTCTTTGAAATGCTGTTATTTCCAATTCACCCATTATTCAACATGTACCTTCATCACTACCAGTTCAGTATCATAAATTCCATACCAATGGATAAATAATATTGCCAGAAAACTTCAAGGAGAAAGCATCGATTTTTTGGGCCTCATGCAAAGACCAAAGAATAAATAGTTCCTAATGATTATTTTACTGAGGAAGCTAGATCCTCAGGATCAGAACACAAAAGAGAACAGCAATCCAATGCTTCTGTTTAAAAGAGAGTACAATTTCCATGTCAGTGAACAAATTGCTAGTGTTGAGATTTGGGAAACGCTGCGAAAGAAATGCAGGAGCAACCTTGTTGACACCTCATGCCTCAAGCAATCAAACAGTCAACACCATTGCTTTTACAATAATGTCTTTATTTTAATGAAGAGTGATGACTGATCTGTTCTGGACCCAAAAGCACTGAACTCTTTAAATAATTTGCCCACAATAATTGTAGCTGGACAAATTAAACATTTCATAGAATCATAGAATTATGAATGACAGGAGGTCATTGAGCCTGACCATGCCAACACTTGTGTCGTATTATTCAATTAACCGTACACCCTCGTATTTCCTCAGAGCTCTATAACAATTTATCTTTAAGTATCCAAATCTTTTTTGAAAGTTACAATTGAATTCATTTCCATGACACTTTCAAAAATTAGATTACAAGAGCACAATGTCTGATGAAAAATCTTCTCATGTTATTGCTGATTCTCTTCTTAATAACCCATTTATATTTGTAACATTTGGACATATCGACATATCGAGGAAGAATGATTGGTTTTGTGATCTATCAAGCAAACTGAGGCACCTTCCGTGAATAAAAAAGTGAAGAAATGGATCAAATTCAGGTCATTAGATCAGCGATCATGATAGTTCTTGCAAAGGTAAATGAAATTGTAGGTTAAGTAAAACTGGCAATATTAGGATTGCTAGCAAGGAGAATGGAACAAATTCTGGGTCCTGGAGGAAAAGTGAATTTAAGGGAATGCAGTCATGATATCAAAAAGACAGGAAAGGTCTAGCATGAAAGTTAATAACCGGTCCAGCAGAGAGCCTGGTTAGTACTGACATTGGCCATGTTGGCTTCAGTCCATTGCAATCTGCTTGGTTGCCTATAACTCAACCACCACAGCAAACTAAAGATTAGCTATTGGATGATGAGATGTAGTTCATCATCTTGGTTTGCAGTTCCTGCAGGTTAGTTTTTTAGTTTCAGCGATACAGCGTGGAAACAGGCCCTTTGACCCACTGAGTTCAAGCCACCTATCGATCGCCTGTACACCAGTTCTATCCTACACACTAGGAACAATTGACAGAAGAAAATTAACTTATAAACCTGCAAGTTTTGGGATGTGGGAGGAAACTGAAGCACTCGAAGAAAATCACAGGAGAACATGCAAACTCCGTACAGAAGCACCTGTCGTCAGGATTGGTCCTGGGTCTCTGGCACTGTAAAGGGCCTGTCCCATGGGCATGCGACTCCATGCGGCAAGCGCGACCTAACCGCAAGTGGGTGCCGTGCGGGGGCCGTGCGGAGGTCGCGGGGCCGGACCCACTTCGATCGTGGGAGCCGCATGGAGTTGTGCGGAGCTGGTCCCGACATCGCGCGGGGCTCCGAAAAACTGACACTGTTCAAAAATTCCGTGCGGCAACGGCCTGCCGCATCGAGGCCGTGCGCGCCACATCGACGGCCGTGCGCACCGCCTCGACGCCAGCCGCAGCCTCATCGAGGCCGTGCGGACCGCCTTCCCGCTGTACGCACCGTCTTGACGGCACTCGACCTCCGCGTGGCCCCCGCTTCCAATTTGGTAGCGCTTGCCGCATGCAGCCGCATGCTGGTGGAACCGGCCCTATACGGGGATCACTCGACCTCCTCGCGGCCCCCGCTTGCGGTTAGGTCGCGCTTGCCGCATGGAGTCGCATGGCCGTGGGACAGGCCCTTTAAGGCAGCAACTCTATCGCTGCGCTACAGTGCTGCCCTCAATGCAAACCATTGCTTACCCACAATGCGAACCACAGTCAAAAGAAACATGAGGGAACAGACTTGAGAGGACATTCATCCTCCCTAAATTTATCTCCTCAACATTAAGAAGAATGGTGGCATGTAGTTGAAAGCAAAGTTAACTTGGAGTTAAACAATATTGCATTTATTTTTTGGTTGTGTTAATACCATCAGGATAATGACCCCAAATGTTTCCGTCGTTTATTTTCTTTGCCTTATTTTTTCTTTTGCCTTATTCAGAGGCTGAAAGACTACTTCTTGTTTTCTGATTGGTTCCTTTAAGATTTGGTTGCCAACATTTATCATGGCAACTGATAAGAACCTACAATTGATTAAAATGTTAGTATTATATGGAAAATGGCACAATGCAAAGTCACACAGAGAAGCCCAACAACTTTATTCTGGAACACTGCCAATGAGGATCTCAACTTGTTCTTAGTCTTTCAGATACTGTTTCAATGTCATTCAAATGTTACAAAACTATTTCTAATCAGGCCATCCCTCTTTGTATTTACCATTATCTGCACCACACCCTCAATATGATGATGGCAATCTTTGGTGCAGCATTGTTCCCAATGTTCTTTGTTGCTTAATGAAATGATATCAGTATCTCCTATAGCCACAATCCATCTCCTTTTAAGAGCTGTTAAAGAAGGAACTGCAGATGCTGGAAAATCGAAGGTACACAAAAATGCTGGAGAAACTCAGCGGTGCAGCAGCATCGTCTGAAGAAGGGTTTTGGCCCGAAACGTTGCCTATTTCCTTTGCTCCATAGATGCTGCTGCAACCCGCTGAGTTTCTCCAGCATTTTTGTGTACCTTCCCTTTTAAGAGCTGCAGGCTAGTTTTAAGTAAAGTTCACATGTAACCTCACTGAACATTGCCATGCAGTCAGCCAGTGCTGGGTGCATGCTGAAATCATGAGAATAGCGTTGTCCTGTTATGTGGTGAAATGCACATATGGGCCAGCTCTAGTTGTACATCCCAATCCCTCCAAATATTTTCAACAAACACTAGCAATGTTACAAAATTTTGAGATTTTAAAAACAAAGTCTGCAATTTATCCCATCAGATAAGGCATACAAATAAGTTTAATTTGACACCTAATCCACTTTCATATCTTCAGTATGAAAAAAGTTATGGCCATTTTCATACTCGGAAATTAGTATCTTGTTCCCTCTTGCTTTTCCATTGACTTAACACAAAAGCTGTGATCGAGGACAGTCAAAAGCCCATAACTTTCTTAAAAATTAAGAGAACTGAAAGAATTTTTCAGTTATTATAGATTGAAGCATTCTGAAACAAATATGAAACAATCTTACTTAGATGACATGAAATTAAAGCATATAATTAGTTAGTTACCTAATTGTAGCTAAATACAAAATTCAATTACTAGATCTAAACATCTATCAATTTCTTAAGAATAGATTAACATTTTTAAATAGCCTGTGTCCAAATAACATTCACACAAGAATTCACAATATAACATAATTTTTAAATCTCATTGTCATGAATTTACAGGCCAAATGGAAGGAATTTAATGTTTAATACCTGTAAATTAATGGGCATTTAAATCATTTTGCGAGTGAGGTTTTCTGGAACGCGATCATTTGGAACGTTGATTTGCGGTGAATTTAACCCCGTATTGGCATGAAAAATTCTGCCGTTAGTTCGGGGAAAAGAATCACCGTTTCGCATGCAAAAATATGAATTAAAGGCTTCTTAAGAAGCACTTTTATACATTAAAATAAACTACTTTCGTTTACCTGTCCCGTGTGTGAAATCCGTCCCCGTTGTCGGCGTTGACGGCTTCAGAAGCTGATTTTAAAATGACTCCAGCGCTGACATTGTCGATTTAATAAAAATAAAAAATACACAAAACGCCCGTAGGAACGATTTTTCAGCAAACGCTCGCACTCCAACGAAATATAATACAGGACAAGGTAGGAGAAACCCACGTTTTAACCCCGCCCCCCCTTAAAGGCGCCAAAATCACGCACACGGCCAGTGGCAGAATTACAGCGCCGCTGAGGGTAAGTATTGTAACATACCTACAAACACTCCCTTCAAATCTTAATTTGATATTCATTGTCATTTCTGAATTACAACAGGCTCGCTAAATGAGATCCAATACTTGAGGTCAGTATTCAAGTATTGCATCTACCCCAACATTTGTATGAAACTTGAAAAGGGAGCCCTGCCCTTCACTGTTGTCACCCTCACTTTCACCGCTTACTATCCTCTCCTGATCAGCCTCCCTTTCTGTACAATCTGTAAATATTCTGGACTCTGATACCCATTTCCACAGGTGCACTATGAAAAGCATCTTATCGGCAATGCTTCACAACTTGGTTGGGAACTGCAAGAAATAGCAAAGTTGTGAATGTAGCCCAGTCCATCGCACAAACCTGAGCAGCAACGTTTTCACACAAAGGGTGGTGGGTATACGGAATGATTTCCCAGAGGCTATTTGGACAGGTACATGGACAGGGAAAGTTCAGGGGGACATGGGCCAAAGGCAAACAGATCAGACTAGTGTAGATGGGGCATCTTGGTCAGCATGGACAAGTTGTGGTGAAGGGCCTGTTTCCATGCTGCATAACTCTATTTAAAAGCTGGCCTAATCTTCCTCTTCTCCTCTTCTCCTCCCTCCTGTTGGGCACAAGACACAAACGCTTGAAAGCACATACCACCACATTCAGGAATAGGTTCTTCCATACTGTAATCAGACTGCAGAACAGAGCTCTCATAAGCTGAGGATGTAGTCCAGATCTCCCAAACCTCATTGTGGCCTTCGTACTTTTTTTTATTTGTACTTTCTCTGTAGCTGTAACACCAAATTGCTGTAAAACGATATTCTGCACTTTGATTGTTTTTTTCTCTTTGCACTATCTGTTGTACTAGTGTATTGTTTGATTGGACTTATGCATATGATTTGACTAGATAGCGTACAGTTTTCCGCTGTATCTCCTGTACATGTGACAGTAAAAAAAATAATCAATACTAATCCTGCTCACTTTTGATTTGTGTCCATGCTGTTTCATGTTAGCTCACATTCCTTCAATGCCTCCATTTGTTATCCATGTCAACCAGCAGCATAGATCTATTTATGATGGGAGATTTAGACTATAAGTTTCAGAAAACTGGAATCAAGGTTAGAGCTAGATCTACTGTCTGAAGGCTCAGATCATGCCCTCTTATCTTTGCAGAACCAGCTTTGCTGAAGATGGCACGGAAAGGCAAGCTGCCATTTGTATATGAGCATTTTATTCATTCACATATGAGTGAGTGCAAGAGAGCTCTGTAAAACCTACAAGGATGTAATTTCTCGCTCCAACAATTGAGCAGATTTGTAGGCAATTGGCCTCTGTAAATTGCCCTTAGTGTGTAGGAAGTGGATGAGAATGTGGGATAACAGAACTGGTATGAATAGGTGATCAATAGTCAATGAAGATTCAATAATCGACAATAGACAATAGATGCAGGAGTAGCCTATTCGGCCCTTCGAGCCAGTACTGCCATTCACTGTGATCATGGCTGATCATCCACAATCAGTACCCCGGTCCTGCCTTCTCCCCACATCCCTTGACTCCGCTATCTTTAAGAGCTCTATCTAACTCTCTCTTGAAAGCATCCAGAGAATCGGCCTCCACCCCCCAAAGAGGCAGAGAATTCCACAGACTCGCAACTCTCTGTGTGAAAAAGGTTTTCCTCATCTCCGTTCTAAATGGCGTACCCCTTATTCGTAAACTGTGGCTGCTGGTTCGGCACTCCCCCAACATCGGGAACATGTTTCCTGCCTCTAGCATGTTCAATCCCTTAATCTACATAATTAAAAGTCTAATCTTGACCACTTCCTGTTTGGCTGTATATTGATTTTAGAAAAAATGCTACGACTTACGGCTGTGATTTTTGGCCAGTTACTCAGAGTCCCCCTCCGCTCATCAGGTGCTGAGGATTTTTCCCATTGATGAAAAATAAAAGAATTATAAGTGTTTAAAAATGTTGAGATACTCTCTCCTGTCAATCATCGCCATGAAGGCCACGCCCCTTCCGGGGGTGGGGAGGGGAGCTATAAAACCCAGAAGTCTGGACGTGGCTCTGTCGCTGCTAGATGCCGAGCGAGAGGTCACGACTCTCAGTCTGAGCTGGAAATCTACAGAACACTTAAGGGCCTGTCCCACTGTATGAGGTAATTCAAGAGTTCTCCCGAGTTTTCCCCTGATTCAAACTCGGAGAATGTTCATAGCGTGTCTGTAGGAGTTCGTGGATGTCTCATCGCGGTTTGTACGAGTAACGGTAGGTACTCGTGAAATCCGGTAAACTCGTGAAGTTTTTTCAACACTGTGAAAAATGTCCACGAGTAAAAAAATACTCGTGATGAAAGAAATTGTTACTTTTTACTCGTACGAGCCACTACAAGACATCCACAAACTCCTATGGACACGCTACGGACATTCTCCGAGTACAAATCAGGGGAAAACTCAGGAGAACTCTTGAATTACCTCATACAGTGGGACAGGCCCTTTAGTGTCTACTGACCTGTGAGTGCCCTTTATGAGTTTTTAAACGGTGGCTTTTGCAACTTTGGCTTTTGCAACTGTGGCTACTAAAATCTGTGCTTATTGAAATGTGTGCCTATTTAAATGTGTGGCTACTGAAATGTGTGCCTATTGAAATGTGTGGCTATTGAACTGTGTGGCTATTGAAATGTGTGGCTATTGAAATGTGTGACTATTGAAATGTATGGCTATTGAAATGTGTGGCTATTGAAATGTGAGGCCTTGAAATATGTGGCTATGGAAATGTGTGGCTATGGAAATGTGTGGCTATTGAAACTGTGGCTATTGAAATGCGTGGCTAATGAAATGCGTGGCTATTGAAATGTGTGGCTATTGAAATGTGTGTCTATTGAAATGTGTGGCTATTGAAATGTGTGGCTATTGAAATGTGTGGCTAATGAAATGTGTGGCTATTGAAATGTGTGGCTATTGAAATGTGTGGCTATTGAAATGTGTGGCTATTGAAATGTGAGGCCTTAAAATGTGTGGCTATGGAAATGTGTGGCTATGGAAATGTGTGGCTATGGAAATGTGTGGCTATTGGAACTGTGTGGCTATTGGAACTGTGTGGCTATTACAAATGTGGCTATTGCAACTGTGTGGCTGTTGCAACTGTGTGGCTATTGCAACTGTTTGGCTATTGAAATGTGAGGCCTTGGAATGTGTGGCTATGGAAATGTGTGGCTATGGAAATGAGTGGCTATGGAAATGTGTGGCTATGGAAATGTGTGGCTATTGACATGTGTGGCTATTGACATGTGTGGCTATTGACATGTGTGGCTATTGAAATGTGTGGCTATTGAAATGTGTGGCCATTGAAATGTGTGGCTATTGAAATGTGTGGCTATTGAAATGTGTGGCTATTGAAATGTGTGGCCATTGAAATGTGTGGCTATTGAAATGTGTGGCTATTGAAATGTGTGGCTATTGAAATGTGTGACTATTGAAATGTGTGACTATTGAAATGTGTGGCTATTGAAACATGTGACTATTAAAATGTGTGCCAATTGAAATGTGTGGCTGTTGAAATGTGTGGCAGTTGAAATGTGAGGACTTGAAATGTGTGGCTATTGAAATGGGTGGCTATTGAAATGCGTGGCTATGGAAATGTGTGGCTATGGAAATGTGTGGCTATGGAAATGTGTGGCTATTGAAATGTGTGGCTATTGAAATGTGTGGCTATTGAAATGTGTGGCTATTGAAATGTGTGGCTATTGAAATCGGTGGCTATTGAAATGCGTGGCTATTGAAATGCATGGCTATGGAAATGTGTGGCTATGGAAATGTGTGGCTATTGAAATGTGTGGCTATTGAAATGTGTGGTTATTGAAATGTGTGGCTATTGAAATGTGTGGCTATTGAAATATGTGGCTATTGAAATGTGTGGCTATTGAAATGTGAGGCCTTGAAATATGTGGCTATGGAAATGTGTGGCTATGGAAATGTGTGGCTATTGAAATTGTGGCTATTGAAATGCGTGGCTATTGAAATGCGTGGCTATTGAAATGTGTGGCTATTGAAATGTGTGGCTATTGAAATGTGTGGCTATTGAAATGTGTGGCTAATGAAATGTGTGGCTATTGAAATGTGTGGCTATTGAAATGTGTGGCTATTGAAATGTGTGGCTATTGAAATGTGAGGCCTTAAAATGTGTGGCTATGGAAATGTGTGGCTATGGAAATGTGTGGCTATTGGAACTGTGTGGCTATTGGAACTGTGTGGCTATTGCAAATGTGCCTATTGCAACTGTGTGGCTATTCCAACTGTGTGGCTATTGCAACTGTGTAGCTATTGCAACTGTTTGGCTATTGAAATGTGAGGCCTTGGAATGTGTGGCTATGGAAATGTGTGGCTATGGAAATGTGTGGCTATGGAAATGTGTGGCTATTGACATGTGTGGCTATTGACATGTGTGGCTATTGACATGTGTGGCTGTTGACATGTGTGGCTATTGAAATGTGTGGCCATTGAAATGTGTGGCTATTGAAATGTGTGGCTATTGAAATGTGTGGCTATTGAAATGTGTGGCCATTGAAATGTGTGGCCATTGAAATGTGTGGCTATTGAAATGTGTGGCTATTGAAATGTGTGGCCATTGAAATGTGTGGCTATTGAAATGTGTGGCTATTGAAATGTGTGGCTATTGAAATGCGTGGCCATTGAAATGTGTGGCTATTGAAATGTGTGGCTATTGAAATGTGTGGCTATTGAAATGTGTGACTATTGAAATGTGTGACTATTGAAATGTGTGGTTATTGAAACATGTGACTATTAAAATGTGTGCCAATTGAAATGTGTGGCTGTTGAAATGTGTGGCAGTTGAAATGTGAGGACTTGAAATGTGTGGCTATTGAAATGCGTGGCTATGGAAATGTGTGGCTATGGAAATGTGTGGCTATGGAAATGTGTGGCTATTGAAATGTGTGGCTATTGAAATGTGTGGCTATTGAAATGTGTGGCTATTGAAATGTGTGGCTATTGAAATCGGTGGCTATTGAAATGCGTGGCTATTGAAATGCGTGGCTATGGAAATGTGTGGCTATGGAAATGTGTGGCTATTGAAATGTGTGGCTATTGAAATGTGTGGTTATTGAAATGTGTGGCTATTGAAATGTGTGGCTATTGAAATATGTGGCTATTGAAATGTGTGGCTATTGAAATGTGAGGCCTTGAAATATGTGGCTATGGAAATGTGTGGCTATGGAAATGTGTGGCTATTGAAATTGTGGCTATTGAAATGCGTGGCTATTGAAATGCGTGGCTATTGAAATGTGTGGCTATTGAAATGTGTGGCTATTGAAATGTGTGGCTATTGAAATGTGTGGCTAATGAAATGTGTGGCTATTGAAATGTGTGGCTATTGAAATGTGTGGCTATTGAAATGTGTGGCTATTGAAATGTGAGGCCTTAAAATGTGTGGCTATGGAAATGTGTGGCTATTGAAATGTGTGGCTATTGAAATCGGTGGCTATTGAATTGCGTGGCTATTGAAATGCGTGGCTATGGAAATGTGTGGTTATGGAAATGTGTGGCTTTGGAAATGTGTGGCTATGGAAATGTGTGGCTATGGAAATGTGTGGCTATTTTAAATGTATGGCTATTGGAAATGTGTCTATTGGAACTGTGTGGCTATTGGAAATGTGTGGCTATTGCAACTGTGTGGCTATTGCTACTGTGTGGCTGTTGCAACTGTGTGGCTGTTGCAACTGTGTGGCTATTGCAACTGTGTGGCTATTGCAACTGTGTGGCTATTGCAACTGTGTGGGTATTGAAATGTGAGGCCTTGAAATATGTGCCTTTGGAAATGTGTGGCAATTGAAATGTGTGGCAATTGAAATGTGTGGCTGTTGAAATGTGTGGCTATTGAAATGTGTGGCTATTGAAATGTGTGGCTATTGAAATGTGAGGCCTTGAAATGTGTGGCTATGGAAATGTGTGGCTGTGGAAATGTGTGGCAATGAAAATGTGTGGCTATTTTAAATGTGTGGGTATTGGAAATGTGTGGCTATTGGAATTGTGTGGCTATTGGAAATGTGTGGCTATTGGAACTGTGTGGCTATTGCAACTGTGTGGCTATTGCAACTGTGTGGCTATTGCAACGGTGTGGTTATTGCAACGGTGTGGCTATTGCAATGGTGTGGCTATTGCAACGGTGTGGCTATTGCAACGGTGTGGCTATTGCAACTGTGGCTTTTGCAACTTTGGATTTTGCAACCGTGGCTTTTGCAACCGTGGCTTTTGCAACTGTGGCTTTTGCAACTGTGCCTTTTGCAACTGTTCCTTTTGCAACTGTGCCTTTTACAACTGTGCCTTTTGTGCCTTTTGCTACTGTGCCTTTTGCAACTATGCCTTTTGCAACTGTGCCTTTTGCAACTGTGCCTTTTGCAACTGTGCCTTTTGCAACTGTGCCTTTTGCATCTGTGCCGTTTGCAACTGTGCCTTTCGCAACTGTACCTTTTTCCAACTGTGCCTTTTGCAACTGTGCCTTTTGCAACTGTGGCTATTGCAACTGTGGCTATTGAAACTGCCTTTTGCAACTGTGGCTTTTGCAATTGTGCCTTTTGCAACTATGGCTATTAAAACGTGGCTATTAAAATGTGGCTATTGCAAATGTGGCTATTAAAAGTGGCTATTAAAAGCAGCTATTGCAAATGTGGCTATGCAAATGTGGCTATTGCAACTGTGGCCATTGCAACTGTGGCCATCGCAACTGTGGCTATTGCAACTGTGGCTATTGCAACTGGCTTTTGCATCTGTGGCTTTTGCAACTTTGGCTTTTGCAACTGTGGCTTTTGCAACTGTGGCTTTTACAACTGTGGCTTTTGCTACTCTGGCTTTTGCAACTGGCATTTGCAACTGTGGCTATTGCAACTGTGGCTATTGCAACTGTGTGGCTATTGGAACTGTGTGGCTCTGGAAATGTGTGGCTATTTTAACGTGTGGCTATTGTAATGCGTGGCTATTGAAATGTGTGGCTATTGAAATGTGTGGCAATTGAAATGTGTGGCAATTGAAATGTGTGGCTATTGAAATGTGTGGCTATTGAAATGTGTGGCTATTGAAATGTGAGGACTTGAAATGTGTGGGTATTGAAATGTGTGGCTATTGAAATGTGTGGCTATTGAAATGTGTGGCAATTGAAATGAGTGGCTATTAATATGTGTAGCTATTGAAATGTGTGGCAATTGAAATGTGTGGCTATTGAAATGTGTGGCTATTGAAATGTGAGGCCTTAAAATGTGTGGCTATTGAAATGTGTGGTTATGGAAATGTGTGGCTATTGGAAATGTGTGGCTATTGGAAATGTGTGGCTATTGAAATGTGTGGCTATTGGAATGTGAGGCCTTGAAATGTGTGGCTATTGAAATGTGTGGCTGTTGAAATGTGTGGCTATTGAAATGTGTGGCTATTGAAATGTGTGGCTATTGAAATGTGCGGCAATTGAAATGAGTGGCTATTGAAATGTGTGGCTATTGAAATGTGTGGCAATTGAAATGTGTGGCTATTGAAATATGTGGCTATTGAAATGTGAGGCCTTAAAATGTGTGGCTATTGAAATGTGTGGTTATGGAAATGTGTGGCTATGGAAATGAGTGGCTATGGTAATGTGTGGTAATTAAAATGTGTGGCTATGGAAATGTGTGGCAATGGAAATGTGTGGCTATGGAAATGTGTGGCTATTTTAAATGTGTGGCTATTGGAAATGTGTGGCTATTGGAACTGTGTGACTATTGGAAATGTGTGGCTATTGGTACGGTGTGGCTATTGCAACGGTGTGGCTATTGCAACGGTGTGGCTATTGCAACAGTGTGGCTATTGCAACGGTGTTGCTATTGCAATGGTGTGGCTATTGCAACGGTGTGGCTTTTGCAACTGTGGATTTTGCAACTGTGGCTTTTACAACTCTGGCTTTTGCTACTGTGGCTTTTGCAACTCTGGCTTTTGCAACTCTGGCTTTTGCAACTGGCATTTGCAACTGTGGCTATCGCAACTGTGGCTATTGCAACTGTGTGGCTATTGGAACTGTGTGGCTCTGGAAATGTGTGGCTATTTTAACGTGTGGCTATTGTAATGCGTGGCTATTGAAATGTGTGGCTATTGAAATGTGTGGCAATTGAAATGTGTGGCAATTGAAATGTGTGGCTATTGAAATGTGTGGCTATTGAAATGTGTGGCTATTGAAATGTGAGGACTTGAAATGTGTGGGTATTGAAATGTGTGGCTATTGAAATGTGTGGCTATTGAAATGTGTGGCAATTGAAATGAGTGGCTATTAAAATGTGTAGCTATTGAAATGTGTGGCAATTGAAATGTGTGGCTATTGAAATGTGTGGCTATTGAAATGTGAGGCCTTAAAATGTGTGGCTATTGAAATGTGTGGTTATGGAAATGTGTGGCTATTGGAAATGTGTGGCTATTGGAAATGTGTGGCTATTGAAATGTGTGGCTATTGGAATGTGAGGCCTTGAAATGTGTGGCTATTGAAATGTGTGGCTGTTGAAATGTGTGGCTATTGAAATGTGTGGCTATTGAAATGTGCGGCTATTGAAATGTGCGGCAATTGAAATGAGTGGCTATTGAAATGTGTGGCTATTGAAATGTGTGGCAATTGAAATGTGTGGCTATTGAAATATGTGGCTATTGAAATGTGAGGCCTTAAAATGTGTGGCTATTGAAATGTGTGGTTATGGAAATGTGTGGCTATGGAAATGAGTGGCTATGGTAATGTGTGGCAATTAAAATGTGTGGCTATGGAAATGTGTGGCAATGGAAATGTGTGGCTATGGAAATGTGTGGCTATTTTAAATGTGTGGCTATTGGAAATGTGTGGCTATTGGAACTGTGTGACTATTGGAAATGTGTGGCTATTGGTACGGTGTGGCTATTGCAACGGTGTGGCTATTGCAACGGTGTGGCTATTGCAACAGTGTGGCTATTGCAACGGTGTTGCTATTGCAATGGTGTGGCTATTGCAACGGTGTGGCTTTTGCAACTGTGGATTTTGCAACTGTGGCTGTTGCAACTGGCTTTTTCAACTGTGGCTTTTGCAACTGTGCCTTTTTCAACTGTGGCTTTTGCAACTGTGGCTATTGCAACTGTGGCTTTTGCAACTGTGGCTTTTGCAACTGTGGCTTTTGCAACTCTGCCTTTTGCAACTATGGCTATTAAAACGTGGCTATTGCAAATGTGGATATTATAATGTGGCTATTATAATGTGGCTATTGCAAATGTGTCTATTGCAAATGTGGCTATTGCAAATGTGTCTATTGCAAATGTGGCTATTGCCACTGTGGCTATTGCAACTGTGGCTATTGCAACTGTGGCTATTGCAACTGTGGCTATTGCAACTGTGGCTATTGCAACTGTGGCTATTGCAACTGTGGCTATTGCAACTGTGGCTATTGCAACTGTGGCTATTGCAACTGTGGCATTTGCAACTGTAGCATTTGCAACTGTGGCTTTTGCAACTGCGGCTTTTGCAAATGCGGCTTTTGCAACAGCTTTGTGTCATCTGTAAATTTGCTAATGTTACTTTTAATCCCTTCATCTAAATCATTAATGTATATTGTAAATAGCTGTGGTCCTAGCACCGAGCCTTGCGGTACCCCACTAGTCACTGCCTGCCATTCTGAAAGGGATCCCTATTCTTTGTTTCCTGTCTGCCAACCAATTTTCTATCCATGTCAGTACCCTACTCCCAATACCACATGTTCTAATTTTGTACACTAATCTCCTATGTGGGACCTTATCAAGGCTTTCTGAAAGTCCAGGTACACAACATCCACTGGCTCTCCCATGTCCATTTTCCTAATTACATCCTCAAAAAATTCCAGAAGATTAGTCAAGCATGATTTACCCTTCGTAAATCACTGCTGACTTGGACGGATCCTGTTACTGCTATCCAAATGTGCCCCTATTTCATCTTTTATAATTGACTCCAGCATCTTCCCCATTGAACGGGTGATCATTAGTCAGCGTGAATTCAGTGGGGCAAAGGGCCTGTTCCCAGTTTACAGAAACACTTACTTTAATGCCAGAAAATCAGGCGATGCTGAGTAACTCTATAGGTATTTGCAATAATAGTGGGACTAATTATTTTGATTGCATAAAGAGTTAGAATTTTAATTTTCAAATTACTTCCACGCCTGATTTCCACATGCTGGAGTATTAATGGAGAGAAATCCGAGGCGTACATTGCTGTTATACAGAGATCTGATTCCATGCAGATCACCATGCTCGGAACAGACAAAATGGATGGTGTTGTTCCTCAGAGTACACCTGGTGCTATCTTTGAATTATATTAATGTGTTGGCAAATGGACAGCACCAGTCAACCGTTGCAGGAAGATAAACTGGAAGTCCTCTCAGGTCTATTGGAATTGTGTGGCTATTGGAAATGTGTGGCTATTGGAACTGTGTGGCTATTGCAGCTGTTTGGCTTGAGCCTGCCCTGTGCTTGGAAGTGCAATGGCAATGGAAGTGAAGTGAAAATGCAATCAGCTGTTCGGCTTGAGCCTGGCCTGTGCTTGAAAGTGCAATGGCAATGGAAATGAAATGAAAATGCAATGAGCCATTTGGCCTGCCTTGTGCTTGAAACTGCAATGGCAATGGAAGTGAAATGAAAATGCAATGAGCTATTTGGCCTGCCCTATGCTTGAAACTGCAATGCAATTGGAAATTAAATGAAATCAGTTGTTCGGCCTGCCTGAAACCACTAATTTTGGCCCACAAGTCCCCTATTAGCCGAGAAACCAGTCCTTATTGCCCAAAATGCCCGTATTGGCACAGGAGGAGCATTTTGGCCCAAAAAGCCTGTGCCAGGCCAGGAAAAGTCCAGAAAAAGTGCTTTTCACTGAGATATCACTCAGATTTTGTTTTAAAGAGCCCCTTCGGCCCATCAGGCCTGTACTAGCCCAGGAGTCCCTTTGGCCCATCAGTAAGTATTCCCCCTGCAAGTATTAAACCTCACCCCAGTATTGTTCTCCCTCCCTTCATTTGCTCCCTGTGAGACCCAGGCCAGGATAGACTTTCCTCCTTCATTGCTGTGATCTGCAGAAAAAGATGAAAAATGTCTAAAATTGATTCTCCATCCTCTCCCCTTCTCTCTCACAGAGTCTCTCGCCTGTTTTGGGCAGAATTTCTGGCACTTTCTGAGCTGCCAGCCCACCAGGCCTGAGTGACTGAGCAGCCAGCCCACCAGGCCTGAGTGACTGAGCTGCCAGCCCACCAGGCCTGAGTGACTGAGTTGCCAGCCCACCAGGCCTGAGTGACTGAGCTGCCAGCCCAAGAATCCATTCAGCCCACAATGTCCCCTGGAAACCAGTCCCTTTGGCCCACCACCCAACAGTTCCCACTTAGTCTAGTATATATATATATTATTATATATATAAATAAATAAATAAACAACTTGGCTGAAAATGTAGATGGTTTCTTAGTAAGTTTGCAGATGCCACCAAGTTTGCTGGGGTTGCAGACTGTAAGGAAGGCTGTTAAAGTATACAGCCATCGGCATATAGATCACCTACAAAAATGGGCAGAGAAATGGCCGATGGAGTTTAATCCGAGCACATGTGAGGCGTTGCACTTTGGAAGGTCACATATAAGAGGAAAGTGTACAATTAATAGAATTGCTCTTTACAGCATACAACATACAGTACAGAGGGATTTTGGAGTCCAAATCCATAACTCCCTGAAAATGGCAACGCAAGTAAATCGAGTGGTAAAAAGGTAAAGGTATGCTTGCCTTCATAGGTCAGGGCTTTAAGTAGCAAAGTCAAGAGATCATGATACAGCTTTATATGACTTTGTTTATGCGACATTTGGAGTATTCTGTGCAGTTCTGGTCACCCCACCTTGGGAAGGATTTGGAAAGGGTGCAAGGGAAGTTTACTAGAATGATGTCTGGATTTGGGGGCATTAGCTACAGGGAGAGGTTGGTCAGACTGGGGTTGTTTTCTCTGGAACATCGGATGTTAAAATTATGAGAGGCATAGATAGGGTAAACATTCAGAACCTTTCTCCCAGGGTGGAAAAATCAAATACTTGAGTGAATAGGCAGTCAGAATTTATTTCCCAAGGTGAGAGTGGCAAATTTTAAAGGAGCAAATATTTTATGCAGAGGGTGGCGAGTGCCTGGTATGCGCTGCCAGGGTTGGTGGTTGAAGTAGAAGGATATAAAGTGTATGAGTTTGTCTTGGCATCATGTTCAGCACAGACATTGTGGAATGAAGGGCCTGTTCTTGTGCAATACTGTTCTATGTTCTTTGATTTATGAAACAGCAGACATTTCAATTACACTGCACACCAGGAGCGCATTTAGAAGAAAATATTTGTTTAGTGCCATGATTCTGCATTGTTTAGCTAATTGACCTGGCAAGGATCTTTACTTTAACCTCTGATATATATTCCTGCTAGAAATTCAAGCTCAGAATTTCTAATTCCAGCTGATCCAGCATCCCTTCTGTCTCTTTCACATAAAGCATGTGAGACTGAAAGATAAAATAGGAACAGATGGATAACAAAAATCCAGAGAGAACTGATGTACCAATGTGGAACAAATCCACATAGTCACAAATAAGAGCAGGTAATAGTAATCTATTTTCACACAGTAATCTCTGACACCTACAATAGTAATACATGATTTGGTGTGAGAAATAGAGTTCTTACGTTTAGTTCTCTGAAGGCAACCCCTCATAGAAAGGCAGTGGCTATTTAAATTGCCAGCTGTCCTGCCTGACTTCCAGGTTGGAAATGCGTCAGCATTCAAACTGCCAAACCACCAGCTCATGGTGGACAACTCACAGCGGCTGAGTGGTGCAGCTGGTAGAACTGCTGCCGCAGAGCGGCAGAAACACGAGTTCAATCCTGACCACAGGAGCTGTCCGTTTGCACATTCACTCTGTGACTGTATGGGGTTCCTTTGGGTGCTTCAGTTTCCTCCCACATCCTAAAGACGATGGGTTTGTAGTTTCATTGGCCTCTGTAAATTGCCCCTAATGTTAGGGAGTTGATGAGAAAGTAGGATAACGTAGAACTAATGTGATCTGCCGATCGATGGTCGATGTGGACTCGGTGGGGGCGAAGGGCTTTTTTCCATGCTGCATATCTAAACTGAACAAAACTCATATATTTAAAAAAATAACCTTATTGTTTGCAGACGTGGACCAGAGTAAACCTGCAACTTGTGTTTGTCATCCCTCTAAATTCACCTTCTCCGGTTCAGTCACTGTTTTTGCAGATGGATAGTCTTTGAGCCGAGCTCTGAGTAGCAACATGTCCTCTATGATGTGATGTGTTCAGCTTAAATGGATGGACAAGACCTAGCCTTGTACACAATAGCTGATAAAAGTCTTTGGTAAATATCCACCCTAAACTTTGACAGCTGCTCAAATTGTCCAGTTATTTCAATGTTTCTCGGTTTTCACAATCAGAAATACTTCAAAACCTAATTAAACAATTTTTTTTAAAGTCATGAAATCCAATTTGAACTAAAGCACTTTAAAATTCTAAATTATTAGAAGTAGGAAACCAAATTTTAAAAATATGTTATCTTTTATTTAATTATTATATTTCTCTGCAGCCTGCAATTCCCATTTAAATCAATGCCTTCAATATCTAACCTGCTGCAGGATCTAAAAGCAGATTCTTTAGCCTATGTGCTAAGAAATTCCTGTTCACCCAGGGACTCATTCCAAAGTCCAACCACAGAGCAACAGGAAAATTGGAGCTTGATAGTTTGGAGTTTGTGACTTTGCATTTGCACGCGTATCTCAAAACCTGTCGGCATTTATGCTGATAAATGCCAGCAGTTCCATACAGAATATTCAGGCCAGTTGATCATTGTTCTGCTTCATGTTGGGTACAACAGCATTTAGGTTATCATCCAAAAAGTTACTCTTGATAAAACTGTAACAAAGTTGTATTTTGCTACTACATTCCTTATGTGTTGCTGAGTCTTTTGATGGTTATTGATTTTTATCACATTTTCTACATCCTTTCCCATTTGATTGTTGCTGGACCCCAGTAGGAAATATACACATGGGACAATACTAATAATGTTTTGATGTCTTCACCAGGCTTATGTTGGATGTAAAATTGGAGTAACTCAGCGGGCCAGGCAGCATCTCTGGAGAGATGGGATGGGTGACGTTTCGGGTTGAGACCCTTTTTCAGTCTGAAGAAGGGTCCCAACCCGAAACGTCACCCATTCCTTCTCTCCAGAGATGCTTCCTGTCCCGCTGAGTTACTCCAGTTTTTTATGTCTATCTTTGGTTTAAACCAGCATCTGCAGTTCCTTCTTACACATAATTGTTTGTGAAACATTGCAATAGTCCTTGCCTCAACTACCTCCTCTTACATCCATACACCCACCGCCCTTTGTGTGAGAAGGTTACCGCAATTTCCTATTAAATTTCCCCCCCCTCACCTTAAACCTACGTCTTCTGGGCCTCAATTCTTCTGATCTGGGCAAGAGATCTACCCGATCTATTCCTCACATGATTTCATACATCTCTATAATATCACCCTTCATCCTCCAAGGAATAGAGTCCCAGCTCTATTCATAATCATGGTGATGTGAGATAAACACTGAATTTTGACAGTTTAGGTGATCAGAAATTGAGCTTTTGTTCGAGAACGAGGAGGGTCGTCGAGAGCGAGGAGGGGCTTTGAGCTAACCAGCGGGGGGCTTCCAAGAATGATAGAGGGTCCCAGTGGGGGGAAACCGAGAAAGATGGAGGGACCTGCAGGGAGAGGTGGGTGCCACGTGCAGCTGCAGGCAGAAGATGGGGCTGTTATACAAAAGTTACTTTTGTAACTTTGACAGCTCCAGAAACGTGGAGACACTTGTTTACTGCCCAGGCGAGGTCTGGTATATGATTTTACCGGGTTGTATGCAAAATAATGCATTTCCCTGCACCTAGGGACGCATGACAATAAAGTATAATTGAATTGAATCATTGAATCATTGAATATTGAAGACAAATGGTGAGAAAGGTCATTGCATTTCAAGTGGCCATTGCATTGTCAATTATCCATGCCGCCTGTTGTAGTGAGAATTGGAAGCCATTCATGGTATGAAGTACATTGCATGCAGCAATGAACGCAAAGAGCTTCAGAACTTAACCTCTTCCCAGCTGCTTCTCATGATCTCATCAGCTTCCATCAGCTTGTAGTGCACAAAATAATCTAGCTCTCATGGGTTCTTGCATGGTTCATGTGGAACGTCAGATTGCAATGCTCCAGGATCAGGACAACCCCTTCTCTCTCATTTGCACCTAACACGATCTGCCACCTAATCACCCTGCTGAGCTGGTTCCACTGACTCTCCCTTGTCCATTTTCACCATGCAGCTGCTCATTGCCATGCAGTTTAGTTTAGTCTAGTTTAGCGATACAGCGCACAAACTGGCCCTTTGGCCCACCGAGTCCACACCAGCCAGCGATCCCCGCACATTAACACTAGATCCTACACTAGATCCTACATTACAATTAGTTTTGTCCCTACCTAATTACACTAGGGAAAATGTTTACACTTATACCAAGCCAATTAACCTACAAACATGTACGTCTTTGGAGTGTGGGAGGAAGCCAAAGATCTTGGAGGAAAACTCCATACAGACAAGCACCCGCAGTCAGGATCGAACCCGGGTCTCTGCTGTGTGCGGCAGCAACTCTACCGCTGCGCCACCATGCCATTCTATATCAATGCTCACTTTTACCCCTCGTTAATCTCCAACACAGCTCTCCTTTGTGCAATAAGATTGCAACATGTGCATCTGAAGATAATAGTTCATGACTCTTGCTCTGGGCTGTACTATAAGACTCTTCTCCAGCAGTTCACAGAGCAACATCATTGCTTCAGGATACCAATAGCTTGGCTCTATAAGTGGCCAATCTACAAAATGGTTCTCCGAGTGCAGTGGAATGGGTATTGCTGCTGTGACAGCGTAAGAGCATCAATGCTGTTGGCATGACTAACATAATTTTTGCTTGTGACTTCAAACAGCAAAGAAAATTACAAACATTTCCAACTGAAATAGGAGTTGATTCTTTATGAATTGCTTGTGGTGTTACAAGGACACAGTCCATGGTGCCCTGTGGATATCCAGTAATGCAGGAAAATGCCAGACGTGTTCTCGTTTGAGAAGCAAATAAACTATTGTCACCTCGGCAATAGGGTATCAACACCCTGCTGGATCATTTTAAACAAGACAAGCTGATTGAAACGGATGGGATCCTGAGAATGGTTTAATGGTTTCTTTATTACCATGTGTACCAAGGTACAGTGATACACCTTTTTGCATTCAGCTCAGCAAGACTATCATCATACATGAACACAATCCCCAAGTTAGTGCAGAATGTACAGAACAGCCCATTGAATCTAAGTTCAAAAGGCACCATTTTGATGCCATTTTCCAGTCCCAGCTGCAGCTTATTATCTTAATGGTGCCAAGTTGGGAAAAGGGGAAGTACAACAGGATCTGGAGGTCCTTGCCCTTCCCCTTTTCCCAACTTGGCACCATTAAGATAATAATCTGCCTTCCTGCTTTTGATTACAGTGGATAACCTCACATTTATCCACATTAAACTGCATCTGCCATGCATCTGCCCACTCACTCAACCTGTCCAAGTCACCCTGCATTCTCATAGCATCCTCCTCACAGTTCACACTGCCACCCAGCTTTGTGTCATCTGCTAATTTGCTATTGTTACTTGCAATCCCTTCATCTAAATCATTAATATATATTGTAAATAGCCGAGGTCCCAGCACAGAGCCTTGCAGTACCACACTAGTCACTGCCTACCATTCTGAAAGGGACCCGTTAATTCCTACTCTTTGTTTCCTGTCTGCCAACCAATTCTCCATGCATGTCAGCACTCTACCCCCAATACCATGTGCCCTAATTTTCCCCACTAATCTCCTATGTGGGACCTTATCAAATGCTTTCTGAAAATCCAGGTACACTACATCCACTGACTCTCCCTTGTCCATTTTCCTAGTTACATCCTCAAAAAATTCCAGAAGATTAGTCAAGCATGATTTCCCCTTCGTAAATCCATGCTGATTCGGGCCGATCCTGTTACTGCTATCCAAATGTGCTGCTATTTCATCTTTTATGATTGACTCCAGCATCTTCCCCACCACCAATGTCAGGCTAACTGATCTATAATTCCCTGTTTTCTCTCTCTCGCCTTTCTTATAAAAGTGGGAAACATTAGCTACCCTCCAATCCACAGGAACTGATTCTGAATCTATAGAACACTGGGAAATGATTGGGAAATTAGTGACCAACCTGTAGAAATGAAGCAACCATTCACATTGTTCCCCTTGAATGTTCAGATATAAGATCCACTTCTGACTACCGATGTCCTGCCATGATTACTGGTGTCCTCTCTCCTTTGCTTCCTTCTTATGCCCTCGAAAATTCCTTACCACCTTCTTTGGTGCTGCCCTCTGTCTGTTGTGGAAGCCTCAAGGATAATCCCAGTAACACATTAATAATTCCCTGGGTTACCCAGTGCTAATGTGGACAGTGCTGCTGCCGCACAGTTACCGTGTTCCGGATTTGAGCCGGTGTTGTATGTGTGGAGGTTGCAAATTCTCTCTGTGGCTGCACGGATTTCCTCCAGTAGCTGTGGTTTCTTTTATCATCTCAATGACTTGCTGGTTGGCAAGTTAATTAGCTGGCGTTAAATACCCTTAATATTGGCATTATTTATTTCTGACACGGAGAACCAGGGAGAGTTGATAGGCACGTGAGAGAATAGATGACAGGGAAATAAGTGGGGAATCATATTGATTGGGAATGTTCGGTGAGAGCCAGCATTGACCAGATAGGCAGAATGACCTTCTCCGATGTCATTTAAATTAAGAAGTTCATCAGCATTACTTGCTTTACTAAGGGCCTCAACCCACTTGAATTTGCTAAGTGTCACAACCAATCGAAGGGATACGATCCCACTGCCTCACCATTCTGCGCTGGGCCACTTGGATGACAAGAACACGTAAGTCAGGCAGTTGTTCATTGACTACATCTCGGTGTTCAACACCATCATCCCCTCCAAACTTAGTGTTTAGTTCAGGAAAATGGGTCTCTGCTCTTTCATACGAAACTGGATTCTCGACATCTTCATTGGCAGACTTTATTCAGCACAAATTAACAACAACCCCAACTCCTCCCCGATGATCACACAGGCACCACAATTTGAGTCGGTTTGGCATGTCACCAAAAACTCTATCAAACTTCCAGAGATGTACAGTGGAGAGCATATCAACTGGTTGCATCATGGCCAGGTTTGATAACATATGCCCCAAAAACTTAAGAATCTGCAGAAAGTGGTGGCTATTGTTCGTTCCGTCCTTAATGACCTTTGACCACCCTCACCCTCACCATCAAAGGGATCTACAGGAAGCATTGCTCAAGAAGACAGCTAATGTCATCAAAAACCCACACCACCCCAGCCACGTTCTCATCTGACTGCTATTCATAAGTTCATGTGATAGAAGCAGAATTAGGCCATTTGCCCCTTCAAGTCTACTCCATCATTCAATCATGGCTGATCTATCTCTCCTTCCTAAACCCATTCTCCTGCCTTCTCCCCATAGCCCCTGATACCCATACTAATCAAGAATCTATCCATCTCTACCATAAAAATATCAATGACTTGGCCTAATGTTGGAAACATTTGGCAAGTTAGGCAATATCTGTGGAGCCAAACGAGAGTTAATGTCTCGGGTCAGTGACCTTTCTTTGGTTTTGTGCCATTTGATTTCCTGTATCTTTAACCTGGGTTGAGAAAGAAAGTATAATTACATGAGCTAGTTTAGAAGAGGCACATGTTACTACTTTAATCTGGAAATTAAAATCAAATCTGGAGAATCAAAAGATTCCTTTATTTCTGTGGCAATAAATTCCACAGATTCACCGTCCTCTGACTAAAGAAATTATCGGGGAGAATGAATGAATATGTTTATTGGCCAAGTATGTTCACATACAAGGAATTTCATGCTCCATTCGCAACTGACAACATGACATACAGTGATAATTATGAATAACGCATAAAACATTAAACATTAATAATAAAACATAAGAACCGCAATGTCCCAAAATTCAAGAACATCTTCTTCCCATCAGCTTCAGACTCTTGAACTACACTGCACAACCCTAAACACAACCTTACCTCAATGCAATACCATGGACTTTGTATAAGGTTGCACTGTGTACTTAAGCACTAATATAGTCTGGTTACCTAGTATTACTGATCAGCCATGATCATATTGAATGGCGGTGCAGGCTCGAAGGGCCGAATGGCCTACTCCTGCACCTAATTTCTATGTTTCTATGTTTCTATGTTTCTATGTATTGTTTATTGTACATTTATTTGATGTGTTGTTGTATTGACGTATATGTAAAGTTGCAACAAGCAAGAATTTTATTGCTCTGGTCTTGGTGCGTATGACAATTAAACACTCTTGACTATTTAGTATTATAAAACAAGCAAAGTCTGTGAAATATGTCTTGATCTCGACAAACTAAATCTGTGAAAAGATAAGCACATGTTCAAACCTTGAAAAAACCCGAGGCAAATTAATCTTATCAATCTAAATAGCAAATTAACTTTATAGATGTGAGGATCCTCTAAAAACAATTATGAACCATTTTCTTTGATCCATTTCATTCCGTCATTTGTTCTGGGCATTGAGACATAACTGATATTCTCATGTTTAAATCATTACATTGATTGTTAGATTCATTATTTTAATTGCCCATTGAGCACAAACTATTTGAACTACTTGAACCACTTGAGCTATTTGAACTGCACACTTTCAGGCTTTTTCTAGTGTGAAATATTGAATTAGCAGGTTTGACTCAATTCCAGATTGATAAATGCAGATGCTGCAAATCCAAAAGAAAACAGAAAATACTGGAAATACTCAACAGGTCATGCAGCATCAACGCAGTTAACATTTTAAATTGGTATTAGTTTTGATATTGATTTAATACTGTTATCTGTACCAAGATACAGTGATTACATTTCTTTACAAGCAGCTCACACAACATATGCGTACATCATTCTAATGCAGAAGATAGTGTTACCTTGGTAACCTATTAATTAGCAACCAGTGACCTTTCTTTATCTTTGAGCCACTCAGTTTGTGTCTTTGACCTGGGTCTGTAACAAAAGTGTAGTTTTATGAACTGGTTTCCAAAGAGCCTTAAGTTAGAGCTTTGGTCTGGCTAATGTGTTAAGCATCTCAAGATTATTTCATAAGTCCGTATGATCATTAAATCTATCTATCTATCTATCTATCTATCTATTATATAAAACTCTGTGGCTGCCATCCGTCTGTCCGTCTGTCCATCTGTCCGTCTGTCCGGCGTCAAAATTCCCCTTTGATACCGCCCTAGGCCCACACAGCACGTGGAAAGGCCGATATTTTTTTAACATTTCTAAAGAGATTACATTTATATTTACGAATAGACACTCCTGATTAAATTTGATCGTGTTTGTGTACACTTTTTGAAATAAAATACTTCTCCCCCCCCCACCCCAACATTTCAAAATGTTAAACAAACAGCTCTCAGCCATAGAATGTTCGTGAAGTTTCCATTGTGTGATGTCACAATGCCCGATCCTCACACATGTCCAATCGGAATGGATCCATTTACATATGCCTTTGCAGCAGCCACAGCCCCAACACCTCCCCCCCCACCCCCGCAGCCTGTGTCGAAGGGCGTCGTCACGTGTGTGGGAATATAGAAAGAGGATTGGGGGTGATAGGGAATGGGGAACAGATGGACTGTCCCTACCCCTCCTACTTCCACTCTCCATCCACACTCTTCCCCCTCTCTCCTCTCCCCCTCTCTCCCCTTCCACACCCTCTCTTCCCCCTCCACCACCGCTCTTCACCCCATCTCCTCCCACCCCCTTCCCTTCTCTCATGCACCACTCCCCGCTGCCCCTCACTCCACACTCTTCCCCTCTCCATCCCCCCTCCCTTTCTCCTTCTCTTCCCCTACTCCTCTCCCCTTCCCCTCATCCCCTCTCTCCACCTCTAACATCCACTCCCCCCTCTCCCCTCTTCCTGCCCTCCCCGCTCTCCTCCCACTCCCCACTCTCCTCCACCTTCCTCTCCCCCACCCTGCTCTCTTCTCCCTCACCAATCTCTCCCCTTTCCTCCTCCCCCTCTCCCCTCCCTCCCCCTCTCCTCTTCTCTCCCCACCCCGTCTCCCTCTCCCATCTTCTCTCCCCACCCCAACTTCCTCCCCCCACCTGTGTTTGGGGGGTGGTTAGTGTGAGTGTGATGCCGCAGCCCCCCCCCGCAAACGCGCATTGGGAAAACAGCCCGCCAAAAGTCTCTCTGTCTTTAAGACAGAACTGCAGATGCTTGAAAATCAAAGGTACACAAAAAAATGCTGTATAACCTCAGCGGGTGCAGCAGCATCTATGGATCAAAGGAAATAGACGACGTTTCGGTAAAAAAACCCGTCTGAGGATGGGTTTCGGCCAAAAGCATTGCCTATTTCCTTCACTCCATAGATGCTGCTGCACCCGCAGTGTTTCTCGAGTTTTATTGTGTGTACCAGTCTATCTGTCTCTCCCCTCTCTCTCTCTCTCTGCCCTTCTCTCCTCACAGCCCGCGGCTCGACTCATGCACGCCTGCTCCAACCCACCCCCTTCACCTCTCTCCCCCCATCCTCTTCTTCCTCTCTCACCCTCCTCTCTCCCCACCTTCCTCACCCCCTTCCTCTCAACCCTCCTCCTCCCCCACCTCACAATTTTTTTTTTCTAACATTAAATTTTCTCTCTCTGCCCCCCCCCCCTCGAGACCCACCTGAGAGGTGAGGGATATTCGTCAGTGGATAGGGTGGAGATGGGATAAAAGAAGAAAATTAAAATATTAAGATAATATCAAGGGGTGTGATGAGTGTGTGTGTTTGTGGGTGCCAGATTCACACCCCGCAACCGTGCTTTGGAGGTACAGACCCAACGGGGGGTGTGGTTAGTGTGATGCCACAGCCCCCCGCCCCAAACGCACGTTCAGTGTCCAGACCCAACGGGTCTGCACTTGGTCTAGTATACTTTTAAAACTGTGTGTGTGTGTGTGTGTGTGTGTGTGTGTGTGTGTGTGTGTGTGTGTGTGTGTGTGTGTGTATGTGTGTGTGTGTGTGTGTGTGCGTGCGTGTGTGTGCGTGCGTGCGTGCGTGCGTGCGTGCGTGCGTGCGTGCGTGCGTGCGTGCGTGTGTGTGTGTGTGTGTGTGTTTTGTCAGATTTGGCCTTTGATTCCTAGGTCCGCCAAAAGCACACGCAGAAATTCCGAGATTTTTTCCGTTTTGCTAGACATTACACTTTTACATCCCCTAAGACACTCCTCATTACATTTCGTCGTTATTATGTGCATATTTTAAATAAAATCCTTCCACACCCCCCCACCCACCACTAATTTTTTCGAATCCTGCTGGCCAGCGGGCTGCTGCATGACTCATAGTGCCATCACAGATGTCCAATCACAATGGATCCCATTTACCTATGATATGACATCACAATGGGTCAGGGCTAGGAGATTGGAACCTTCACGTGAGCCCACTAAAATCAAACAGCTGCATGACTCACAGATCCCTCACAGATCTACAATCACAATGGATGCCACGAATGCAATCAACCTGGCGTGCACAATCAAATAGAGCATTTGTCCTACCCCCTCCCTATCTACCCCCTCCCTATCTATCCCCCCCGCCCTATCTATCTGCTCCCTATCAACCCCTTCCTATCTACCCACTCCCTATCTACCCCCTCCCTCTCTACCGCCATCCACTCCCCCTCCGCCCTCCACCTCTACCGCTCCTATCCTCCTCTCCTCTCCTCCATCCCCTGTTCTCCCAGCCCTCCCCCTCTCCCCCTCCACCCCTCCCTATTTACCACGTCACTGGCTACCCCCTCCCTCTCTAACGCCCTCCACTCCCCCTCCCCCTCCCCCTACCCCTCTCCTCTCCATCCCCTCCTGTTCTCCCCCCTTCACCTCTCCCCTCTACCCCCCTCCCTATCTACTCCCTCCCTATCTAACCCCCTCCCTATCTACCCCTCCCATCTACCCCCTCCCTCTCTTACCCCCTTCCACTCCCCCTCCCCCTCCACCTCTACCACTCCTATCCTCCCCCCTCTCCTCTCCTCCATCCCCTCCTGTTCATCCCCCTTCCTCCTCTCGCCTACACATCTCCTCCCCTCCACCACTCCCCTACTCTTCTCTGCCCCACCAACTCCCCCCTTTTCTCTCCCCCTCCCATCACCTCCAACCCCCTCACTCACCCCTCCTCTCTCTCCTCCCCCCCTCTCCCCTGTACTCTCTCTCTCCCCTCTATTCTCTCACTTCCCACCATCCCTCCCCGTGCCTTTCCCCCTCTCCCCTTCTCTCTTCCCTCTTCCCCCTTCTCTCTTCCCCTTCTCTCTCCCCCTCCTCTCTTTCCCCCTCCTCTCCCTCTTCCTCCTCCCCCTTCTCTCTCCCTCTCCCCTCTCCTCTCTCCCCATCTAATCTCTCTCCACCTCCCTCTCTCCCTCTCCCCTCTCCCCCTCTCTTCCCCACCTCTACCACCCTCTCTCCTCCCCCTCCCCCTCCCTTTTATCCCCTCCCCCTCCCTTTTATCCCCCTCCCCTCTACCCCCCTCCACATCGTATTTTCCTCCCCCTCTCCACCCCCCTCTCCACCCCCCTCTCCACCCCCACTCTCCACCCTCCCGTATCCCCCCCCTCCACCTCTCCCCCTCCACCTCTCCCTCTCCTCCTCCTCTTCTCCCCCTCCAAGTCTCCCCCTCACCTCTCCTCTCACTCCCTCACACACCCCTCCTCCCTCTCCCCCTGCCTGCCCCTCTCCCATCTACTCGCTCTCTACCTAATCTCTCTGTCTACCCTCTAATCTCTTTCTCCCCATCCGTCCCTCCCTTCCACCCCCATGCCTTTCACCCACTCCCCCTTCTCTCTCCCCCCCTTCTCTCTCTCCCCCTTCTCTCTCTCCCCTTCTCTCACCCCTTCTCTCTCTCCCCCTTCTCTCTCTCCCCCTCCTCTCTCCCCCTCCTCTCTCTCCCCATCCTCTCTCTCTCCCTCCTCTCCCTCCCCCTCTTATCTCTCCCCTCCACTCCCTCCTTCTCCTCTCTCCCCCTCCAATCTCTCTCCACCTCCCCCCTCTCCCCTCCCCTCTTCCCCCCACCTCTACCACCCACTCTCCTCCCTCCTCTCTCCCTCCCCCTCCCCCACTCTGCCCCCCTCCCTTCTACCCCCTCCACTCTCCACCTCTTATCCTCCTCCCCCTCTCCACCCTCCCCTCTCCTCCCCCCTCCACCTCCCCCCCCTCCTCTTCTCTCCCCCCTCCACCTCTCTCTCCTCCACCTCCCCCTCCTTTTCTCTCCCCACTCCAACTCTCCCCATCCTCTTCTCTCCCATCCAACTCACCCCCTCCCCTCTCCTCCCTCTCCTCACTCCCCCTCCCTCCCCCCTCTACTCTCTCTCTCCCCTCTACTTTCTCTCTCGCCCCTCTAATCTCCCTCTCCTCTCCCCTCCCCCTCTTCCCCTCTCATCTCCCCTCTCCTCACCCCTTCCCTTCCCTTCTCTACTCCCTTCACCCACCCCTCTCCCCCCCCTCTACCACACCCTTCCCCCTACCCCTGTCTCCCCCTTTACCCTCCCTGCTCTTCTCCCCTCCCCTCCCCACTTTCTACCCCCTCCCCCCCTCCCCCTCCTCACCCCTCTCCTCCCCTCCCTCTTCCCCCCTCCCCCTCTCTCCTCCCCCTCTCTGCTCACCCATCTCTCCTCACCCATCTCTCCTCTCCCCTCTCTCCTGTGTGTGTGTGTGGGTGTATGTCAGGTGTCTGTCATTTTGATTTTGCCTTTGATTCGTTGGTCCGCCAAAACCACACGCAAAAACTCAGAGATCACCTAGAAGAGATAAGACTCCTCCTGGCAGGTAAATCAGATCACTTCCACCTGACGTGGTCTGCATTTATAGAATTATTACAAGTATAAGGTGCAAAAGTACTTTAAAAAATACCGAGGTCACGTAAAGGGGGATGAAAGCTGGAGAGTTGGTATATCCCATTTGCGTGATGCTCATAATAAAGTATTTGTTTTTCTCTTTTCTCTTCTTTCTCTTTTTTTCTTCCTTAGGGTCTATCCCTTAATCTTTTCTTTTTAATTTCTTTCCTACAGGGTCTCTGTTCTTTCCTGTTGTCACGTTTTTACACTTTCATTATTTTCTTTCACTTTCTCTTTTTTCTTAATTTTAACCTTTCCTTTTTATTAGTTTAAAAATGACGGAGTACATTAATTGTAATACGATATACGTGATGAGTACTAATGTAATTTGTTGTAATGTATATAGAGAATTTTACCATTTCGCTAGCGATTTTACTTTTACATTCTCATATCTACTCATTAAATTTCGTCATTTTTATGTACACATTTAAAATAAAATCCTGCCCCCCCCCCCCCACTCACACATTTTGTCGCCTCCTGTTGGCCACCTTCTCATCGCGTGCCGCGCGACCATAATGGCTGCTGCTGCCCGGCTCTCCTCCACTCCCCCCCAGCGCTGGCGAAAGGCACAGATCGGCTGGTCCCCCGCTGCTTTTTGCCATCCTCGCTGTCGGCCCGTACACTTGCACTGTCCGAAAATCCCGGCCGTCAACGGCCTGTCAGCCCGCAGGCGCATTGAGGGCGTACGCAGCGTCTCCACGAGCGTATGCAGCGTCTTGACGTCGTACGCAGCATCTTGACGTCGTACACAGCGTCTTGACGGCGTACGCCTAGTGCGTGGCTTTGCGCAATGACGTTAGGCAGCTCCCCCCTTACAACCACACGTTGCGGGAATAGACCCAACGGGTCTGCATTTGGTCTAGTATACTTTTAAAACTGTGTGTGTGTGTGTGTGTGTGCGTGTGTGTGTTTATTTGTGTGTATGAGATTTGGCCTATGATTCCTTGGTCTGCCAAAACCACACGCAGATGTACAATCACAATGGATCCCACGAATGCAATCAACCTGGCGTGCACAATCAAATAGAGCAAGTTGTCCTACCCCCTCCCTATCTACCCCCCTCCCTATCCCCTCCCTATCTACCCCCCTCCACTCCCCCTTCCCCTCCACTACCCTTCCTATCCTTCCCCCCTCTCCTCTCCTCCATCCCCTTCTGTTCTCCCCCCCTTCACCTCTCCCTCTCCCTATCTACCCCCCTCCCTATCTACTCCCCTCCCTATCTATGCCCTCCCTATCTACCCCCCTCCACTCCCCCTCCCCCCTCCACCTCTACCACTCCTAGCCTCCCCCCTCTCCTCTCCTCCATCCCCTTCTGTTCTCCCCCCTCCACCTCTCGCTCTCCTCTTCTCTCCACCCTCCAACCCCCCCGCTCATCTCCTCCGCCAAGTCTCCCCCCTCACCTCTCCTCTCACCCCCTCACTCACCCTCTCCTCTCTCTTCCCCCTACCTCCCCCTCTCCCATCTACTCGCTCTCTCCCCTCTAACCTCTCTGTCTCCCCTCTAATCTCTTTCTCCCCATCCGTCCCTCCCTTCCACCCCCATGCCTTTCTCCCACTCCCCTTTCTCTCTCCCTCTCCCCCTTCTTTCTCTCCCCTTCTCTCTCCCGCTTCCTCTCTCTCCCCTCTCTCCCCTCTCTCCCCCCTTCTCTCTCCCCCATCCTCTCTCTCCCCATCCTCTCTCTCTCCCTCCTCTCTCTCCCCCTCCACTCCCTCCTTCTCCTCTCTCCCCCTCCAATCTCTTTCCACCTCCTCCCTCTCCCCTCACCTCTCCCCCCACCTCTACCACCCTCTCTCCTCCCTCCTCTCTCCCTCCCCCTGCCCCACTCTTCCCCCCTCCCTTCTACCCCCTCCACCCTCCACCTCTTATTCTCCTCCCCCTCTCCACCTTCCCCTCTCCTCCCCCTCTGCCCCCTCCACCCCCCCTCCTCTTCTCTCCCCCCTCCTCCTCCCCCCTCCTTTTCTCTCCCCCTTCCAACTCTCCCACTCTTCTCTCCCCTCCAACTCTCCCCTCCCCTCTCCTCCCTCCCCTCACTCACCCCCTCCTCTCTCTCCCCCTCCTCTACTCTCTCTCTCCCCTCTACTCTCTCTCTCTCCCCTCTAATCTCCCTCTCCTCTCCCCTCCCCTTCCCCTCTCCTCTCCCCTCTTCCCTCCCCCACCTTTCTCTACCTCCCTCACCCACCCCTCTCTCCCCCTCTACCACACCCCTTCCCCTACCCCTGTCTCCCCCTTTACCCTCCCCGCACTCCTCTCCTCCCCTCCCCACTCTCTTCCCCCTCCCCCCCTCTCCCCTCCCTCTCCCCCTCCTCCCTCTCTCTCCTCACCCATCTCTCCTCACCCCTCTCTCCTGTGTTGGTGTATGTCAGGTGTATGTCATTTTGATTTTGCCTTTGATTCGTTGATCCGCCAAAACCACACGCAAAAACATTTTACTTTTACATTCGCATATCCATTCCTCATTAAATTTCGTCATTTTTCTGTACACATTTTTAATAAAATCCTTCCCCCCCGCCACTCACTCATTTTGTCGCCTCCTGCTGGCCACCTTCTCATCGCGTGCCGCGCAACCATAATGGCTGCTGCCGCCCGGCTCTCCTCCACTCCCCCCCCCCCCGGCACAGCTCTGTCACGCTGGCGGAAGGCACAGATCGGCTGGGCCCCCGCTGCTTTTTGCCGTCCTCACTGCCGGCCTGCATGCTTGCACTGTCCGAAAATCCCGGCGTCTCCACGGGCGTACGCAGCGTCTTGACGTCGTACGCAGCATCTTGACGGCGTACGCCTAGCGCGTGGCGTTGCGCGATGACATCAGGCAGCCCCCACTTGCAACCGCGCGTTGCCGGAACAGACCCAACGGATCTGCACTTGGTCTAGTATGTATTAAGAATGAAATACAACAGTGAGTCAAAATCCACTTTATACTAACGTGACACTTAAAAAGGAGAGTATGAATGGATTGCATTAGAAATGCATTATCAAATTTTACTAACAACCAGTATAGTTTCCTGCTGTGACTTTGTGTGCTGAAAGACATGGTTAGGATTTGGAACCATCATTCATTCCTTAAAGCAAATAGAATACATTTTGGAGGCAAAATTAAATGCACTGAAATAGTTACAGTGTGCTTCCCTTACCAGCCAACAATGAAATTCAAGAGATTTGACACTTATTAAGGTATTTTTTCTGGTCAGGTCGGGGGGAGTTCCCCCTGCCATGGGTACCATGTAATTCGTGCTACCTGCTCTATGGTCGGATAGTCAGCGCCTAAACCGTCTCCCCCACCTGGTTTACCAGGTGAGGAGGGGACTGTGGACCCCCAGCAGGACCCAAAACAAGACCTGTCAAAGGATGGATGAGCTCCTAGCGAGCCAACGGCCATCCACACTTCAGTGGATGTTGCGATCACTGTCATACATAGCATTGTAAGGCACCATGCCCGTTAATGTTTTCAACGATGATGATGATGATGATTAAGGTATTTTAATTTTATGCAGAGCAAAATTCTGTTTGATTTCCAATCAGGATTTCTTGTACTTAGCTGACCAGCAACTAAAAGAAGTAGGAGTGTTATATTATTTTACCTATTTAATTGTAAAAAGATGAACCTTCTCCAAGTAACAATGTAATATAATGTGCCAAATGCAGGCAGGTGGGACTATTGTAGATGGGGCATGTTGGTCGTTGTTGAGCCGATGAGCCTGTTTCCATGCTGTATGACAGACTCTATGACTCTAATTGATGGTGCTGTGAACCTGAAATAAATAAAAAGCAAATGTTGGAACCATTCGGCAGGTTAGGCAATATCTTTGGTGCCAAAGGAGAGTTAATGTTTCAGGTCAGTGATTTTTCTTTGGTTTTGTGCCATTTGGTTTCCTGTATCTTTAACCTGGGTTGAGAAAGAAAGTATAATTACATGAGCTAGTTTAGAAGAGGCATATGTTACTACTTTAATCTGTAAATTAAAATCACATCTGGAGAATCAAAAGATTCCTTGAGATTCCTTCCTGTGAACAATAAACATGAACTAATTGTGAAATGTCAGCTTTTGGTATTAATAGGTTTGTGATTGACTGCATGAGAAATGTTAGCATTTGTTGAAGTGCTCTTTATATGGATGATTAAATGGTGGTAAATGGGAGCAGCTAAGCAATTCCCATATACACTGATGTGACAGCCAGTGGAATGGTGGTAAATCTGTGCCTTTGGTAAAACAGACTACATAAAAATGTACATATTTCACTATAAATTCTAATAACAGTAGAAATGTGTAGGAAGAAACTGCAGATTAGAGCGGCACAGTGGCATAGTGGTAGAGCTACTGCCTTTCAGTGCCAGAGACCCGGGTTCAACCCTGACTACGGGTGCTATCTGTATGGAGTTTGTACGTTCTCCCAATGACCACGTGGGTTTTCTCCGAGATCTTTGATTTCCTCCCACACTCCAAAAACGTGCAAGTTTGTAGGATAATTGGCTTGGTATAAATATAAATTGTCCCTAGTGTGTGTAGGATAGTGTTAATGTGCGGGGATTGCAGGTCGGCGCGGACTCGGTGGGCCGAAAGGCCTGTTTCTGCACTGTATCTCTAAACTAAACTAAACTAAGATGCTGGTTTAAACTGACGAAAGACAAAATGCTGGAGTAACTCAGCGGGACAGGCAGCATCTCTGGAGAGAAGGAATGGGTGACGTTTCGGGTCAAGATCCTTCTTCAGACTAGTTAGGGAAAAGGGAAATGAGAGATATAGATGATGATGTAGAGAGATAAAGAACAATGAACGACAGATATGCGTAAAAGTAACCATGAACAACTGGGCGATCATTTCGTTGAACAACTTCGTTCAGTCCGCCTAAACCTACCTGATCTCCCGATTGCTAAACACTTTAATTCTCCTTCCCATCCCAACTGACCTTTCTGTCCTAGGTCTCCTCAATTGGCTGAGTGAGGCTAAACGCAAATTGGAGAAACAGCATTTCATATTTTGCTTGGGCAGCTTACAGTTCAGTGGTATGAATATTGATTTCTCTAACCAAGTTACCCCAGCATTCCCTCTCTCTCACTATTCCTCCCCCACCCAAGTCACACCAGCTTCTCGTTTTCACCCAACTAACAGCTAACAATGGCCTGTTTCCTTTATCATCATTACTTTATTGCATATTTTTAATTCATTGTTATCTCTCAACATCATCATCTACATCTCTCATTTTTCTTTTCCTTAACTAGTCTGAAGAAGGGTCTCAACCCAAAACGTCACCCATTCTTTCTCTCCAGAGATGTTGCTTGTCCCGCTGAGTTACTCCAGTTTTTTGTGTCGAATAACAATAGTCCTGGTTTAAGATCTATAGGGCCAGTCCCACTTGGGCGTTATTTGCGCGACATAATTTACGCATCGTGACGCATGATGCGTGCAACGCGCGCCACGCGTGCATGGAGCATGGTGAGACGTGGAGGCGTAGGGAGTGACGTGCAGTAGCGCGCGGCGCCCCAGGATTTTGGAATTCTCAAAATCTTCGCGTACCACCTGCGTGACCCGCAAATGACACCTAGTGGGACAGGCCCTTAAGGCTCTATTAGTACCAAAGAAGGTTAGTGGAGCAATCTGAGGAGCCATTAAATAAGGCCAGAAATGTTTTAGTATGAAACTCAAAGCTGGGGAGGTCTTTCTTTATTTCTTATTTTACATCAGTGAACTTGCATTTGGCTGAATGTATCTTTTTATATCAAGGAAATACAATTTGGGACATTTCCTCTGTAATCCAAACTCAGCCTAAACTCTGTTGCTTTAGTTTAGTTTAGACATAGTTTAGAGAATCACAGAATAAGCAAAGAACATTTATGTAAATCAAAGATAAATAGAGGTTTAGCTTTACCGAATTATGTTCTTTATTTCTGGGCAGATATGAACTTTTGGTTGGAAGAAATGGACCGGCAACCAGACTAGTTAAAGATGGAAAAGGAAGACTGTTTACCTTTTGAAATTGGCTCGATTCTGTTTGCTCCTACAAAATTGAACAAAAAAACCTATAGTGAAAACCCTATAATACACAGTGGTATACAAATTTGGAAGCAATTAAAAAATACTTTAAAATTGGATAATTTATCACTCTCTCTCCCCATTGTAAACAACCCTACATTTAAACCTTCGATGTTGGACAAAGGTTTTTCACAATGGAAAAATTAAGGCATTAAGAAGATGGGTCATCTCTACAACTTAGAGATTATGTTAAATCAAATACACAAGACTACAGAACTAGAGATTCAGAAATTCTTGATGAATGTTTGAATAAACATCCTAATACAGATAAATTAATATCTTATATCTATAATATCCTACTAGATAGTGAGGCACCACCGAAGGAATTATATAGGCAAACACGGGAAAATGAACTAGGCCAACCAATAATGAAAGATATTTGGGACGAAAGTTTACAACATATACATCAATGCTCGTTAAATGCCAGACATTCTTTAATACAATTTAAAGTATTACATAGGTTACATTACTCAAAACCGAAATTAAATAGAATCTTCCCACATATATCTCCTATTTGTGAAAAATGTCAGCATTTAGAGGCTAATTTAACTCACACATTTGTAAATTGTATAAAAATTAAAATTTTGGACAGAAATTTTTTAAATAATTTCGGAAGTTGTCAACACCCAATTGGATCCCGACTCAAAACTAATATTAGGAATATCAGAACAAAGCCTAACACTCATTACAAGCCAAAGAAATGTTCTCGACTATAGTATAATAACTGGGAAAAAATTAATATTAAAATTTTGGAAAGGCCCTATAACCCCCACAATTAAAATGTGGATTATGGAAATGTCGGAGACCTTACATTTGGAAAGAATTAGACTTGTCTTAATGGACAAACAAGAACTTTTGTCAGAATATGGTCTCCATTTATCGACTATTTGAAGGGGTAGAATGGTTCGGCACGGAAACCTGACTGAAGCTCGAACTCAGGATTAGATGAAAAGTTATACTTAATAATCTTCAAACCTATCTCCAATGTTGTAGTATTAGTAAATTATTCCATTCTTTTTTTTACTATGCTTTTTTTTTCTTTCTCTTTATTATTTTCTATCTATATAAAAAAAATATAATAGAAGCAGAGTTATTAAATAATTGATAATATTTGCAATGTATGATTGATATATATGAAATGTTTTTATTATGTACTTGCTTCTACTAAAAAAATTGTTAAAAAAAGAAGGAAAAAAAAGAGATACAGTGTTGAAACAGGCCCTTCTGCCCACCGAGTCCACACCAACCAGCGATCGCCCGTACAATAGTTCTATCCTACAAACGAGGGGCCATTTACAGAAGCTAATTAACCTATATGACTGCACTTTTTTGGGATGTGGGAGGAAACGGGAGCACCTGGAGAAACTTATGCAGTCACAGGGAGAACATCCAAACAGACAGTACAGACAGCTTCCATGATCAGGATCAAACCTAGGTCTCTGGCACTGTCAGACATAAACTCTACTGCTGCATCATTGAGCTGCCCCTAACTTTGTCTTACCTTGCATCAATAAAAATGTACCAAGGAAGTATAAAAGGATCCAAAAGGAATAAAATAATTTGAAAAGCTTAAGAAAACATCTAAAAAATGTGGATGCAAATAACTGCACCAGCAAACCAAGGAGCACATTTATCTGTCATTTAATGGGAGAATCGTCCAATGTGATGAACAAATTGAAATGGGATTGTTTTGCCTGACTAATAATTCTCATAGAGTTATTATTGCCATGATTTGTAGAAGCACTTCTGTGTAACACAAAAGCAAAATACTGCAGATAACAGACATTAACTAAAATTAGAACATCTGGAAAGTACTCGGAAAGTGAGACAATATCTGATGTGAGATAAACAGGTTTAATGTTTTACATTAGTAACATTTATCAGAACCTTTCATTAATCTGGAAAAAAGACAATGACCTGAAGTTATAATTTCTCTTTCCTCAAATGCAGGCTGATCTGCTGGGCCTTTCCAGCTTTTTCTGTATTCTGTTTTTGTTAATTTGTCAATTGATATTAAAAGGACAGTCATTTTAATTGCATATTATTATTACTACAATTTTATCATGTTGTATTATGTAGTGAGATATGCAACAGATGTGATTAATGTGAAGTGAGAAGCAAACATTTTAATTTAATCATCTTACATTTCATGTGAGACTACTAATACTACTGTGATAAATAACACACACACACACACACATATGTTTGCCTCTTTAAAGAACTCCTAAATACATTAGTATTTCATCTACTTCCTTTTTGCAATTTTCTTTTTTTAGAAGATTGAAGCAAACTTGGTTTTCTTCGCCTTATCCTGAGACCATCAACAATATAACATAATTGCCCAGAAATCTCAGTGTACCCTAAAAGTATTAATATGCTGTAAGAGCAACTTCTTTGGTCAATGTTCTCCTGAACTAAGATTGGTCACAGCCACCCAGGTTCTTCATATTTTCATGATCACGAATCTGCCATTCATTCCTCTTCTTCCCAAGGTAGGTGTGGTGTGACGAGGTAGAGTTAGGAGAGAATGGGGTGCTTGGAGCTCACCTTCAGCCTTCAGCGGTTTGGTGTGTCATTTGGAACTTGCGCTTGAGGTTGGGAAGAGGGAATATTCACATCCGGGCACAGGGTAGTGAAGTGTGTGGGAGAGTGGAGATGGCACTTACTGTGGGCAGGGGAGTTGGAGTTATCAGAATTGGTGAGGTGCAGGGACTTTATTTTGGCCGAAAGGGAAGGACAAACAATTTGAGGTCTCAGATAGTGCCTGGTGGATTCAAGGATTTACTTAAGTAATTTACTCACCAGCAGACCTTCCAGGTTAAGACCACATTTTCTGGCGAGTACTGTACAATAGGCACCCCAGATTATCACGGTGCAGGTTGTTCTGCAATGTGCCGCAGAGAGCATTAAATGAAAGCTATGTTGTCCCGTACGTTCTTGATGTTAAATTCACATTGGGTCACAAGTGTGACACAAAGCAGGAAAGTGCCTGGTAAAGTTTCATGTTTGTCATGATTTGACTGGTAAATGCTTGCAGATTTAGTTTACTTAAGGTTAAAGCAATTTTAAAATGCCTGAGGCTAAATAAATTAATGCAGTATGATCTACTCTCTCGACAACAGCTATTCAGAGGTTCTTATATTGTTGCATTATGTTGCAACGATGTGGCTACAATATCCAAAGACTGAACAGATAACTTGGCTCAGAGTTTCCCAAACAGTCCATGGTAGCTCTGAGTTCTCGCACCTCTAGAGAAAACAATTGTGAACAGTGTTATAAGCATCCAAAGAGACCCTTCTTCAGGCTCGACCCGAAACGTCACCCATTCCTTCTCTCCAGAGATGCGGCCTGTCCCGCTGAGTTACTCCAGCATTTTGTGCCTATCTTTCGTGTAAACCAGCATCTGTAGTTCCTTCGTACATGTATAAGAATCCAATGTTGCTATCTTTTTCACTCAACAATTTGGAGTTGCATTAAAGTAAAGTAAAGTATCCTTTATTGTCATTCAGACCTTCCGTGCCTTGCAGTCATACATATAATAAAATAACAAAAACACACAATCAACACAAATTTAACTTCCACCTCAGTGAGTTCACCAGGCACCTCCTCACTGTGATGGAAGGCAAAAGTCTTAAAGTCTTTGTCTCTTCCCTCCTTGTTCTCCCTCTGCTTCTTGAAGTGCACAATTTAAAGTGCTTCTCCAGATATGTAGGGATATGGAGCAAAAGCAAGCAAATGGAGTTGAGGTAGGGATTAGCTATGTACAAACCAGGGTGCAAACCCTTTTCCTGGTTTCATGTGTTTCTGAGAAACATCAGAAATTAAGACCTTATTCTAGACTATTCCACACAGGGGATTGCTAAAATTTCAATCAATAATACATAGAGAGTCATAGTGTCATACAGCATGGAGACAGGTCCTTCGACCCAACCTACCCATACTGATCAAGAGGACCCATCTACACGCATCCCAACAGCCCGTGTTTGGCCCTTATCCGTCGAAACCATTCTTTTAGCATGTACATGTCCAAATGTCTTTCACCTGTTGTTACAGTACCTGCCTCAACTACCTCCTCTGTCTGCTCATTCCATATACCTCCCATCTTCTGTGTGAACATCTGTGTTTTAAACAGAGACCTTCTTGACCCTCAAAAATAGACAAATAATAGCCTGTTGTTTTAAGAGATATAGGATGTGGAGCTTAATATCCTGGCTAGTACTGCCAAGCAAACTACAGAGCAACTATGAGAAGTAAATAAGGTTATCTGATCACTAACATGGTTATTTGTAGAATGTTAGTGTAAGAGACATATTTAGTACGATTCATAACTATCTCACTGGTTCAAAAGTGATTTGAGACATCATCATGTCATGAAAGGCAGCAAATAAATGACTCGATTTTAGGTTTAGTTAAAAGAATGTTCAATTTTCTGTAGTTATAGTGGTATGTGCATAATTGTTCTCACGCTGAAACCATTTTGGGCAGAACACGGGCCCAAGTTTTCTCATAACCTTTATGTCTAAATGTATTTCCAGATAGAAGTCATTCTGACGTTGTTCATCACTATGGGCAAAAACAAGATGGATTATTTCAATCTTGACCCAATTTATATTGCCATAGATTTCTTGACTATATTATTACACTCTGGGCGTAAACCACCGGGTGGTGCCAGCAATGGCTGCCTCGCCAACAGTCTGTCTTTGAGTTTTAATAGTATGTGTTAAATGTATGTTTTTAGTGTTCTTTAGCTTGTTTTATGTGGGGAGTGGGGGGTGTGGGGTGTTCGGGAAAACTTTTTCTAATCTCTTACCTAGACGGGAGTAAGATTAAGGTGGCCATGAAGATCTTGAATATTAGAAGATTTAGCATGGGTAGTGCATCTGCGGGAATGATCAAAAAGCTTATTGAGTTGACTGCAGCATTTGCTTATACCTACAAACAATTTGAAAATTGTTTGACAATTTGCGATTTTTTTCCGTATTGAATCTCCGTCCGCACTGCGGCCTAACATCGAGGAGTTGCCGGCCTTTGCTGGAGACTGAATTTTGGGTTCAGGAGATTAATCGAAACGCACTCATGAACTCTCCACGAGACATTCAATGCCGTCCAAAGATAAATCTTCCAAACACAGTCTCTTAATTAATAGTTTCTTTATTGTAGTAATAAAAACAGTAAGATATTCATCCAAACTTCTTCTCGTTTAAATACATTTTGATCTTACCTGTAGTCAAACTCATGCATGGTCGAAAGCTGTGACCTCTCCCCATACTTCTTCAAACTAAACTAAAACTACTAGGGCATCTGCACGAGAATCCCAGCCACAAATACGCCTCAGACTATGTATAAATCCCACCCACATAATTACAGGCAGATAAAATTTAAAGGTAACTGGTTATAGTTATAACATACTGAGTTAAGCTAAATGGCTACTACAGTGGGTCGAAGGGCCAGCTGCCGCGCTGTATCTCTGAACTAAAACAGAACCTCCTTGTAACAACCAAATTTGTTTTTAGTCATTTGGATTGTGATGCAAAATTATGACGTTGTAATATTAAAGGTGTATCAAAAACAGTTGACACATATTAGCAATGTTACAAAATTTTGAGATTTTAAAAATAAAGTCTGCAATTTATCCCATCAGATAAAGCATAAAAAGAAGTTTAATTTGACACCTAATTCACTTTCATATCTTCAGTATTAAAAAAGTTGTGGCCATTTTGATACTCAGAAATTAGCATCTTGCTCCCTGTTGCTTTCCATTGACTTAACACAAAAGCTGTGATCGAGGATAGTTAAAAGCCCATAACTTTCTTAAAAATTAAGGGAACTGAAAGAAATTTTCAGTTATTATAGATTGAAGCATTCTGAAACAAATATGAAACAATCTTACTTAGAAGACATGAAATTAAAGCATATAATTAGTTAGTTACCTAATTGTAGCTAATTACAAAATTCAATTACTAGATCTAAACATCTATCAATTTCTTAAGAATAGATTAACATTTTTAAATAGCCTAAGTGTCCAAATAATATTCACACAAGAATTCACAATATAACATAATTTTTAAATCTCATTGTCATGAATTTATAGGCCAAATGGAAGGAATTGAATGTTTAATACCTGTAAATTAATGGGCATTTAAATCATCTTGTGAGTGAGGATTTCTGGAACGCGATCAATTGGAACGTTGATTTGCGGTGAATTTAACCCCGTATTGGCATGAAAAATTCTGCCGTTAGTTCGGGGAATAAAATCACCGTTTCGCATGAAAAAATGTGAATTAAAGGCTTCTTAAGAAGCACTTTTAAACATTTAAATAAACCACTTTCGTTTACCTGTCCAGTGTGTGATATCCGTCCCCGTTATTGGCGTTGACGGCTTCAGGAGCTGCTTTTAAAACAACTCCAGCGCTGACATTGTCGATTTAATAAAAATAAAAATTTCACAAAACGCCCCTAGGAACGATTTTTCAGCAAACGCTTGTACTCCAACGAAATATAATTCAGGACAAGGTAGGAGAAACCCGCGTTTTAAGCCCGCCCCCCCCCCTTAAAGGCGCCAAAATCGCGCACACGGCCAGTGACAGAATTGCAGCGCGACTGAAGGTAAGTTTTGTAACATACCTACACATATACCAGATAGAAAAGGGTCGTCTAAGCCGGAACTTCCCCAGAAGGTCAAATGGTCTTTCAGCAGAAACTCTGAAGTCATAGAATCATAGAGCTATTAGATCTGAAAACAGGTCCTCAGCCCAACCTATCCATACCGACTAAGTTGTCATTCTGGGCAAGTCCGATTTATCTGCATTTGGCCCATATCCTTCCAAACATTTCTATCCTTATATCTGTCCAAACGTCTCTTGGATGTTGTTATTGTATCCACTTCTATAGCTTCCTCTGGCAGCTCATTCCATTCCACTCAACAAATCAGGGGTTCCAGGGGGTAACAGCCATTGAGAACTCACAATTAAATTATTGGGATAAGTTAATTCTTGGAATTTAGCTAATCCTAATATCCTTCAAACTGGAGACTAGTTCTAAGTGTGCATACATCTAAAGTTGTCCAGGGACACAGGACAAACGTAACTAAGGGTGTGTATATATGGCTCTAGGATTGCTATTCCAGCTACAATGACATGGTTTGTGCCATATTTTATACAGCCGCAATGCTTCTCATGAACTTGCTTTAAATCTGCGGTAAATACAAGAGTTACTGGGAATGCACATAATAAGTTGTTGCATAGAATAGAATTTGGAAGCAGTAATGATATAAATATGATATCATTATATGATATGAGCTAGAGTTCCATCCCTCACAAAGCGTCACCTCAGAAACCTTCTCATCAATGGTTCAATGGTTCAACAACTCTTTATTGTCATGTATGCACTGCACAGTGATATTCCTTTGCACACATTCACGAGTCACCATATTTTGGTGCCATTTAAAAAAAAGAAACGTCCAAAGTCCATTCCAGGTGCTCGATGTCATGGAGCAACACTGATCCAGATAAGCTCAGGTAAGCCCCAGGCATTCCAGCATTACTTTATATCTTCAAAACTTTAAGGTGAATCAATTGATATTAGATATCAAACTTAGAATTTTCCTTTGATACAGAGTATTGTGGTTACAACTTAGATTGCTGCGTCAACATTGAAGGTGTGTTCCATTGCTAAGAAGCTCCCCTGTTGACTGGTGCTCAGCAATATCTTCCCTCTGAGGGTAAATACTTCGGAATGTTCTGGGAAATATTTACCTTCAGCCAACATGACAGTCAGAGATTCGATCACCTAACTCATTGTTATGGGACCATTGTAACTTGACTAACCTGTTCCCCGTCAAAAGAACAGCGACTACATTTCAAATATTCCCTGGACACCCTGAAAAAAAGTGTGGAGCAGAGGTTCAAATCAACAAATGCGTCTTGTTTTTGACCTTCAATATTTTCTTGAATTTGTATGACTTCTGTCTTGGTAAACGGATTGGTATGATCCATTTATTCCATTAGTTGAGATAAGTTATAAAAACCTCATGGAACTTTTTGACAAAAAAAAAGTTGTTGAAGAAAACCTTTGAATTCAGTTTTGTTGCATTTTGTGTACTTTGACAAAATAGTCTGTAATAGTCTTCCTCCTGTGTAATAATCTTCCTCTTCTCAGGAGAACAGATGATAGACACAAAATGCTGGAGTAAGGGAGCACAGATGACTTGCTAACACTCCAATTTTGTGGGGACTTATGAGGACAACGTGGGAACAACAGACGTCCACAGATGGGGCGGAAGGTGGGCCAGTGGGCAGTTTATGAAGTGACACACTCTTTCCATAAATGCTTCATGACCTTTGCAAAGGCTTCTCTACTTTTATTGGCTATATCCCAAAGATTTTCAGAATCGGGGAGAACATTACAATTATTTGCATTTTAGGTGTCATGTGAAAAAGGGAACTGATATCTCACCAGGAGTCCACTTTCATATCTTCCAATGGAATTATTGAAAATCGTGAGATTAACCAATGTCTGTTACAGGAGAGAGGACCAGGAGGGTGCCTTATGTTGCAGCGAGGACAAGGCAGGGAGCTACAGGCTGGTGAGCTGACATCAGTTGTGGGAAATGGGGTGGGAGATTGCAACCTTCACCTGGTCCACCCTGTTTCGACTAATGTAATCAACCCAACATGCACAAACAAAAAGATCAAAGAGAACAAGTTGACCTACAACTTTAGGCTGTGCACGCCATAAGCAAGAAGAAGAAGTAGCTGTTGGAAATGTATTGGAGGTGAAACTTAGGACAGGATCTACCAGTGTTTGGGCTGATTAGGGATAGTCTGCATTGCCCGTGTGGCAAATGATGTCTCACAAATCTGATTGGAGAGCTGTGACCAGTGGAGTCCTGCAGTGGCCGGTGCTGGATCCCCTGCAATTTGTTATATATATGAACAATTTGGATGATAATGTAGTAAACATGGTAGACCGCTTTGTGGTGGCAAGGTGGCGCAGCAGTAGAATTGCTGCCTCACAGCACCCGGGTTCGATCCTGACTACGGGTGTTGTCTGTGTGGAGTTTGTACGTTCCCCCAGTGACTGTGTGGGTTTCCTCCTAGATTCCAAAGACGTACAGGTTTCTAGGTTAATTGGCTTCTGTAAATTGTAAATTGTCCGTAGTGTGCAGGATAGTACTAGTGTATGGGGATTGTTTGTCAGCGCAAACTCAGTGGGCCAAAGGGCCTGTTTCTGCACTATATCTCAAAACTAAACTAAACTAAAGTAGGCAGTGAGGAAGGATTTCTAAGTTTACAACAAGATCTAGATCAGTTGGGAATTTGGGCCATGGAATGTTAAATGGATCCCTCATTGGAGACCCTCAGAACCTCATTGGAGACCCTCGGACTACCTATAATCGGACTTTATTGAACTATCTTGCACTAAACATTAATCCCTTTATCCGGTTTCTGTATACTGTAGATGGATTGATTATAGTCATGTATATTCTTTCCTCTGACTGGATAGCATGCAACAACAACAAAGAAGTATTTTCACTATTCATCTGTACATGTGACAATAAACTAAACTAAACTGAATTTAACTCTGGCAAGTGTGAAGTGTTGCACTTTGGTATGTCATATCAGAGTAGAACTTGCACAGTAAATGCTAAAGCCCTGGAGAAAGTTGCAGAACAAAGAGGTGGAGTTCACTTCCTTAAAAGTGGTGAGTCAGATGGACAGTGTGCTAAAGAAAGCATTTGGCAGGCTTACATTCAGTGGGAAGGGTTTTGAGCACAAAAGATGGGACAGTGTAATGCAGCTGTACAAGTCGTTGATGAGACCACACTTGGAGTACTGAGTGCAGTTCTGGTCACCCAGGAAGGATGTCATAAAGTTGTTACATTCACCAGGATCTTACCTGGGCTTAAGGGCTTGAGTTGTAGGGAGAGATTGGACAGGCTGGGACTTTATTCTTCAGAGTATAGGAGGCTCAGGGGTGACCTTACTGAGGTGTACAAGGACATTAGGGTTATGGATAAAGTGAAGGGTCACAGACTTTTTCCCAGGGTACAGCATTCTAAAACTTGAAGGTACTCAGAGGGTAGTCCATATCAGGAATAAGCTGCCAGTGGAAGCCTTAGAAGCAGATAAAATGATGACATAAAATACATTTGGAGAAATATATATATAGGAAGACTTCAGTGGCCAGAGGTCAAATACAGGCATATGGGTGTAACTTGGTTGCATGGATAAGGTGAGCTGAAGGACCTGTTTACAAACAGTACATATCTATATCTTTATGACTCTAGAACTTCATATGTGCAAGGAAGTTGAGCAGGCATCCTCCTTGATGTCGGCATTAGACTGTGCTGCCTATAAGAACTTGTATGCCTCTTCTTTTGGCCCTTCACGCTTCCCAGAAGTGTAACAATGGGCTAGCTAGCCACTCCTCACCACGAGTGGAGCTGACATATTCTGCTCTAATAAAATTGCTCCTAATAGAGTCATAGAGTCATAGAGTGATACGGTGTGTAAACAGGCCCTTCAGCCCAATATGCCCACACCGGCCAACATGTCCCACCGGCTACACAAGTCCCACCTGCCTACACTTGGTCCATATCCCTCCAAACTTGTCCTATCCATGTACCTGTCTAACTGTTTCTTAAACATTGGGATTGTCCCAACCTCAACTACATCCTTTGGCAGCATGTTCCATACACCCACCACCCTTTGTGTGAAAAGATTCCTATTAAATCTTTTCCCCTTCACCTTGAATCTATGTCCTCTGGTCCTCGATTCCCCTATTCTGGGCAATTGGAAAAATTGCATCTTTCCAATTTATTCCTCTCATGATTTTATACACCCTCTAGTCCTGGCAATATCCTTGTAAATCTTCTCTGACTGAACACTTTCAAGCTTGTCAATATCTTTCCTATAACATGTTGGCCAGAACTGATCACAATACACTAAATGCGGTCTCACCAACGTCTTATACAACTGCAACATGACCTCCCAATTTCTATACTCAATACTCTGACTGATGAAGGTCAATATGCCAAAAGTATTTTTGACTACCTTATCTACCTGCGACCTGACCTTCAAGGAACCATGCACCTGCACTTCTCGATCCCTCTGCTCTACAACACTCCCCAGAGGCCTACCATTCACTGTGAAGGTCCTGGCCTTGTTAGACATCCCAAAATGCAACACCTCACATTTCTCTGTAATAAATTGCATCAACCATTCCTCAGCCCACCTGGCCAATCGATCAAGATCCTGCTGCAATCTTTCACAACCATCTTCACTATCTGCAAAACCACTCACTTTTGTATCATCAGCAAACTTGCTAATCTTGCCCTGTATATTCTCATCCAAATCATTGATGCAGATAACAAACAGTAACGGGCCCAGCATCGAACCCTGAGGCACACCAGGCCTGCAGTTTGAGAATCAACCTTCCACCATCACCCTCTGCTTCCTTCCATGAAGCCAATTTTCTATCCATTCAGCTATCTCTCCTTGGATTCCATGCGATCTAGCCTTCCAGAGCAGCCTACCATGCGGAACCTTGTTGAATACCTTACTGACATCCATGTATGCAACATCTACAGCTCTGCCCTCATCGACCTTTTTGGTCACGTCTTCACAAAACTCAATCAGATTTGTGAGACATGACCTCCCACGCATAAAACCATGCTGACTATCCATAATCAGCCCTTGCCCATTCAAATACCTGTATAACCTATCCCTCAGAAAACTCTCTGGTAACTTTCCAACTACAGATGTTATGCTCACCAGCCTATAGTTCCCAGCATTTTCCCTGCAGCCCTTCTTGAATACAGGCACAACATTTGTCACCCTCCAGTCTTCCGGCACTTCTCCTGTATTTAAGGACGAATTGCAAATTTCAACCAGGGCTCCTGCAATTTCCTCTCTAGTTTCCCACAATGTCCTCGGATATATCTGATCAAGCCCCGGAGATTTGTCTACCTTCAAACATGACAGTACCTTCAGTACTTCCTTGATGGTAACACTGACTGCTCTCATGACACTTCCAGTGACTGCGCCAATTTCCTCCATCCTACTGTCTTTCTTCTCAGTAAATACAGAGGAGAAGTACTCATTGAGGACCTGGCCCATCTTTTGTGGCTGCACACAGAGGTGACCTCTTTAATTCCTGAGAGGTCCCACTCTCTCTCTAGTGACCCTTTTCACCTTTATGTATTTATAAAATAGTTTGTGATTGTCCTTAATGCTACACGCCAGAGCTATCTCCTGGCCCCTTTTTGCCCTTCTAATTTCCTTTTGCAGTTTACTCCTTAGTTCCCGAAACTCCTCTAGGGATGCACTTTGATCCCAGCTGCCTATACCTGTCCCATGCATCCTTCTTGTTTTTGACCAATGCCTCATTTTCCCTCGTCAGCCAAGCTTCCTTATGTTTGCCTGCTTTGCCCTTCACTCTAACGGGGATGTACGTCTCCTGAGCTTTCGTCAGCACACTTTTAAAAACATCCCACTTGGCTGATGTTCCTTTCCCCTCAAATAACCTGCTCCAGTCAACTTGAGCGAGACCTTCTCTCATGCCCTCAAAGTTGGCCTTACCGCAGTTGAGCATTTTAACACATGGGCCCACTCTGTCCCTATCCATAAATATCTTAAACCTAATCGAACTGTGGTCACTGGTCTGAAAATGCTCCTCCACACACACTGCATTAACATGCCCTTCCAAATTTCCCAACACTAGATCCAGTGTTGCCCTCTCAAGTGTGGGGGCCTCTACATACAGTTTGAGAAAATCACCGGGTGGTGCCCGCAAAGGCTGCCTCACCGACAGTCTGTCTAGTCCTTTCCTTCTTTGTTGTTTTAGTTTGTTAGTTTAAAATGTATGTTTTAGTGTTCTTTAGCTTGTTTTATGTGCGGGGGTGGGGGAAACTTTTTTAAATCTCTTACCTCGACGGAGACGCGATTTTTTTCCGTATCCTATCTCCGTCCACGCTGTGGTCTAACATCGAGGAGCTGGTGGTCTCTTGCTGGAGATCAACTTAGGGAGCTCCAACTGCGGGAGCCTGCAGGACTTAACATCGTGGAGCTGGTGGTCTCTTGCTGGAGATCGACTTAGGGAGCTCCAACTGCGGGAGCCTGCAGGACTTAACATCGTGGAGCTGGCGGTCCCTTGTCGGGGATCGAATTCGGAGCTCCAACCGCAGGAGCCTGCAGACTTAACATCATGGAGCTCGCGGTCCCTTGGCTAGGGACTGACTTAGGGAGCTCCAAGCCGCAGGAGCTTCGACCGCCCTGACGTGGGAACTTGGATCGCTCCAACGCGGGAGCTTGGATCGCCCCGACACGGGGGCTTGGATCACCAGCTGCGGGAGCTTCGATCGCCCCAGCTGCAGATGGTTTGACTGCCCCGACTGCGGGAGAATAAAGAGGAAGAAGATTAGACTTTATTGCCTTCTATCTCAGTGAGGAATGTGGGGAATCCGTTGTGGTGGATGTTTATGTTAACTTTTATGTAGTTGTGTGTCGTTCCTTTTTTTAGTGTGGCTGTATGGTCATTCGAGTTTCACTTAATTTGGTACACATAACAATAAACAGGCGACCTTAATTGGTACACGTAACAATAAACAGACCGTTGAGCCTTTGAACCTTTGAATAGTTTTGAGGAATTGCACTCCATTTAAACGCTTCACACTATGAGTTTCCCAGTCAATATTGGGAAAGTTAAAATCCCCTACTACAACAACCTTATTTGACCTGCAGCTGTCTGCAATCTCCTGGCATATTTATTCGTCTAATTCCCATTGACTATTTGGGGGTCTGTAGTACACCTCCAACAAGGTGATCATCCCTTTCTTGTTCCTCAGCTCCACCCATAGACCCTCACTAGATGAACCGTCCGTAATGTCACCTCTGAACACAGGGCGTGACATCCTCCTTAACCAACAATGCAACCCTCCCTCCTCTTTTTCCCTCACCCCTGTCTTTCCTGAAGCTACTGTACCCTGGAACAGTAGCTTCAGGAGCTGCCAATCCTTTCCTCTCTGAACGAGGTTTCAGTAATGGCTACAATGTCCCAGTTGTTCATACCTATCCATGCCCTAAGCTCATCTGCCTTACCCGTCAGGCCCCTTGCATTAAAATGCGTGCAGTTTAAACCAATCCTCCTTCCTCGCTCTCCGCCTTTCACCTGCCTAGTCTGTCCACTACCCTTTCCCTCACCACCCTCCATACCAACTCCTAACTTCTCACCTGCCTCTGTCCTGTATGAGATCCGACCCCCCTGCCAATAAAATTTAAACCCTCCTATGTAGCATTAGTAAACCTGCCCACTAGGATGTTGGTACTCCTCTAATTAAGGTGCAACCCATCCCTTTTGTACATGACAACCCCATAAGAGATCCCAATGGTCCAGATACCTAAATCCCTGCACCAACTCCTCAGCCACAGATTCATTTCCCCTATCTTCCTATTCTTACCTTCACTAGCACACTTCATTAGCAATCAACACTTGAGTCCACATCCAACAAGTTTAAGACATCTGCAGACAATGTTCCAATCTTGGCAATTGAGGAATCAGATAAAAATTGTATGATAAACCTGAACTTTCAAACAGGCTGATTTTATTAATGCTCTACCCACTTAGCGCCTGTTTCACCTTCTGTCTTCGTCTTCACCTTCACCTTCACCGTAGGGGTTTTTAATAACAGGATCATGATTATCCTTTTCCTTGACAATTAACTTCAAAGCAATTGAATCAGGAGAAGAGTGATTAAATAGTGGCAGAAGTTTCCAACAGAAGATGATTCCGATTCAGATTTATTTATTATCATGTTACACTAAGGTGCAATGAAATTCCTTGTTCACATAAAGCTCAAAGAATAAATATTATACACACAATAATGATAAATACAATGATAATTACAAGTGTAAGACAAAATGGTAGAAAGATTGTAGTGCAATCAAAAGTAGCGCAAAAAAATAAAGTACAGTAACAGAATAACCAAATGAGATAGAGTTAAGTGTAGAAGCTACCAAAGAGTATGTGGCAGCTTCTCTGGGAAGGAGGGGTAAAAGAGGTGTCAGGTTCAGGATAGCAATAGGGAAGAAGTTGTTCTAAAGTCTGGGTGTCTGGACTTTCAATCTCTTGCACCTTCTCCCAGGAGGTAGAAGAGGGAAAAGGGAATAGACAAGGTGGGAGGCATCCTTGATATATCCAGCCTTTCGTGGCTGGATATATCCAGCATGTGCAGGTGGTGGATGGAAGGAAGAGACAAGCCTGTGATAGACTGGGGCCGTGTTCATCACACTCTGCAGGTTCAGATAGTCAAGAGCAGAACGACTTCCATAGATGCTGAGATACATCGTCTCAGAATAATTTCTATAGCACATCTGTAGAAGCTCAAGAGAATCCTCATGAACATGCCAAATCTTCTCAGACGATCCTCAGGTAAATATGCTGATCAACTTTCTTGATCACCAAAGATAGACACAAAATGCTGGAGTAACTCAGTGGGACAGGCAGCATCTCTGGAGAGAAGGAATGGGTGATGTTTCAGGTCGAGACCCTTCTTCAGACTAGTCAGTAGCAATGTTACAACATTTTGAGATTTTAAAAATCAAGTCTGCAATTTATCCCATCAGATAAAGCATAAAAATAAGTTTAATTTGACACCTAATTCACTTACATATCTTCAGTATTAAAAAGGTTATGGCCATTTTCATACTCGGAAATTAGCATCTTGTTCCCTATTGCTTTTCCATTTACTTAACTCAAAGGCTGTGATCAAGGACAGTCAAAAGCCCATAACTTTCTTAAAAATTAAGAGAACTGAATAACATTTTCAGTTATTATAGATTGAAGCATCTGAAACAAATATGAAACAATCTTACTTGGATGACCTGAAATTAAAGCATATAATTAGTTAGATACCTAATTGTAGCTAATTGCAAAATTCAATTACTAGATCTAAACATCTATCCATTTCTTAAAAAAAGGTTAACATTTTTAAATAGCCTAAGTGTACAAATAACATTCACACAAGAATTCATAATATAACATGATTTTTAAATCTAATTGTCATGAATTTATAGGCCAAATGGAAGGAATTTAGTGTTTAATTCCCGTAAATTAATGGCCATTTAAATCATCTTACGAGTGGGATTTTGTGGAACGCGATCGATTGGAACGTTGCATTTGCGGTGAATTTAAACCCCATATCGGCAGGAAAAACACTGCCGGTTCGTATGGGGCCTAAATCACCTTTTCACAATGTGAAATTTTGATTAAAGGCATCCTAAGAAGCATGTTTATATGTAAAAAGAAATGGCTTACCTTGCTTTGTCCGGTACGTGAAATCCGTCCCGTTGTCGGGATTGACGGCTTTAGAAGTCACTTTTTATTTTACTCCTGCTATTAAATTATCCAGTGATGTTTTTAAAAACTTGATAAAACGCAAGTCGGATCGATTTTTCTTCAGCAGCTAAACAGCCTGACATAGATCGACTTTAACAGGCTGGAGAAAACGGCATTTTAAACCCGCCCCCCTCTCAAAGGCGCCAAAGTCGCGCACACGGCCAGTGGCAGAACTGCAGCGCCGCTGAAGGTAAGTTTTGTAACATACCTATATTCAGGGGAAAGGAAACTGTGATTCATCTCTAATTTCTCTTTACCCTGACTTAGCCTGAAGAAGGACCTCGACACGAAACCTCACCCATTCCTTCTCTCCAGAGATGCTGCCTGGCTCGCTGACTTACTCCAGCATTTTGTGTCTACCTTCGATTTAAACCAGCAGCTGCAGTTCTTTCATACATATTTCATGATCACCATGTCAGTGTGACGGGATTAGATAAGATTGCTGGTGATGTGGGTTCTTAGGGACTGAACCTGTCGACCATCTCTATATCAGCACCGTTGATAAGGATAGGATTGTGGTCACCCTCTCACCTCCTTAGGTCAACAACCAACTATTTATCTTGTTGATGCTAAGGCCAAGGGACATTCTAATCTTAATAAGTGCAAAGGAATGTTTTGGATGGGAGAAGACACCAAGTGCTGGTATAGCTGAGTGGGTCAGGCAACATCACTGGAGAACATGGATAGGTGACATTTTACACCAGGACGCTTCTTCAGTCTAATTTAGGGAGAGGAAAGAACTCTTGTATAGGTTGTATAGGAAACCTGCCAGGTAATAGGCACCACAGGTGAGGAGAGTTATTTGATAAGCAAATGGTTGGACAAAGGTCAGAGATGAAAATTCAGAAGGTGTGAGACAAAAGCATTGAAAAGTTGCAAATTGTGAAGCTAGAGAAAGGAATGTAGATGAAAGGGGAGGGGGCATGGAAAAATGTGCAAGTCCAGCTGGGGCACAGGGGAGGGGGCGGAGAAGAGGGGGTGTTATAGCAGCCGGCCCCTGTGTTGGCTGGGGCCTGGGTCGGTGCCACATAGGCATCCGGAGAGGACCCAGTGGCGATAGTGGAGAGGTTGGTGCAGCGGTCGATGATGGCGCTGACTGACGGACGACGACGGACCACATGGAGGTGAGGACTGCGCTGCCAGGGGAAGGAACAAAGGAGAACCCAGCAAGGGGTTGAGGGAGGGGGAAGAACAATGGAGGACACGGTGTGAGGAGACCGCCATGACGAAGGCGGGAGAGAGGGGGCAGGAGGAGGGGGGTGTAGAACAGAGGGGGACCTGGCACAGGGGTATTTTGAAACTTTGTAAAGCGCCCTTAAAGTTGTGACTATTTGCATACGGATATGCAAACAAAGAATTGCACTGTGACTTGTCACATATGACAATAAAGTATTCATTCATTCATTCATTCATTCATTCATTCATTCATATGGTGCAAGAAGGCAAAGGATAAGGGTTATGTAGTTACCTAAAATTAGGGAATTTAGCGTTCATACCGTTAGGTTGTGAGCTACCCAAGCGGATTAGAGGTGTTTTTTTCCCATTAGTTTGCTTGCGACCTCACTCTGTCAATGGAGGAGGCCCAGGATAGAATGGTCAGTATGAGAATGGGGAGAAGATTTAAAATGGATAGCAACTGGGAGACCTTGCAGGCCTGGGCAGACTGAGCGTAAAGGGCCTGTCCCACTTGGACGACATAATCGTGAGTTTAGAAGACCCAAGACGAGTTGAAAAAAATGTCAAGGTCGTGTTGACTCGCCGAAGTAAAAGACCTCCTACGACCTCCTACGACTATGTCTACGACCTCCTACGACTACCTACAACTACCAGCACGACATACTACGCCCTACCTACGAGTAAAAAGTATCAATTTTTTCCATGCCAACCTTTTTATTACTAATGGACATTTTTTATCAGGCTGGAAAAAAAGCCGCAACCTACTTGAGGCCACGAGTATGCGGAGACCACTCACGAGCATGAGGAAGAGTTACGAAGACCTCCTACGACCTCGTGGCGAACGTGCTGCGAGTATGAGTCAAGGGCAAACTCGGCCAATTAGGTCGTGAAAGTGGGACAGGGGTTAGTGTTAGATAAAACACGGTTGAAAGTGTTGCAGGGTTCTAGCGTAAACTCGGTAACTTCGTCACCGAGTTTATACTTGGTCGCACTGACGTAAAGGAGGCCACCGGGAACACCAGATGCATTAGATGAGGTTAGAGGAGGTGCATGTGAACCTCTGCCTCACCTGGAAGGACTACTATTTTGGATGTACAGTATGTCTGTGAAAGTAAGTAAAGCTAAATCCAATGTATTTGATTCAATGACAATGTGGTGAAGTTATGCACATTCTTCACACGGGAGGGCTGGTCCCCCAACGCAATATTCCACCTCTCCACCAATTCCAATATTGTTGGCCAGTGGGTGGGGGGCTTTCTGGAGCGCTAGCATGGGTGTTGTGGGCTGAAGGGCCTGGTTTCCAGAGGGCTATTATGGACATTGTGGGCCGAATGGATTCTTGGGCTGGCAGCTCAGTCACTGAGGCCAGGCAGCTCAGTCACTGAGGCCTGGCAGCTCAGTCACTGAGGCCTGGCAGCTCAGTCACTGAGGCCTGGCAGCTCAGTCACTCAGGCCGGGAAGATCTGTCACTCAGGCCTGGAAGCTCAGTCACTCAGCCCTGGTGGGCTGTCAGCTCAGTAACCCGGGCCTGGTGGGCTGGCAGCTGAGAAACTGCCAGAAATTCTGCCAAAAACAGGTGACAGACTGTGAGAGAGAAGGGGGAGAGGGTGGGCAATCAATTTTAGACATTTTCATCTTTTTTTTACAGCTCACAGCAATGAAGGAGGAAAGTCTATCCTTGCATAGATATCTGGAGTGCTAGTATGGGTGTTGTGTGCTGAAGGGACTGGTTTCCAGAGGGCTAGTATGGACATTGTGGACTGAATGGATTCTTGGACTTGCAGTTCAGTGATTCATGGCTGGTGGGCTGGCAGTTCACTAAGTCATGGCTGGTGGGCTGGCAGTGCAGTCACTCATGGCTGGTGTGGTGGAAGTTCACTCCGTCACCCCTCCTCGTTTCACCCCCCCCCCCGCTCAGCTCCTTGCTATTCACCTCCCCCATGCATTCAGTCCATCTCTGCTCAACCTCCCCCCATGCACTCTTAGTGGCTCTCTGACAGTGCAGCCATTTCTGCCTATTAGCTTCCCATTGTGATGAAGAACATGCAGGCTTTGCAAGTGGAAAAAGGATTTATTAAAGATTAAAATGTGAAAATGACTCTTAAAATATAACAACAATTTAAATGTTAAAGATGAGATTTATTAAGTTCTTTCTTGTTGTGTCTCTTGTTGTGTTCTGCTGCTCACTGCCTCTTCATGCCTCTTTGCTGTTGATAAAAAAATATATAATTTTAATATAGAGAGATTGAGCAGTCAAATTTTAACAAAGAAAATCGGAGATTTTACCTCAAAAGTCATCATTCAGTGCAGGCCTGCAAATCCAATCTCACAGCACTTGAAGTGGAGTGCAGGCCGCAAATCCAATCTCACAGCACTGGAAGCGGAGTGCAGGCTGCAAATCATATCTCACAGCACTCGAAGTGGAGTGCAGGCTGCAAATCCAATCTCACAGCACTCCAAGCTGAGAGCAGGCAGCAAGTCCAACCTCACAGCAATCCAAGCAGTGAGCAGGCAGCAATTCTAACCTCACAGCACACCAAGCAGAGAGCAGGTAGCAAGGCCAACCACACAGCACTCCAAGCAGGGTGCAGGCAGCAAGTCTAATCTCACAGCACTCCAAGCAGAATGCTGGCAGCAATGCCAACCTCACAGCACTCCAAGCAGAGCGCAGGCCAGCAAATCCAATTACACAGTATTTCAAGCAGAGTGCACACACATGCACTCACACACACATGCAATCACACACTCATTCAGGAACAGCTCTTCCTGACAGCCATCAGGCTATTCAACATAGCAAATAATCTCTGAAGTACAAAAGACTATATTATTTGTACTATTTGTTATTTATTGAACACGCACACACACCCTCCACCTCACACACACACACCATCCATTTCACACACACAGACACACTCGCACAGACACACTCACACAGACACTCACACACACACCACACACCACTCACCACAATCGCACACACACACACACACACCACAATCACACTCACACACACCACGACACACACACAGACACATACACCATATATATGGCAGTAAACTTTTTTGAATACTCAAACGGCTCAGTGCGGCTTCTCTATTGTGGGCCTTCCACAGTCAGCAACACTTCCACATTCAGCATGACCTCTGCACTCACCGGAAATTACGCGTTGTTCAGCACGACCTGTCCACTACATCACGGAATGAGCAGGAATTTTGCAGTAAACAGTCTGTTCTTTCAAACCACATTTTCATTTACAAACCTCATTTTCAAACCACATTTTCATTTTCAAACCAACCACATTTTCAAACCACATTTTCATTTTCAAACCACATTTTCCAACCAACCACACTTTCCAACCAACCACGTTTTCCAACCAACCACATTTTCCAACCAACCACATTTTCCAACCAACCACATTTTCCAACCAACCACATTTTCCAACCAACCACATTTTCCAACCAACCACATTTTCCAACCAACCACATTTTCCAACCAACCACATTTTCCAACCAACCACATTTTCCAACCAACCACATTTTCCAACCACCCACATTTTCCAACCACCCACATTTTCAAACCACCCACATTTTCAAACCAACCGCATTTTCATTTTCAAACCTCATTTTCAAACCACATTTTCATTTTCAAACCTTATTTTCAAACCACATTTTCATTTTCAAACCTCATTTTCAAACCACATTTTCAAATCAACCACATTTTCAAACCAACCACATTTTCAAACCAACCACATTTTCATTTTCAAACCTCATTTTCAAACCACATTTTCATTTTCAAACCTCTTTTTCAAACCACATTTTCATTTTCAAACCTCATTTTCAAACCACATTTTCATTTTCAAACCTCATTTCCAAACCACATTTTCATTTTCAAACCTAATTTTCAAACCATATTTTCAAACCTCATTATCAAACCACATTTTCAAACCTCATTTTCAAACCACATTTTCAAACGGCATTTTCAAACGGCATTTTCAAACCACATTTTCATTTTCAAACCACATTTTCAAACCACCCACATTTTCAAACCACCCACATTTTCCAACCAACCACATTTTCAAACCAACCACATTTTCAAACCAACCACATTTTCATTTTCAAACCACATTTTCATTTTCAAACTTCATTTTCAAACAACATTTTCATTTTAAAACTTCAATTTCAAACCACATTTTCATTTTCAAACTTCATTTTCCAACCAACCACATTTTCCAACCAATCACATTTTCATTTTCAAACCTCATTTTCAAACCGCATTTTCATTGTCAAACCTCATTTTCAAGCCACATTTTCATTTTCAAAGCACATTTTCATTTTCAAACCTCATTTTCAAACCACAATTTCATTTTCAAACCTCATTTTCAAACCACATTTTCATTTTCAAACATCATTTTCAAACCACATTTTCATTTTCAAACCTTATTTTCAAACCACATTTTCATTTTCAAACCTCATTTTCAAACCACATTTTCAAATCAACCACATTTTCAAACCAACCACATTTTCAAACCAACCACATTTTCAAACCAACCACATTTTCAAACCAACCACATTTTCAAACCACCCACATTTTCAAACCACCCACATTTTCAAACCACCCACATTTTCAAACCACCCACATTTTCAAACCACCCACATTTTCAAACCAACCACATTTTCAAACCACTCACATTTTCAAACCACCTACATTTTCAAACCAACCACATTTTCAAACCAATCACATTTCCAAACCAACCACATTTCCAAACCAACCACATTTTCAAACCAAACACATTTTCAAACCAACCACAATTTCAAACCAACCACAATTTCAAACCAACCACATTTTCAAACCACATTTTCAAACCACATTTTCAAACCACATTTTCAAACCACATTTTCAAACCACATTAAGGGCACTCACAGGTCAGTAGACACTGTAGGCACATAAAACCACACTCACAGTTTAGTAGAATTCAGTGTTCAGTTGATTCACAGCTCAGACTGAGAGTCGTGACCACTCGCTCGCCATCTTGCAGCAACAGAACCATGTCCAGACGTCTGGGTTTTATAGCTGCTCCCCCCACCCCCGGAAGGGACGTGGCCTTCATTGCAGTCACTGACAGGAGAGAGAATCTCAACGTTTTTTTAAACACTAATAACTCTTTTATTTTTAATCGATAGCTAAAATCCTCTGCACCTGATGAGCGGAGGGGGACTCTGAGTAAGATGGCCATAAGTGTTAGCGTTTTTTCTAAAAGCAATATACAGCGCAAACAGGAAGTGGTCAAGTTTAGACTTTTAATTATATAGATATCAGAACGGCCATCAACTGGACTCATTATATATCGGTGATGTCAAAACACATTGACCCTAAAAGCAGAGGACAAATGATTATACAAAGGAAATTGAAAAGGAAGTAGAAATGGGAAAAATATGAATGGTATCACATCAATTGTCAGTAGAATTTGATCTAGCCCCTTCACTGAATTTATTTTTTAAAGCACAATAGCATGGCTCTACTGATCCCCTCTACAACAAATGAATTATATGTAATTCAGTTCATTCTTAAATTTAATAAACATCATTGTTATCTCGTTTGTTATCATTATGATTCCACTGCCCTGGACTTTGACTGACAGGATGCCAATTGACAGACAAAAATGCCTCTCTACGGTGCAGAAAAAAAAGTGCTGTTTGAGATGAAGCACTTGTTTATTCCTGCGTTCCTCTGGCCAAGCAGCTTTTATTTGTTCATCGCTGCAAGTTGTCCATGAGATCATGTCATGAAGACCAGAATGAATCTCTTCGCTGAACATTCAGCTTCCTCTAACTTAAATATAAATTAATATACTTACAGAATAAGTTACTCTTCAAGCTGCTACTAATGTTTGTTTTATAGTGCAACAGCGCACTATTTTAATCATTAAATTCCGCAGACATTTTGCTGGTGAATTCGATCTTGAAGAAGGTATGGGTCTGGGTGTGGGGAAATGTCATGGGTGGGAAGCTAACTAATCTGTCTATTTCCAGGTGACGGAAGATGTGAAGCTCCAAGCAAGCAATCCCTTCAGGAGAGGAGAGGCAAACTGTCAAGGAAACCAGCATCGAGCTACGACTGTGCTGAAACCCAGTTAAGACAGATTTTCCACACTCAGATTATCCAGTGAAAGAAAAGGAGCTTTATCAGTCTCTGAGTAATCTGAAAGTGGGTAATAAATGCAGCTGCTTTCTTGGCTGTCGATGAGAAAAATATTTGCTTGTGTTACTTTAAGGTAATTGACAAAAGCACTAAAAGACTAAAATGTTTTTCCTTGCATTAAGTGTTTAGCATCTGGAAATCATTACCTGTCAGGGTGGTGACGGCAGACTGAATCCTAGGTTACAAAGGGATCAGTGCTTGAAAGAAAGAAATTGCAGAAGGGATAGGGCAGAGAAAAGGAAATTACCTACTTTGCTTTACAGAGAGCTAATATTGCCTCAAAAGAACCATATGCTCCACTTCTATTCGTTGACATTCCTTGCTACTTTGGTCAACGGTTTCTTCTGAACTTTGGAAATTAGTTCCATGCATAAACCTCCAATGTATCAGATCCGAATGGGGTTGTTAAGCAGCCTTCAACTATGGTTAGTAAGGCTGGTAGGGGTTATGTGGAGAAGGCAGGATAATGGGGTTGAGAAGGAAAGGTAGATCAGCTACGATTGAATGGTGACGTAGACTTGGTCTGAAGGGCCTAATTCTGCTCCTAGATTTGCTTCTAGAACATGAACATGCCTCAGTAATAAACACTATAGACGCAGTGTTTGATCTTCACAGGAGTGTATCAGAGGTGCAGCCCAAAGGCAGTCATACTCAGTCAGCAAGATACATTTTCTCAATATGTTTGATGTGTCAGGATGTTTGGTGTGCGAGTTGGGCAGTGGCAGGTCTTCTGTGACATGTTGGAACCACACTTGGTGTACAGTAGGACGAGGCCATGTTTCACATGTAGCTTAGCAAACAAATTGCTGGAGTAACTCAGTGGATCAGGAAACATCTCTGGAGGACATGGAAAGTCAATGTTTTGGGTCGGGACCCTTCTTCAGACCATGGATAAGGGATGTTTCATTTCTGGACCCATTTTCAGATTCTCCAGAGATGCTACCTGACCCCTGAGTTACACCAGCACTTTGTGTTCTATGCAAGATTCCAGCACCTGCAGTTCATTGTGTCTACATTTCACCTGCAGCTATCAAGGTTATGACTACCCTCAACGTTATTGTTTTGGACTTCTTCGGATTTGACAGCAGTGCGGACAGCAATTGGCTGCACAAGGATGCATGAGGCAGATGGTGCTTCTTAGTCAGGGTGTCATTATGTTTATTATGCATTTAATTACGCATATCAGATGAGCAGCCTGCAAAACTGGTTGGCATTTGAGGAACATACAATGATTAACTGGAAAGACTTCCAAGGCACCTGCTGTGCATCCACTAAAAAACCATCTTTTGTAGGTATGCACAAAATAGTGTTGCTCTGGACGAGCCCCTGGATTCATCCAAACAAAATGATACACCTTTTCAATCTTATCATTTTGTAGAAGCTTTTTCAATGGAATACTATTCTGAGAAGTTTCAAATATTTTGTTATATACATAATACTGTTCATCTTAATACTTGATAATATAATTTTCCAAATCACCCCAACCACTTCATCTCTCATACCAATTATTTTGAATTTATGAATGTCGTTATCAAACTCATTGTGAAATTCTATTATAATATATCATACTCTGAGGATCCTTCACTGTGAGATTACTAATTCACAATCTTTTCAATGCATAAGATTTAAAATAGCTTTTTCCCTTGTTGATTCAATTATGTTTTACTCTAGGAAACGTTCTTGTATGTACTCATAGAATATGACTGCCCTTTCCAATTTAATTTGTCCAGTTATATTAAAATGAAAATCCCATATGATTGCATTATCTTTGTAACAACCTCTTATTATCTCTTGATTATTACCGTTCAAAGATATAGCTCTTCTTGAGAGGGCTATAAACCTCTCCCAAGAATGTTATCAACCCCTTTGGCGTTTTTTTCAGTTGCATCTTGTGGTGATTCAGAGAAGCTAGCCAGTCATTACATGAATCCCTGCTAAGATGTGCAACAGCATGGTAATTGTTGGATCTTCACATTGCATAAAAGATCATACAATGTGTTTGTGTGCTTTTGGTGCCAGAAATATCGACCATTGCTCTTTTTTTTTTAAAACTCCTGAAGCAATGGGTTTTAGCATTCAAATCAAAACAAATCAAATCAGATTTAGCAATCCCTGGACATATTTTAAAAGACTATCCAAATAATCAATTAGGGAGTTTTGTATTTAACAAATTGCCCATTCAATGTTGTGTTGCTATTGGTTTTGGTTTAATATCCCACCTGCTTTAAGAGGGCATCAATAATACCAGTGCCCAAGAAGAGTAAGGTGATGCGCCTCAACGACTATCGACCAGTGGCACTAACGTCCGTAGTGATGGTGCTTTGAGAGGTTGGTTATGGTGCATATCAAGAACCTCGACCCAATACAGTTTGCTTACCATCACAACAGGTCAACGGAAGATGCGATCTTGCTGGCTCTCCACTCTGCACTGGACCACTGGGACAATAAAAACACTTACGTCAGGCTGTTGTTTATAGACTACAGTTCAGCGTTCAATACCATCATCCCATTCAGGCTGGTTACCAAGCTCACCTAACTGGGTCTGCGCATCCCTCTGCAATTGGATCCTCGACTTCCTCATCCACAAACCATTGGCAGAAACACTTCTTTCTCATTAACAATCAGTATGGGAGCACCTCAATCTGTGTGCTCAGCCCCCTGCTCTACTCACTCTATCACTCATGACTGTGTAGCCGGCCACAGTGCGAACTCCATCTTCAAGTTCATCGATGACATCACCATTGTTGGACGAATTACAGATGGTGATGTGTCAGAGTATAGAAGTGAGATTGACCGATTGACCAAATGGTGCCAGCACAACAACCTGGCTCTCAATTTCAGTAAAACCAATGAACTGATTATGGACTTTGGAAGAGGAAGGATGAGGATCCACCATCCTGGTTATATCAACGGGACAATGGTGGAGAGAGTCAAAAACTTCAAATTCCTGGGCGTGCATATTTCCGAAGATCTTTCCTGGACACAGCACACTGATGCAATAATACTGTAAATAAAGCACATCAACGCCTCTACTTCCCGAGAAGATTACAGAGATTTGGTATGTCAGAGAGGATTCTCTTGGACTTCTACAGGTGTACAGTAGAGAGCATATTGACTGGTTGCATCATGGCCTGGTTCGGCAACTTGAACGTCCAGGAGCGAAAAAGACTGCAAAAGGTTGTGAACACTGCCCAGGCATTCACCAGCTCTGACCTCCCACCATCGAAGGAATCTATCGTAGTCGCTGCCTCAAAAAGGCAGCCAGCATCATCAGAGACCCACACCACCCTGGCCACACACTCATTTCACCACTGCATCGGGAAGAAGGCACAGGAGCCTGAAAACTGTAACGTCCAGGTTCAGGGAACAGCTTCTTTCCTACAGCCATCAGGCTATTAAACACTACAACCTCAAATAAGCTCCGAAGTACAATAGACTTTATTGTTATTATTGCACTATTATTGCACAACGTTTGTTTGTTTTTTGTGTGTACGTATGTGTGCGTGTGTATGTATGCGTATATATATATTCGTGTACTTGTGTACATGTGAGTATATATACACACTGAACTTTTTTTCCTCTCGTTTACCATATTGTTTACAGTGTACTACTATGTTTACATATTCTGTTGTGCTGCTGCAAGTAGGAATATCATTGTTCTATCTGCAACATTTGACAATAAAACACTCTTGACTTGACTCTTATTGTTACATGTACTGAGATACGGTGAAAAGCTTTTGTTTTTGTGCAATCTACTCAAATTATGCTCAATACAAGTACAATGAATCCATACACAAGTTCAACAGGTAGTGAGTGCAGAGAAAAATAAAGCATGCAGAGTAATGTTTTGCAGTGTAAAGGGCCTGTCCCAATTAGGCGATTGTTTAGGCGACTGTCATAGTCATAGCAGGTCACCGAAAAAACGGCGACTGGACCCACCTACGACAATGTCTACGACAAGCTACAACAACCTACCACCTAGTCGACATCAAGCAATGGCAAGCTACCGACAACCAGCGACCCAATCGTCGCGACTTAGGACGTCCACGTACGACCACACCTACGACAACCTACGGCCACACAGGCGACAACCTACGACAACCGAAGCCAACCTACGTCCACCCGCAACAAGCTACAACAAGCTATAACACTGTCGGCGACAACTGGGGACAACTTCAGTCAATTCACGTCATTTTGGCCTCCAAAACAATGGACTCACCCAGTTTTCCTATAAAAGGGGTTGTAGGGTAAGGTTTCCAATTATTCTGGATCATGACTACCATGATGCAACGTCAGAGGGCATTGCTCTCTCAAAAAGAAGAAGCTGTTGCCAATCTGTGATGCATCCTGATGGTATGCTTCCTACGGTACATATGTAAAAGTTGATAAGAGTGACTGGGGACATGCCGAATTTCCTTAGTCTTTCGAGGAAGAAGTGCAATTGGTGTGTCTTCTTGGCCGTAGATTCGATGGAATTGGTCCAGGGCAAATTGTTGCTGATATTTGCACCTATAAACTTGAGGTGCCTTTACTTCGGCACCATTGATGCTGATTGGGGCATTGAAACATAGAAACATAGAAAATAGGTGCAGGAGGAGGCCATTCGGCCCTTCGAGCCGGCACCGCCAGTCATTGTGATCATGGCTGATTGTCCCCAATCAATAACCCGTGCCTGCCTTCTCCCCATATCCCTTGATTCCACCAGCCCCTAGAGCTCTATCTAACTC
>CM075977.1:301614597-301740458 GCA_038087875.1 Malacoraja senta | reverse complement strand
CAGCGCTGAAGCACCATCGCGGAGCGGGCGATGCCTTACCCGGGTCACCGTGCAGCAAGCTCCGGAGTGCTGTGACCGCCGGCACCAACATCGCGGAGCTGCGGTCTGCGGTCTGCGGAGCTTCCAGCCGCGGGCGGCGCTGAACCTTAAACACCGCGGAGCCTGGGATCTCACGACGAGGTCGCCAGAGTCGGAGCATCGACCAGCGCGGCTCGTGGACTTCGGGAGCCGCGGTCTCCTGGGAGGAAGTGGCCGCTCCAGACACTCCGGGCCGCTGAGAGTGTTCACCCGACGCCAGAGCTCCATCATCCGGCGAGAGGACCTGAAGCATCGGGCTGCCGTAGCGGCGACTGCAGAGGCCTCAATAGGCCCCGACTATGGGTGAACTGGGGATGGGACTGGACTTTGCTGCCTTCCCCCACAGTGGGAACCATTGTGGGGGGTTGTTTTTATGTTTATTGTTAAATTCTGCTAAATTCTTTAATGTTGTGTATTATCTTTATTCATGTGCTGCATTGGCAAGTCGAATTTCACTACACCAATTGGTGTATGTGACAATAAATGTCTCTAATCTCTAATCTCTTTTAAGCATCACCCCTTTACAATCATCCCATAGTTATTGTAGCCATTACTTAGCAATGTTACAACATTTTGAGATTTAAAAAATCAAGTCTGTAATTTATCCCATCAGATAAAGCATAAAAAGAAGTTTAATTTGACACCTAATTCACTTTCATATCTTCAGTATTAAAAAGGTTATGGCCATTTTCATACTCGGAAATTAGCATCTTGTTCCCTATTGCTTTTCCATTGACTCAACACAAAAGCTGTGATCGAGGACAGTCAAAAGCCCATAACTTTCTTAAAAATTAAGAGAACTGAAAGAAATTTTCAGTTATTATAGATTGAAGCATTCTGAAACAAATATGAAACAATCTTACTTAGATGACATGAAATTAAAGCATATAATTAGTTAATTACCTAATTGTAGCTAATTACAAAATTCAATTACTAGATCTAAACATCTATCAATTTCTTAAGAATAGATTAACATTTTTAAATAGCCTAAGTGTCCAAATAACATTCACACAAGAATTCACAATATAACATAATTTTGTTATCTCATTGTCATGGATTTACAGGCCAAATGGAAGAAATTGAATGTTTAATACCTGTAAATTAATGGGCATTTATATCATCTTGCGAATGGGGATTTCTGGAATGCGATCATTTGGAACGTTCATTTGCGGTGAATTTAACCCCGTATTGGCATGAAAATTATTGCCGTTAGTTCGGGGGAAAAAAATAACCGTGTCGCGTGTAAAAATGTGAATTAAAGGCCTCTTAAGGAGAACGTTTATACATTAAAATAAAGCACTTTCGTTTACCTGTCCCATGTGTGAAATCCGTCCCCGTTGTTGGCGTTGACGGGTTCAGAAGATGATTTTAAAATGATTCCAACGCTGAACTTGTCGGGAGATTTTTAAAACTAAATACTCAAAACGCCCTTCGGAACGATTCTTCCGCAAAAGCTTGTACTCCAACAAAATATAATTCAGGACAAGGGAGGAGAAACCCGCGTTTTAACCCCGCCCCCCCTTAAAGGCGCCAACATCGTGCACACGGCCGGTGACAGAATTACAGCGCCGCTGAAGGCAAGTATTGTAACATACCTACATTACTGACGCTAATATTTTAATTCCTTTTATTTGCATACATTTAAATATTTCTGGTTACTGTGATGAGATTCAGACACACCTCCAGATCAATAAACCGTGCATTTAAATAATAAAACCTAGCCATTATACTGGAAAAAATTAATAAGAACCTGAGGGGCAACTTTTCCACACAGATGGAGGGCAGTATATGGAATGAGCTCCCACAGGAAGTAGTGGAAGCAGGTACTATCACAACATTTAAATGACATTTGGACAGGTACAAGGATAGCAAAGATTTAGAGAGATATAGGTGAAACGCAGGTAGGTAGGACTAGCGTAGATGGGGCACCTTAGTCAGCAGGGGTAAGTTAGGCTAAAGGGCCTGTTTCTGTGATGTATGATCCTATGACTGTAGAAACAGGCCCTTTAGCCTCATAGTGGCAATTAATAGAACTGCAGTTGTTCCTGCAACCACTTTAGTCGATTCACTGCATTGCTGTTTGTATATATATTATTTTATCTATCTATCTTCGATCTATACTATTACTAAAACTCTCATCTTGACCACTTGTAATTAAATGTGCGCAAAAATATTACCCTATATTGCTAGCATTTTTTCGCCACCTTACTCACCGTTCTCCTCTGCTCCAAGCCACCAAGCTTTGTTCCGATCGGTGAAATATGAGAAAAGTTATGAAGGTTTAAATAATCGTTAGATCAGCAGATTGGTTTTCTCACCTGTCAGTCACCATGAAGGTAACGCCCCTTCCGTCACCCGCTGGAGAATAAATCCCCGGAGGCGGGGCTGAATAAACAAGCCGTGCTGATTGAGACCGCAAGAGTGGAGTCGGGAAATCCGCGGTGTGGAGTCGGGAAAGCCTCTGTGTGGAGTTGGGTAAGCTGCTGTGTGGAGTCAGGAGGTACGGTGTGGTGCTGCGGCCGGTGGCTGCTGAATAGAGTCCCTCCCCCCCCACATATCACCCCTCCCACCCACAACCCCCTTCCCCCTCCCCCTTCCCCCTCCCCTTCCCCCTCCCCCTTCCCCCTCCCCACAATCCCCTCCCCCCCACACATTCCCCTTTACCCCTCCCCCAGTCCTCCCCCCACACCAACCCCCCCCCCTCCCCAAACCCCCACAAACCCCCTCCCCTACACTCCCCTGCACTACACCCCCCCTGCACTACACCCCCTGCACTACACCCCCCCTGCACTACACCCCCCTCCCCTGCACCCCCTCCTCCCCTGCACCCCCTCCTCCCCTGCACCCCCTCCTCCCCTGCGCCCCCTCCTCTGCACCCCCTCCCTCCCCTCCGGCACACACCCGCCCACCCCATCATCCACCCTCCACTGCACCCGCTCCACTGCACCCCCTCCCCTGCACTCCCCTCCCCCCCACCCCACTTGCACCCCCCTACACCCTCCCTACACCAGGTTTGATCCTGACTACGGGCATTGTCTATACGGAATTTGTACGTTCTCCCTGTGACTGCTTGAGTTTTCTCTTCGTGCTATGGTTTCTTCCCACACTCGAAAGACGTGCAGGTTTGTAGGTTAATTGGCCACTGTAAAAATTGTAAATTGTTCCTAGTGTGTAGCCTAGTGCTAGTGTATGAGGTGATTGCTGGACGGTGTGGACTCAGTCGGTCAAAGGGCCTGTTTCCATGTTGTATCTCTAAAGCAAAGTCAAAAGAATTAATATATATTCTGTCTCTCAAATGTTTGGTTAGTGATTTATGAATACCATCAGGGTGAATTTCCATTACCCACACTGCCACAATATGGGTACAATGTACCACAACAGCAAGAAAGAAAGCATAGAAAAAGAATTGCAGGAGTAGGCCATTCGGCCCTTCTGGCCAGCACCACCATTCAATATAATCATGGCTGATCATCTAAAATCATTACCGCGTTTCTGCTTTTTCCCCATATCCCTTTCAATAGAAACAAATTTGAGCATTTCAAGGAAATGTTTCCAGCATAGACAATATTTGATTCAGCAGCAAACAAGAACATCATTGATTTTCAGTTATTCACACGTACCTTCGGGCCACAAAGCTACATAATTCCAATTCATCACCAGTCTCTAGTCTGATTGCTTTTGTACATGCTGACCTTCCCATTTCTTTTATTTAAAACCACCATCTGTACCTGGATTCTATGGGGCTGCACTAATATTGCACCTTCAAAGTGCTCAAAGTAAATTAACACATGTTGCCTGAAGGATATTTACATTTCAACCCAAGAAACTGCAGATGCTGGAACCTTGAGCAAAACACAAAGTGCTGGAGGAACACAACAGGTCAGGCAGCATCTGTGGAGGGAACGGACAAACAATGTTTCGGGCTGGGACCATCCTTCAGACTGAAGTTTGTGTGTTAATTGTTTCCCAGATCCCATGGACACCACTTGCATTGTCTACGCCAGTTTTTCCCAAGGACGTTTAGTCTTATTTTTCAAGATTCAAGATTCAAGATTCAAGATAGTTTATTGTCATGTGTCCCAGATAGGATAATGACATTCTTGCTTTGCTTCAGCACAACAGAATATAGTAGGCATAAATACAGAACAGATCAGTGTGTCCATATACCATTGAATATATATGTACACACATAAATAAATAAACAGATAAAGTGCATTGGGCTGTTAATGTTCAGAGTTTTGTTTGAGTTGAGTTTAATAGCCTGATGGTTGTGGGGAAGCAGCTACTTCTGAACCTGGACATTGCAGTATTCAGGCTCCTGTACCTTCTACCTGAAGGTAGCAGGGAGATGAGTGTGTGGCCAGGATGGTGTGGGTCCTTGATGATGCTGCCAGCCATTTTGAGGCAGCGACTGCGATAGATCCCCTCGATGGTAGGGAGGTCAGAGCCGATGATGACTGGGCAGTGTTTACAACTTTTTGTAGTCTTTTCCACTCCTGGGCGCTCAAGTTGCCGAACCAAGCCACAATGCAACCGGTCAGCATGCTCTCTACTGTGCACCTGTAGAAGTTTGAGAGAATCTTCCTTGACTTACCGACTCTCCATAATCTTCTCAGGAAGTAGAGGCGCTGATGTGCTTGCTTTATAATTGTATCAGTGTTCTCTGACCAGGAGAGATATTCAGAGATGTACCATTACTGGGAAACTGCAAAGCGAAATATTGTCAGAAGCAGTACAGTAATAAAATCTCATTAATGTACTTAAACTAATAATATTCAATATTTTACAGCTCCATTGTGATTAGAACTTCAACAAAGTTAATATCAGATTTTTAATTAACCGACCCAATGAGAATATGGAAATATTCATTTTGATGACATTTGAAACCCAACTCAATTTTCACGTGCAAATTACTGGGAGTCCCATTTTGATCTGCTTGCTTTCATTAGGGATAGGAACATGGGGACAATGACCGAAGTGTACTGGAATTTCAAACTGTTTCAGTAAGAAAATGGCTCAGGAACAGTTGCAGAATTTTGTACATTCTAAGTACTTTGAAAAACGGCTTCCAAGTTTTTCCAAGTACTTATAATGTAAGTACTTGCAGTATAATGTGTAGGAAATATGCAAAGACAGCAATAGTGAAGCAAAATATTTGCTGAGCTATGCAGTAATATGTGTAGAAATGTGACTTCATCTCATGCACAGCTCTTAATGGATAATAGCCATGAGCCTGCTCAAACAGTGTCCGTGCTGCATGCCAGCACCAGAAATGCACAAGGGGTTCCTCTGCTGCACATTCTCAGCCTCCGCTTGTCATTAACCTTGGATTAATAATTTAATTTCACCCTAACTTTTTACTGAAATGCAATGCACAGAAGGTTTAAATATGTCAATCGAGTTGAATCATTTAGGCTATCGAGTTGAACCATATCAAATCGACTAATCCAGATCAGTCTGAAGAAGGGTCCAGACTCGAAACGTCATCTAACCATGTTCTCCAGAGTTTGCCTGTCCCACCAAATTTACTCCTGCACTGTATTTGTTCCATTAATCTGATTAGTTGTTCATAGCCTGAAGATTTAGTTCATGTACAGAGGGATGAAAGTGGTACACAAATAGATAGTGCAGGAGACCCCGGTGGCTGTACCTACTGAAAACAGGTACACCCTCTTGGGAGCAGACGACGTGACAAGATTGAGTGGTAGCCAGCGCTCTGATTCCAACCCTGGTGCTGAGGCTCAACGGGCATGAGTGACGTCAGGCAGAGCCGTAGTGGTGGGGGACTCAATCGTCAAAGGTGCGGACAGGAGATTCTGCGGCAGCCGGCGAGACTCCAGGATAGTACGTTGCCTCCCTGGTGCCAGGGTCCAGGACATCTCGGAGCGGCTGCACGGCATTCACAAGGGTGAGGGGGAGCAGCCAGAGGTCGTTGTGCATGTTAGCACAAATGATATAGGTAGGAAGAGGAAGGAGGTCCTGCAACAAGAATTTACGGAATTGTGTAGAAGACTGAAAAGTAGGACCTGCAGGGTAGTGATCTCATGATTGCTTCCAGTACTTCTTGCTGGTGAAGGTAAGACTTGGAAGGTAGGGGAAAATGAATGTGGGGCTGAGAAGTTGGTGCAGGAGGCAGGGATTCAGAATTCTGGATCATTGGGATCTCTTCCAGGGCAGGGGTGACCTGTATAAAAGGGACAGGTTGCACCTAAACTGGAGGGGGATCAACATCATTGCGGGACGGTTTACTAATGCTACACGGGAGGGTTTAAACTAGATTGACAGGGGGGTGGGATCTCGTGTAGGACAGAGGTACGTGAGAGACTAGAAGTTGGTATGGAGGGTGGTGTAGGAAAGGTTAGTGGACAGAATAGGCAGGTGAAAGGCGGAGAGCAAGGAAGGAGGGTTGGTTTAAACTGCACGTCTTTTAATGCAAAGGGCCTGACGGGTAAGGCAGATGAGCTTAGGGCATGGATAGGTACGAGCGACTGGGACGTTGTAGCCAGGACTGCAACCTGGTTAAGGGACGGGCAGGACGGGCAGCTCAATGTTCTGGTGTACAGGAGCTTCAGGAGAGACAGGGGTGATGGAAAAAGAGGAGGGGGGGGGTTGCATGGTTGGTTAAGGAGGATGTCACGGCTGTGTTCAGAGGTGACATTACAGACGGTTCATCTAGTGAGGCTATATGAGTGGAGCTGGGGAACAAGAAAGAGGTGCACGACAGACCCCCCGAACAGTCAATGGGATTTAGAAGAACAAATGTGCCAGGAGATTGCAGACAGCTGCAGGTCAAATAATGTTGTTTTAGTAGAGGATTTTAACTTTCCCAATATAGACTGGGAAAATCATAGCATGAAGGGTTTAAAAACCCTCATGACATTCTCATTAAGGGCTAACAAATCATTTATTGCAAGTACATTGGAGACTCACAGTTCTGTTGATTCACAGCTTAGAATGACAGTCGTGGCCTCTCCCTCGCGATCTTGCAGAGTGACTGACTCATGTCCAGGCATCCAGAAGGGGTGTTACCTTTATCGTGGTGATTGACTGGCAAGAGGACCAATCAGCTGATCTCAAGGTTTTTTAAACACTCATAACTTTTTTTATTTTTCATCGATGGGAAAAATCCTCGGGAAATGGCTCAGCGGAGGAGGACTGTGAGTAAGATGGCCAAAAATCACAGCGATACAGGGTAGTGTTGTTTCTAAAATCAATATACAGCGCAGACAGGAAGTGGTCAAGATGAGACTTTTAATTATATAGATGAGGGGAAAAGGGTAACGAGAGAGAGAGTGGGACCTCTCAGGAATCAATGCGGTCACCCGTGTGTGGAGCCACAGGAGATGGGCAAGGTTCTGAATGAGTATTTCTCCTCTGTAGTTACTGAGGAGAAAGACAGTTGGATGGAGGAAATTGGAGCAATCACTGGAAGTGTCTTGAGAGCTGTCAGGTTTACCATCGAAGAAGTATTAAAGGTACTATCGTGTTTTCAGGTATACAAATCTCCAGGGCCTGATCAGATATATCCGAGAACATTGCAGGAAACTAGAGAGAAAATTGTGGGAGCCCTGGTTGAAATTTACAAGTCGTCCTTAAATACAGGAGAGGTGTTGGAAAACTGGAGGGTGGCAAATATTTGGCTCTTTTCAAGAAGGGCTGCAGGGATAATGCTGGGAACTATAGGCCAGTGAGCTTAACATCTGTAGTTGGTAAGTTACTGGAGAGTATTGTGAGGGATAGGTTATACAGGCATTTGGATGGACAAGGGCTGATTAGGGACAGTCAGCATGGTTTTGTATGTGGGAAGTTGTCTCACAAATCTGATTGATTTTTTTGAAGACGTGAACAAAAAGGTTGATGAGGGCAGAGCTGTAGATATTGTGTACATGGACTTCAGTAAGGTATTCGACAAGGTTCCGCAAGGTAGGCTGCTTTGGAAGGTTAGATCACATGGGATCCAAGCAGAGATAGCCGAATGGATAGCAAATTGGCTCCATGGAAGGAAGCAGAGGGTAATGGTGGAAGGTTGCTTCTCAGACTGGAGGCCTGTGACTAGTGGTGTGCCTCAGGGTTCGGTGCTGGGCCCGTTACTGTTTGTCATCTACATCAATGATTTGGATGAGAACATACAGGGCAAGATTAGCACATTTGCTGATGATACAAAAGTTAGTGGTTTTGCAGATAGTGAAGATGGTTGTGAACAATTGCAGCAGGATCTGGATCGATTGGCCAGGTGGGCGGAGGAATGATTGATGGAATTTAATAGAGGGAAGTGTGAGGTGTTGTATTTTGGGACGTCGAACAAGGGCAGGAACTACTCAGTAAATGGTAGGCCTCTGGATAGTGTTGTAGAGCAGAGGGATCTAGGAGTACAGGTGCATGGTTCCTTGAAGGTCGAGTCGCAGGTAGATAAGGTGGTCAAAAAGGCTTTTGGCAATTTACCCTTCATCAGAGTATTGAGAGGTTGGGAGGTCATGTTGCAGTTGTATAAGATGTTGGTGACACTGTACTTAGAGTATTGCGTTCAGTTCTGAGCACCATTTTATAGGAAAGTTATTGTCAAGTTTGAAAGGGTTCAGAAAAGATGTACGAGGATGTTGCCAGGACAAGAGGTTGTGAGCTATAGGGAGAGGTTGGGTAGGCTGGGTCTCTATTCTATGGAGCGCAGGAGGATGAGGGGTGATCTTATAGAGGTGTGTACAAAATCATGAGGGGAATAGATCGGGTAGATGCACAGTCTCTTGCCCAGATTAGGGGAATCGAGGACCAGAGGACATAGGTTCAAGGTGAAGGGGAAAGGATTTAATACAAATCCGAGAGGTAACTTTTTCACACAAAGGGTGGTGGGTGTATGGAACAAGCTGCCAGAGGAGGTAATTGAGGCTGGGACTATCCCATCATTTAAGAAACAGTTAGACAGGTACATGGATAGGGCAGGTTTGGAGGGATATGGACCAAGCGCAGGCAAGTGGGACTAGGGTAGCTGGGACATTGTGTGTAGGAAAGAACTGCAGATGTTGGTTTAAATCGAAGGTAGACCCAAAATGTTGGAGTAACTCAGCGGGTCAGAGAGCATCTCTGAAAAGAAGGAATGGGTGGAGTCACTGTAGCTGGGACATTGTTGGCTGGTGTGGGCGAATTGGGCCGAAGGGCCTGTTTCCACACTGTACCACTCTATGACTCTGACTCTGGGTGATTTACAGCAGAAACTGAGTCAGAGGAGAACATTTAATTGAACATATTCTTGCAGTAACTCCACATAACAATTAGCAATGTAAATCCAAGCTGATACGTGATCAGGCATAAAATGGTGTCTTTAAATATAACTCTTAATATCAAAGTGATTTAAAAAAAATGTTTCCTAAAATATCTGAAGTCAGGAATTAGTCCCACACAGAAGGCACTTGATAAGAGCACAGGTTTATGTCAGTCAAATTACCTCTGTACCATGTTTACTAATTTGTATTTTTGTCAAGTGAGCATCTGCAGATGTGATCGGTTTTTATTTTCAAAGACCAAGTTAAGTTTTTTGTGTTAACAAGATAGAGTGCTTGGATAGAGTGTATGTGGAGAGGATGTTTCAAATAGTCAGAGTCCAGGACTGGAGGTCATAGACTCACAATTAAAGGACGTTCTTTTTGGAAGGAGATGAGGAGGAATTTCTTTAGTCAGAGGGTGGTGAATCTGTGGAATTCTTTGCCAAAGAAGGATGTGGAGGCCGTCAGTGGATATATTTAAGGCAGAGATAGATAGATTCTTTATTGAACATATTCTTGATTAGTATAGGTATCAGAGATTATGGGGAGAGGGCAGAAGAATTAGGTTGGGAGGGAGAGATCGAGCAGCCATGATTAATTGTGGAGTAGGCTTGATGGGCTGAATGGCATAATTCTGCTCCTATCACATATGATCTTTTGAACATAACAAATGAAAGGCCAGAACCCATTTTTTTTTCTAAAAGCAGGCAGAGTGTTCATTTAGCACACATCTTACCCAGATTACATGTACCGACAGTCAATCCACCGCTTTACACAACAGTTCTCCTTCCATGCCTTACGCTCTACATTGGCTGCAATGCGCTGGCACAGGCAGGCCCTCACTCTGACAGTTCCTTCCTAGCACATATCTTAATTTGTCTGCATCTGCTTACAATGGTATACAAAAATGCTGGAGAAACTCACCGGGTGAGGCAGCATCTATGGAGCGAAGGATTAGGTGATGTTTCGGGTCGAGGCACTTCTTCAGACTGATGTGGGGGTGGTGAGGGGAGGGAAGAAGAAAGGAAGAGGCGGAGACAGTGGGCTGCGGGAGAGCTGGGAAGGGGAGGGAAAGGAGGGAGAAAGCAAGGACTACCTGAAATTGGAGAAGTCAATGTTCATACCGTTGGGGTGTAAAATACCCAAGCGAAATATGGGGTGCTGCTCCTACAATTTGCAGTGAGGCCATGGAGGAGGCCCAGGACAGAAAGGTCAGATTTGGAATGGGAGGGGGAGTTGAAATGCTGAGCCACCGTTGGTTAATCAGGTTGGTTAATGCAAACTGAGCGGAGGCGTTGGGTGAAGCGATCGCCAAGCCTGCGCTTGGTCTCACCGATGTAGAGCATTTGACACCTAGAGCAGCGGATACAATAAATGAGGATGGAGGAGGTGCAGGTGAACCTCTGCCTCACCTGGAAAGTCTGCTTAGGTCCTTGGATGGAGTCAAGGGGGGAGGTTAAGCAACAAGTGTAGCATTTCCAGAGGTTGCAAGGGAAAGTACTAGGGGAGGGGGTGGTTTGGGTGGGAAGGGACGATTGACCTGGGAGATATGGAGGGAGCGGTATCTGTGGAAAGCCAAAAGGGGAGGAGATGGGAAGATGTGACCAATGGTGGGATCCCGTTGGAGGTGTCTTAAAATGTTGGAGGATTATCTGTTGTATGCGACGGCTGGTAGGATGGAAGGTGAGGACAAGGGGGACTCTGCCCTTGTTACGAATGGGGAGATGGGGAGTGAAAGCGGAACTATGGGATATAGAAGAGACCTTGGTGTGAGCCTCACTTATAGTCTAAGCGGGGAACCCCCGTTCCCTAATGAATGAGGACATCTCCGATGCCCTGGTTTGGATCACCTCATCCTGGTTGCAGATGCGGCATAGATGAAGGAATTGGGAGTAGGGGATAGAGTCCTTACAGGAAGCAGGGTGGGAAGCAGTGTAGTCCAGATAGCCATGGGAGTCAGTTGGTTTGTAGTAAATGTCGATCAGTAGTCTGTTACCTGCGATGGAGATAGTGAGGTCTAGAAATTGAGAAGTCGGAAATGGTCCAGGTGAATTTGAGTGCCGGATGGAAGTTAGTGATGAAATGGATGAAGTCAGTGAGTACTGCATGGGTGTGTAATTCTGCTCCTAATCTCTCCCTGTTTGTTTGGTTCAGTAAAACACCGAGTCAAGCACTGGATCAACTAAACTTCTTTATTCTCAAACATGAACACACTTCCTATACGATACCTAACCAACACCGTGGGTCTGATCCTTGTCTCTACTCGTCCAAGCCCTTCAGCCTCATGCGAATAGACACCTCCAGCAAGTCAGCACAGTCCTAAGTGGTCCCCCAGAAGATCGACACAGACTCATGTGCTCTCCCCTCTTATATACTGTATCGGACCCGTAGCATGAAATACATGAGGGGGGTCCCCTACAAACCAATCATAAAGATCATACAATACATTAATTGACAGTTCCTTAACCCAATCACAAAATACCCCATTATATTGTTTCTACATAAACTTTCTAATGGAAGACAGTTCCCCTAAATAAAGAAACATTTAACCAGGTAACATAAACAATTTAGGCAAGGCCCCTTGCCTTGACCAATCACCAGATAACAGTGCAAAGACCATGCAACATAGTTAACAGTGGTATTATAACATACCTTTCCCCAACCAATCCTGATCATGTATTTGCAGCAAAGCTCAGCTCGTTCTGCAAAACCCTCATACATATTAACAATTGAGAGGACGCCTGGACATCACCCTGTACTTAGCTTCCTCCCAGGACCCAGACATTCTGGAGCCATGAACCTCATGGTTTTGCAGCTTTTGCAGAAAGATGCCAAGCAGGTTTTGCAAAGGCAGAGATCCTCCATTTTGTCACATACTAAATTGGCCAATATATTCAGGTGCAGGAGGTAGCACCAATGCAGTCGGCAATGTAGTAGAGGTAGAGCTCGATGGTAGAGCTCAGGGATAGGGCCACGGTACGCCTCGAACAAGGATTGTTCGACGTACCCTACAAAGAGGCAGGCATAGCTGGGACCCATGCGCGTGCCCATAGCTGCACCTTGGATTTGGAGGAAATGGGAGGATTCAAAGGAAAAGTTGTTGAGGGTAAGGACCAGCTCCGCAAGGCGGAGGAGAATATTGGTAGACGGGGATTGGTTGGTTTTGCGGTCAAAGAAGAAACGGAAGGCTTTAAGACCCTCCTGGTTGGGATGGAGGTGTAGAGTGACTGGACATCCATGGTGAAGATGAGGGAATGGGAGCCTGGAAAACAGAAATCATGGAGGAGATGAAGAGCATGTGAGGTGTCTTGGACATAGGTTGGGAGGGATTTGACCAGGAGGGATAGGATGGTGTCGAGGTATGTGGAAATAAGTTCGGTGGGACATGAACAGGTAGAAACAATGGGTCTGCCAGGACAGTCAGGTTTGTGGATTTTGGGGAGAAGGTAAAATTGGGCCGTGCGGGGCTGGGGAACGATGAGGTTGCAGGCTTGGGAGGGCAGGGAGCCGGAAGTGATGAAGCCAGTGATAGTGTTTGAGATAATGGCCTGGTGCTCTTCTGTGGCGTCATGGTCCAAGGATAAGTAGGTGGAGGTATCTGAGAGTTGGCGCGCCAGACTACCACGGCACCTCCTTTGTCGGCAGGTTTGATCACCCAGTCTGAGTGGAGGGCTGTACGTTCAGGGGGGGAGAGGTTAGAGTGAGAAAGGGGAGTGGTTGAGGCGGTTGATGTCCTGCTGGCAGTTTAAAATAAAAAAGGTCTAAAGCAGTTAGATGGCCATGAGGGGGAGTCCAAGAGGAGGGGGTCCGTTGGAGACGGGAGAAGGTGTCATCACTAGGGGGTGAGGACGCCTTCCCATGGAAAAATGCTTGGATGCAGAGGCGATGGAAGAAGAGTTCCACATCGTGGTGGACGCGGAACTCATTGAGGTGGGGATGGAGGGGAAGAGTCAAGTCAAGAATCAAGAGTGTTTTTTGTCATGTGTCCCAGATAGGACAATTAAATTCTTGCTTGCTGCAGCATAACAGAATATTGTAGGCATAAATACAGAACAGATCAGTGTGTCCCCTCGATGGTAGGGAGGTCAGAGCCGATGATGGACTGGGCAGTGTTTACAACTTTTTGCAGCCTTTTCTGCTCCTGGATGCTCAGGTTGCCATACCAAGCCACGATGCAACCGGTTAGCATGCTTTTTACTGTGCACCTGTAGAAGTTCGAGAGAGTGCTCCTTGACAAACCGACTCTGCATAATCTTCGCAGGAAGTAGAGGCGCTGATGTGCTTTCTTTATGATTGCATCAGTGTTCTGGGACCAGGAGAGATCTTCGGAAATATGCACGCCCAGGAATTTGAAGTTCTTGACCCTTTCCACCATCGACCCATTGATATAAACGGGACTGTGAGTCCCCATCCTACCACTTCCGAAGTCCACAATCAGTTCCTTGGTTTTGCTGGTGTTGAGAGCCAGGTTATTGTGCTGGCACCATTAGGTCAATCGGTCGATCTCACTTCTATACTCTGACTCGTCCCCATCAGTGATACCTACCACAACAGTGGTGTCGTCGGCGAACCTGATGATGGAGTTTGCACTATATCCGGCTACGCAGTCATGAGTATAGAGTGAGTAAAGCAGGGGGCTGAGCACGCTCCCATGCTGATTGTTATCGAGGATGACATTTCCACCAATATGGACGAACTGTGGTCTGTGAATGAGGAAGTCGAGGATCCAATTGCAGAGGGATGCACAGAGACCCAGATCTGAGAGCTTAGTAACCAGGTTGGAAGGGATGATGGTATTAAATGCCGAGCTGTAATCAATGAATAACAGCCTGACATATGAGTTTTGTTGTCCAAGTGGTCCAGAGTGGAGTGGAGAGCCAGTGAGATCGCATCCACTGTTGATCTGTTGTGGCGGTATGAGTTGATTTGCACCATGATCAGCCTCTCAAAGCACTTCATCACCACAGACATTACCTGGGGCAGAAAACCCAGGGGGGGGGGCCAGGGGGGACACACCCCCCCTCTGTTTTGAGAAGTGGGGGACATTCCCCCCCCCCCCCACAAGTTTTTGTAATCTGGATTTTAAAACCCGGTGAAATCGGCACTTACCGCGAGACATTGGGGGTGAGACTGATGATCGAGGGCGCTGATTGCACGAGAGAGACATCGGTCAGCAGGTAATGGGGGCGGGACATGATGATTCAGCGCGATCATTGGAGGAGAGAGGAGTAAGGGGGGGTGGGACTGAGGATAGAGCGCAGTGATTGGAGGGATACGTGGCACATACGCCTCATCCGCAGCCAGGATCTATCGCAGCTCTCCGGCGCTGTCCCGAGTGCCCCCCCCCCCCACGGGTGGCCAGAGAGGTCGGGAGTCAGACGGGAGCTGTACCCCCAGGCCCACAGCGAGCGCAGAGAAGCAGCGCAAAACCAAGCTCAACTCAGCCTGTCCCGCCAGGTGAACCTACAGCCCTTCCTGGACTTGCGGGAAATATGGCCAGTGCGGAGAAGCAGCACTGGTGTCCCGTCAGTCCAGGCAGGGCTGTAGTTAACCCGGTGTGACAGGCAGAGTTGAGCTGCATTTAGCGTTAGATTGAGCCAGACACGGAAATCGCTATCAAAATATGGAGGGGACCGGGGGACAGGGGGTACACAATTTTTTGGCGGCCGCACACTCACACACACGTTTGAGGCTTCGGTGGCTCAATCCAATGCTAAATCTGGTCTTCAGAAGAATGTGGATCTCATGGTTCATCCAAGGCTTCTGGTTAGGAAACACTCGGAAGTTTTTGTTGGGATGTAGTCCTCCACACATTTCTTTATGAAGTCTGTAGCGACTGTGGCGTACTCATTCAGGTCCGTTGCCGAGTCCCTGAACATTGCCCATTCTACAGACTCCAAAGAGTCCTGGAGTTATTCCTCTGCAACCCCCCCACCCCCTCCACCCACCCCCCCACCCCACCCAACCCCCCTCCTCCACTCCACCCCCCCCCCCACCCCCAAATGTCGCCGCAGTTAGGCGCCATCTTAGAGGTTAGGAACAAATTATAGTGGTTAAAAGCTTACAATGGTAGTACATCCCCATTGAAAACCTGGACTGGGCACTTCTAGACCCAATTCAACTTAGCGTGGCGGACAGTTTTTTGTGTCATTATCACCTGTGATCACCTCATCAACCTATGCAACCCTACCTCTGCTGTACTGACGGAAAATAGTGTAAGAAATTGCAACTTACAACTTTTGTTTTTCTCTCCCAGTTAAGCATGCGGCAAGCCCATCAGCAGAAGAGAAAGTTGTGTATAAAGCGTTTTAAATGAAACATCAGTTCTATTTGGAACAGAGCTTCCACCAAGATGTCAACCCGTATCATATTCCCTGTGATTTACCTGTTGTTGCAGGTTTTACAAATAACTGATATGTCGCTGATATGCCTCAAACTTTGCGTTAGAGCCTGTCCCTCACAGTGATGCAAGACCATTTTGCAGCACAGGATCAATCTGTGAGGATGATCCCAGGAGGGATGTTGACATTGAGTGTCTCTTCCCCTATATTTTACATCAATTCAATGGTAGCCTTTTCTACAGATGCTTTGGCTGTCATGGAGAGTGTCCCTTTCATGCTCTGACTTGCTTCCCATGCAACAAAGACAAGACAGTTACAATTGCTGTAGCCGGTGGCCATCAAAGATTGCACAGCAGGCATTAGAATGCAGCAGCCAGGATAAAAGCTGCCATGACAATCCTTTTTACTTACAGAAAAAAATCTTAAATTTCACGATACTTTGCAGATTCCTTCAGTTGGTTGTGGGCACCCATTCAGTACCTTAGAGGATGGTGGGGTGGGGGGGATTAGGAGAGGTTCCAGTTGCCAAACATAGTTTGGAAAATTATGACTTAATTAGATTGGCTATTGGTGATGTCTCCATCACCTAAATTAGTCTACTTTGCCACTTATTCATGCTACTTGATGTTCTCTGTGCAAAAATCACCAAGATATGGGGTTGTCCTTCGGTATATAATAGTAAAATTAAACGAGAACTTACCAAGTTTGAAGTTTGATCATTATTTTATGAGGAGTTACGTTGGTGATTACGTGAAGAAGACCCGTCAGGGCGCATGCGCGTCAATCTTCAAAGCAGCGGTATGAAATCACAGATAACACAATATTTGAAGTAACATATCAAGATGAGCAACATGAGAACTACCATATGACCTTTTTTATATGAGAGGGTTGGGCGTGGCGGGCACGTAATCACCAACGTAACTCCTCATAAAATAAAGATCAAACTTCAAACTTGGTAAGTTCTCGTTTAATCTTACTATTTTACTTCGGAGTCACATTTGTGACTACGTGAAGGGTTCAAAGCTCTGTGATTTTATGCCGCAGATCCAAATCCCGGCTTCTCACTGCATTGATTGACTTTCGATGAGAAACAATCAATAATGCGTTAAACATGAAATGTGAATATCATGCAGTAACAATTGATTTGAATAATCAAAACAACCAGTAACCCCTCTATCCCAGGGGAAACTAAACAGGAATTAATCCTGAATTTGCAAACAGCCTCTCTCCGATCGGCGATCGGCCGATGGAAAAATTAAAAAAAATAATTCATTTGACCACCCGGCACCTATAAAAATATGGCCACTGTGAACATCTATCGCCCTAGCCGACGACGTTGCTGCTGCACTAGTGGAAAAAGGATATATACACTTCAGTGTTAATACCTGCCTTAATCAACATTTGCTTTAAATCATCTTGAGATAGTCTGCACTAACACTCTCCTGTGTGGCTTCATGTAACTGATAAACAATGCTGTTTCCACATTTCTTAAGATCTTTATAGCTTCAATATAATGAAATTAAATGTGCCATTACACATAAACATGGACCAGTAGGTTATGCTGAAACACAATATTAACAAACCTGTGACACCTGGCCTGCTCTGCTTAAACAGGACGCAATTATATAACATAACATTCTCTTCAGCAACTTACATCCTGTCTAACAGAAGTTTTTGCAAATCTGCACTTGCTATGCTGAACCAATGCCAAGAGCATAACCACTTTCATGATTAGTTTGGCAAATTCAGAGACATGACAGGAACCTACTGTCGAAGCATCTTGAGGATCACACTTACATCCCAGATCACCATATACCTGGGTTTAGGAGGTTTCGAGTTGAAATTCCTTTCATCAATCCAGCTATTATATGATGAAACTCAATAGGATCTTTCCTGACCCCATCAAAACTATACGATGACAAAGCACTTAAAGCTGTATTAATGGTGCTATAACTGAGCCCCTCGTCATCGTAGAGTCCCTTTTGAGTACTATTTCTCCAGGCTACAGTGAGCATGTCCACCGTTCACTCAGACATTCCTTGCTCCAGGTATGGCCTTCTTAAAACCTGCAAATTAACAAGTCAATACTATCACATAACAGATGACTTTCCCGTGTTAGCGGATGCTACAGTCAATTTCTACGCTTGGGAACCACCAAAAAGAGGTTGGATCCCTAACTGTAACATCAAAGGGAACCATGCTTGATTCCGGCAATTAGTTATTACAAGCACCCCCAAAGCGGCATCGTGCTTGATATCTTGCAGACTCCGACCTATTAGGCAAAATGGTAGGAAAATATATAAAACATACCACCCCAATATAACGTCAAAGTATCAATTGCAACTGCCACCTGGTCTGGTTCCCATGAAACCTATTTAGGCTGCTGATGGTTGAACCTTGATGCAAAACAAATCAATATCTGGCATTCATATATAAGTACTATATTATTGAACACGTCCTGGTTCAACATCCAATCTATGTTGTCATGGAACTTTCGTGACTTGGCGTCTGCCACTATGTAGAATCTACCTGGTAGATAAATAGCTGAAATATCTTTTTCAATGCACCAGGCCCAAATATGATTAGCCAATCTGTCACAAAATACCTACTTGATTCCATCGATGTGGTTAATATATATGCCACTTGCGTAGTATTGTCAATCTGAAACTGAACATGCAGATTACATTTGTTAGAGCAATAAGCCTCTTAATAGTTAATTGCCCATGTCTGCAGAAGCGATGCCTCTTGCTCAGTCCATCTGCCTCCACAGCTGAAACTCGTATCCGTGACACCCCACCCGAGTGCACTGACATTCATCTGCAAAATCATGGAAGGCTGTTCAAGCATTACCTTGCTATAACTTCTGGACACATGGTGAATCCACCATTGCAAATCAGAAATAGCCTTTACTGATAACTGCATAGGTCTATTATAATGACCCGAATGTATCCTTAATGCCTCCATTAGCTTGATACACCTGTCAATTAGCTCTACCCTTTTTCCCTGGGCAGAGTCACTTAATTGAATCAATTGTGACCCAAATAGTCAGGTGTTAATTTGGATTCCTCTGGATGATTAATGCCCAATCTTTGTAAATTGGATTAAACAACTATCACCTGTTACTTCAGCTGTTCTCTTGGATACCCCTGCAATCAAGATATCATCGCGATAAGCCATGAGCACCTGACTCTGGCCTCTCAGCATGCCTATTATAGATTTAAACAATTTTGTTGCCATAGTTGATCCATCCAGGATAATTTCAAATATCCTTATCCTGCAAATAAACAGACATTGAGTAATGCGCATCTTTAAGGTCTATAGTCGCCATATAGCATCCTCTTGACCCAGTTGCTTGCAGTGACAATTCCATCTTACAATGTCTATACTATATCCCCCATCTTTTTTTGGCCTGGGAAAATATTAGACACAAATTGATGGGGTTGGTGAACCAACTTTACCATTACACCTATATCACATAAGCTTGCAAGCGCAGTCTGAACATCCATCTGTTCTGTTAATGAAACTGAATAGTTCTCCCAAGAACATGTTGAATGTGCAAATCACAATTTGGATTGAAATCCATTCGAAACCTTTGAATAACACTCTGTATAAACAGAGCTAAGGTAATTTGCTTCCATTCATCCCAGAAACAGATGTAATGTACGCCAGATTTAAGTTGTGTCACATTTGATATGTGCACCTGAGAACCAGGCCCACCTACCTCCTTGGTACCTGGTGGATGTTTGACCATGTTCCCGCTTCGTTTCAAGGGGTACTTTCTTTTTTGGAAACTTGCCGACTGCCGGTGGCTTGATCAAGCCCACCGTCTTTGCCTCGTCACCCATGTCCTTGACACTCTTGGCGAGGTCCTCTCCGAAGAGTAGGTTGGCCGGCTGTATGTTGCTAGGCTGGAAAAATACTGCAATCTTGGAATTAATGGTGGGCCGAATGGCACTTTCCCTGAGACAATTTATCTAAAAAATGGGTGCTACAAAGCAACCCTAGTACCTCTTGATGCGTCTCCGACACATGCCCTCCATCCACCGTTCTCGCGAACGCCGTGATTCCTGAGCCTAGTAATTTCAGGATTCTCTGCAGCTTCATCTCCTGGGCACTGCACGCCCACGCCCGTCTGGCTCCATATCACCCGGTTCACTGCTGGCACCTTCAGCAACTCGCAGTTACCCCATCTCTTGGTGATTCCAGACTCTGACTGGACAGCGAATCGTACTGCCAGAGATGGGAACTCTGACATCGGCCGTCTTCGCTTTCCCAGTGGCATTCCATACTCTGACGGGACAGCGAATCGTGCTGCCAGAGAATGGACCTCTGACAACGGCCGTTCTTTGCTATCAACAAAGTCTCCGTCAGAGTTGGGTCAGAACTGAGCTGACCCTCTGCAAGCGCCTTTTAAATGAGGGTGCTATCCAGCAGCCTCTATATCGTGGAGGCCAGCTCTTCTCCCAGTGGCACTCCATACTCTGACGGGACAGCGAATCGTGCTGTCAGAGAATGGACCTCTGACAACGGCCGTTCTTCGCTAGTTCCAAGTCTCCGTCAGAGTCGGGGTCAGAACTTAGCTGACCTTCTGCACTCACCTCATGCATGAGGGTGCTTTAAGCAGCCCTCTACCAGGTGCTGCCGGCGTGGTCTTTCTGCAGCCTACCGCCCACACGACTCTTCCCCGGAGTGTGCGTTTCTGGAGCAACCTCTGGATGAGGTGCTCCATTTGGGAGAACCGTTTAAAAACGTCCCCAGCCCCGTACAGGCTCGTTGTGGCCCGACTCAGTTTAATCCGAGGGCCTCCCAGACTTCCCCGTGCCTTACGCCCGATAGGCGTTGGCTTTGGTGCTTTTTAGCACTGTCTGATGTCACCCCGCTCCCGGTCGGCGACTGTGCAGGGGTACGAGGCAGCCGCTGACAGACCGCATTCCCGCGGCTCTCCTATCCTTTACCTGCGGCTGCCCTCCCCCTGCTCGTCTTCATCATGGTACTGCCTGTAATAAAAAACAGAGCACCGCAAAAATAAACTTTCCCTCCAGCTAAGATTAGCTGGAGCTTTAAACTATAAAAGTACTTTAAAAGTACTAGCTACAGGAGGAGCTCTGTCCTCCCCAGCTCGTCTTCACCATGGTGCTGCCTGTGACAAACACAGAGCACAGCAGCACAGTAAAGGAAACTGTTTTACTCCAACTAAGTTTGTCACTTAGCTGGAGCTTTAAAATGCTTTAAAAATACTCTAAAAGTACTTACCATGAGAGGAGCTCTGTCCTCCCGCTGTCTGTGCGCCAATGCGACCGACATAATGACGCGCATGCGCCCTGACGGGTCTTCACGTAGTCACAAACGTGACTCCGAAGTAAAATGAGCAGCTCATTGCTAATGTCCTGCAGCCTTCTTCAGTTGAAAACAGGGAAGCACAATTCGACCCATCAAATATTTTGTAATCAGCCAAGTGGGCAGTCCTGCTTCATTATGGCAATGGCTCAGCGTACCCGTGGCACTGCGAGGGATCTTGTTAATTGAAGCGATCTGGCACCGTTCAAAATTAAGAATGACTGACACAAGTAGTTAAAGCTAACATATTAAAAATAATGCATGTAATGATTCAGAGGCTGTGCGCATTTATCACTGTGTGTCACTGCCACAATTTCAGCCTTCATTCTAACAGCTCCAGAGGAAGCAGGGATGAGCAATGGTGTTCAATGGATGGCTGCAGCATTTTAATCTAGCAATGATGAAGCACAACAACAACAGACTACTGTATGGTCCTCTCATAAGAATTGGCAGTGGAGGCCAATTCACTGGATGTTTTCAAGAGAGAGCTAGATTTAGCACTTTGGGCTAACAGAATCAAGGGATATGGGGGAAAAGCAGGAACGGGATACTGATTTTGGATGATCAGCCATGATCATATTGAATGGCGGAGCTGGCTTGAAGGGCCGAATAGCCTACTCCTGCACCTATTTTCTATGTTTCTATAATCTAATGTGTAGTAATTTCCCAACTTATCTCTTTGCAGCCTTGCATTTTTTTAATATGCACTTTTTCTGTAGCTGTAATGTTATAACACTATACTGTGTTCCCTTTGCTCTGGTGTTTTTCGCTTTGCACTGCCTGTTATCGTTGAGTAAGGCATTATTGCACTCATGTATAGCGCATAAACAAAGCTTTTCTCTGCATCTCGGTACACGTGATTACTATTAATAGTAAACCAAAGTTATTTTATTTCCTTATTACATACTTATTTCCTTATTACAGATATCCTGATATCTCATGGCAGTTGCACATCCATTAAAGTTGAAACTTTTCAGCTAAAGATCCATCTTTGTCAATCCATTCCCTCCAGGATACTTCATGCATGTGCCCTTCCCTCTCTATCATTGCTGTAAACCCCAATCAATGCAAGGAATTATTTTGACAAGCCATCCTTCAAAAATGTTGTCAAGTTCTGGGCCTGGGAATAATACCCCTTTCACTCAAAGTTCTATGCACTCAGCAAATTCTTCATTCCAGAATCTCATCCTTTCAATAGTTGGTTCCATCTTCTTTGAGTCATGACTGTCCACTGGCACTTGATTATTCCTAGAGCCCCAGTCACCTTCTGTTGTCAGGAGAAAGCAAATATTGAGCTGGTCTGAATTGCCTTCTAAAATGGCTTCACATTCTTTCCCCCATTTATACCTTCATTTCAAAGACTTCTAAAATTCACATCACATTAACTCACATCAAATACGTCTCACCGTACATTCCTTCCTCTTGCTGCTCCCGTTGGACAGAAGGTACAGAAGCTCGAAAGCATGCACCATCTGATACAGGAACATCTTCTTCCCCTCTGAACGGTCCTTCCAAAAGCTCTCTGATTCACCTCTACCCTATTGCGACATTGAACTTTGTCTCTGGAACTGGTGCACCACAATGCTGAGAACTATATTCTGCACTCTCTATTTTCCCTTTTGCTCCACCTATTGCACTCGAGTTTGACTTGATTGTATTGATGTGTGGTATTATTTAGACTTTAGACTTTAGAGATACAGTGCGGAAATTCTTTGGAGCGCAGAAGGTTAAGAGGGGACTTGATAGAGGTCTTTAAAATTATGAGCGGGTTAGACAGAGTGGACGTGGATAAGCTTTTCCCATTGAGAGTAGGGAAGATTCAAACAAGGGGACATGACTTGAGAATTAAGGGACAGAAGTTTAGGGGGAAAATTAGGGGGAACTTCTTTACTCAGAGAGTGGTAGCTGTGTGGAATGAGCTTCCAGTGGAAGTGGTGGAGGCAGGTTCGATGTTATCCTTTAAAAATAGATTGGATGGGTATATGGACGGGAAAGGAATGGAGGGTTATGGTCTGAGTGCAGGTAGATGGGACTAGGGGGAAGTATATATTTTTAATTTAAAAAAAAATAAAAAAAATAAAAAAAAAATTAAATGTTCGGCACAGACTTGAAGGGCCGACATGGCCGGTTTCCGTGCTGTTATGGTTATATGGTTATATGGTTATATGAAATGGGCCTTTAGGCCCATCGAATCTGCACCGATCTGTGATCACCCCATACACTAACACTGTCCTACTCACTAGGGACAATTTTTTGCAACTTACCGATGCCAGTTAAGATACAAACCTGTACGTCTTTTGGAATGTGGGAGGAAACTGCAGCACCCGGACAAACCCCACATTTTCACAGGGAGAACATACAAACTCTGTACAGGCAGCACCTGTAGTCAGGATCGAACCCAGGTCTCTGGTGCTCCAAGGTAACAACTCTACCGCTGCGCCACTGTGCTGCCCAAATTTGATTGGGTAGCATGCAAAACAAAGCTCAGTACATGCGATAATAATAAATCTGAACCAAAACATTTGGCTTACTCGCCAACTCATTTTGCTGAGTCACTCTTTACTTGTTTAACCCAGCAGTTAATTTATTGTGTCAAACCGAGGTCAAGGAAATTTATTTCTGTTTAAGTAGCCAAGAACAGGTGCGGGAATAGGTAGGAGTAGGCCACTAGAATTTGCTCCACCGTTGGTTCATTATCCTTATTCTTCTAAACTTTCTAGAACTCTTTTTTTATCCGCGAAGGTCATAATGTCCTCCTCTAGGATGTGCAATGTGCATGAACTAGAGCTTCACTAAAGCTTCCCTACTTTTGCCAGTCTGCTTGGCTCTGTCTGTGTGTGTTGGCCCATTAAACTGTGGATTAACTGTTCCATGTAGTGCTTAGGTTAGGTTATCCCAATGTCTGGTACTGTGTACTTGCAGATTGGATATTATTATTTCTCATACTGAGCATAACATCAAATATGTATTTCTGAGGAAAGAGAATTCACAGCTGCGTTGTGCTGGAATCTCACAGATGTCAAAAAGTGTAACGAAATTCTGAAGCCCTGGCTTTGAGCTTTCTCTCTGTTGCTTTGATTAACTGTCATTTGGTAGACAAAATAAAATTAAAATAATATGCATAAAGTAATGATTCATCAGGATTAAATAGATGAATGTTGCACATGCATTGTTCCATTCTATCTGTACTAATGTCAGAAATACTGGAGGATAATCCTAAAGTAGTGAAAGAAACGTTAATACCTACTGTAAATAATGAAGTTGACAAGCATCACTGCTGCTCAGCTCTTTTATACAGAAGCAATTAACTTAACTGTGGTGCGCCAGGACTAAGTTAATAGAGTATGGTGAAGAGCGAGAGAGACCAAAATCATAGGACGATACAGAACTGTATCGACTGCTCCAAATTCATGTATGTGCTGATTCTTTAGTTAAACCAATCCAATGATGTTTTCCCTTTAGCCCTGAAAACATCCCGCTCTTGTCTATTGGTCCCATTCAAAGTAGATTTTCAGATAATACATTATAGATTATCCCATTATATTAAACACAGTGCTTATCTCATCTCTGGATTTCTCCGTGGTCTATAAATTGAAATCACTTCTATTTCTGGTCCATTTCCTCCTCAGTGCTACTCAAATTCAGCCTGGATAATTAGAAATGATAATATCCAATCTCCAAGCAAACAGTACCAGACATTGGGATAATATATTCAGCCATTTATAGAGGTAATAGACTAAGTGGGACCCGTTGGGTCCCATGTTCACACGGGAGGGCTAGTCCCCCAACGCAATATTCCACCTCTCCACCTATACCAATATTGGTGGCCAGTGGTGAGGGGAGGGGGGCTTTCTGGAGCACTTGTATGGGTGTTGTCGGCTGAAGGGGCTGGTTTCCAGAGGGCTAATATGGACATTGTGGGCCAAATGGATTCTTGGGGTGGCAGCTCAGTCCCTCAAGCCTCACGGCTGGTGGGCTGGCAGTTGATTCACGGTTATTCCTTGAAATTCCATTACAAGCAGGGTGCAAGGCCACCAAATTCAAGTGCAGTTGCCTACCACTTCAAGCAGGGTGCAAGGCCACCAAACTCAAGTGCAGTTTCTTGCCACTTCAAGCAGGGTGCAAGGCCACCAAACTCAAGTGCAGTTTCATACCATTTCAAGCAGGGTGCAAGGCCACCAAATTCAAGTGCAGTTTCATGTCATTTCAAGCAGGGTGCAAGGACACCAAATTCAAGTGCAGTTTCATACCATTTCATGAGGGTGCAAGCCCACCACATTCAAATGTTTTCACCCAGGAAGATATGGAGCCTTCATCATTTCCAGTTCTACCGCCCAGCACGTATGCTTATATGCCTCCTATTAAAATTGAGGTTGAAGGTGTCAAGAAGTTATTGCTCAACATCAATACCACAATAGCAATTGGACCAGATCAGATACAGAATCAAGCCCTCAACATCGCGGCCGAAGAACTGGCTCCAGTTTTGCAGTTCATTTGGGAGGGGGGGGGGGGATTATAAAACCCGGAAGTGTGGGTGTGGCTCAGTCTCTGCAAGATGGGGGAGGGAGAGGTCATGACTGTCTGAGCTGTGAATCAACTGAACACACTGAATGTCTACTGAACTGTGAGTATGGTGTTTATGTGGTGTTTTGTGTGATTTTATGGTGGTTTTATGGTGGTTTCACCCTTTTTTTTGCACGGATATAAAACTTCTCTTTCTTACTGCAGAGACGTTTCAGTTTTGCCGAAAACCGAGGAGGACGCATACGGCCCCTAATGAGTTTTTGAGGAACATGATTTGTAACAGTATTATTTAAAGAGTTTCTCAGCCACACCCAGTTGTCTTTTACAGATCTTTTATCTGGTTGCAGGTTGAAGAAATCTTTTCCCAGTTTTTTTGCTAAGTCTTTAAATTCCTCACTGTTCATTTTTCTCCAGAGGGAAATTTTACGCGGTGGTTTTGATGGAACTTTAAGCTTTGTGTGCAGTTTTGCTTGGATAATATAATGATCGTTAATTCCAGCACACGATGAAACTTCCAAAATTAAATCTGGGTGTGAAGTGAACAATAAATCTAGAGTATTTTCGGTGCCACTTGTCACAACACGCCTGGTAGGGAAAGTGACTTTTTGGGACAGGTGATTTTCCAGAGTAAAGTCAGCTAGGGCTTCTGGGAGAGCCCCTTTTGGTTCGCTTTGTATGCCCTCAGACCAATCTACACCTGGGACATTGAAATCACCCCCCTGTGTGATAAGTGGAGAGCGTGACGAGATGTAAATTTTGGAGATGTTTGATCCAAGATCTAAAAGAGGCTCCGTTTTCATGTCAGGTGGTCGGTAAAAGCTTACGATCTGTAACGACTGACCCTCGAGTGTAGCTTGACACCAGATTTGCTCAGAGTCGCTGTCTAAGATTGTTCTTTCAAAACAAGGAATGGTATTGTTAACTCCGATGAAGACACCGCCTCCATGCGAGTTTCTGTCCTTTCTAAAAATTTGGAGGTGAGGAGGGAAAATCTCAGCAGATTTGATTGATGGGTCCAGCCAAGATTCAGACCCGATAAGGATATCAGGGTTTTCAGTTTCAATAAATGAATTGATCACAGCACATTTTCCTTTTATACTGCGGCAATTTATAACAGCGATTTTGATCCCATGTTCATTGCTGACATCATTGCGATCAATATCTTTGTTGGTACCATGAATCTCCTTTTGAGCATCACCATTACACGCATTTCTTTGTCCATTAACATGTTGACGGGTGTGATAACTGGTGTAGGGGGAGGATGGAGGATTGCCATCATTAGGGGTATTACTTTTACCATCTTTCCCAACAACGGTCCAGCCATCCTTTGTCTTCACACATTTTAGCAGAGGGTTTTTCCCTGCTTTGGATGTCGTTCCACAAGACCACCCAGAAGCAGTTTCATGGCGTGATTGATTCTCAACATTTTTAAAACACTAATAACACTTTCATTTTTCATTGATGGGAAGAATCCTCTGCACCTGATGAGCGAAGGGGGACTGAGTAAGATGGCCAAAAATTACAGCCATAAGTGGTTGCGTTTTATCTAAAATCAATATACAGTGCAAAAAGGAAGTTGTCAAGTTTAGACTTTTAATCGTGCTTTAGTTCAAACCTCAACCACCACAAACATTTGCTGTGCTTTAGTTCAAAACTCAACCACCACCAACCGTTTGCTGTGCTTTAATTCAAACCTCAACCACCACCAACCATTTGCTGTGCTTTAGTTCAAACCTCAACCACCACCAACCATTTGCTGTGCTTTAGTTCAAACCTCATCCACCACCAACCATTTGCTGTGCTTTAGTTCAAACCAACCATATTTTCATTTTCAAACCATATTAAGGGCACTCAAGGTCAGTAAAACCACACTCACAGTTTAGTGGACATGTGTTCAGTGTTATTCACAGCTCTGAGAGACATGACCCTCCGCTCCCCCCATCTTGCAGAGACTGACTGAGGTACTCAACACTTCTGGGTTTTATAGTCCCTCCGGAAGGGGCGTGGCCTTCAGGAGAGAGAATCTCAACATTTTTTAAACACTAATAACTCTTTAATTTTCATCGATGGGAAAAAATCCTCTTGTCCTGCACAGAGGAGGGGGACTCTGAGTAAGATGGCCAAAAATCACAGCTGTATGTGGCATTGTTTTTTCTACAATCAATATACAGAACAACAGGAAGTGGTCAAGATCAGACTTTTAGTAATATAGATATTAGTGTAATGGTTAAGGTGCAGATGTTGAAAATCTGAAATGAAGTCAGAAAATGCTCAGGACATACAAGAAACTATAGATGCTGGAATCACAAACTGCCGGAGGACCTCAATGGTAGCATATGTGTAGGGAATGGAGAGATGACATTGCAGGTTGGGATCCTACTTCAGTCTATTCATTCTCTCCATAGATGCTGCCTGATCTACCACGTTCCTCTCGCACTTTGGGTTCAGAAAATACTCAGCTCATCTGCGGTTAAGAAATACAGTAAACATAATAGGTCAACCGATGTGATCATGTATAGTCTTTCCGTTGACGGTTTAGCAAGCAACAAAAGCCTTTCACTGTACCTTGGTACCCGTGACAATAAACTAAACTCAACTAAACCAACTGAACTTCTTCACAACTTAAAATATGCCTGTGTTCTAACCTTTTCTAGTTCTATAAGGCATTTGGCAAAGTTCTGGATGGTAGGATACTCTGGAAGGTTAAATTGCATGGAATCCAGAGAAAGATAGCCGACTGCATAGAAAATTGACTTTTTGGAAGGAAACAGAGGGTGATGGTGGAAGGTTGTTTTTCGGATTGGAGGCCTGTGACTTGTGGTGTGCCTCAAGTATCGGTGCTAGGCCCACTGCTGTTTGTGGTTTATATAAATGATTTGGATGAGAACATATCAAGCATGATTAGCAAGTTGGCAGAAGACACTAATGTCACAAAAATGCAGCCAGAGCAGGATCTTCACAGTAAATTCAGAACACTGGAGTATTGTAGAGCAGAGGGATCTAGGAGTGCAGATACATAGTTCCTCAAAAGGTGCGTCACAGGTAGATAAGGTGGTAAAGAAGGCTTTCGGCACATTGGTGTTCATCCGTCAGGGTATTGAGTATAGAAGTTGAGATGTTATGTACAGCTGTGCAAGGCATTGGTGAGACCACACTTATCGGATTGTGTTCAGTTTTGGTCACCTTGCTATAGGCAGAAAGTCATTAAGCTGGAAAGAGTGCAGAGAAGATTTACGAAGATGTTGCCAGGCCTCAAGAGCCTGAGCTATGGAGAGAGGCTTGGTGGGCTAGAACTCTATTCCTTGGAGCATTGGAGAATGAGAGATGATCTTATAGAGGTGTATATGATCATGAGTGGAATAGTCAGGGCAGATGCACAGAGTCTTTTATCCAGAGTAGAGGAATCAAGGACTAGAAGTCATAGGTTTAAGGTGAAAGGGGAAAGTTTTAACAGGAATCTGAGGGGTAACCTTTTCACACAGAGGGTGGTGGGTATATGGAACAAGCGACCAGAGGAGGTAGCTAAGGCAGAAACTATAACACCATTTGAAAAACATTTGGATAAGTACATGGATAGGGAAAGTTTAGAGGGATATGGGCCAAACGTGGGAAGGTGGGACTAGGCATAGATGGTGCACCTTGGTCGCATGGGCAGATTGAGCCAAAGGGACTGTTTTCATGCTGAATGAATCTATAATTCTCGGACTCCATGATGAAAGGTTATCGATCTAAGATATTAAGTCCGTTTCTCACTTCGGAGATGCTGCCTAACCAGCAGAGTATATCCATGGTTTCCAATTTTTAATTCAAATTTCCAGCGATTGTGGTGTTCTTCTTTTTGATGACTCGTTAATTCATAGCCACTTCTCATCCAGAAATGCAATTGAGCTGACTTTTTCATTCTGGCCCTATATGTACCCAGACACACAACTGTGGATGACAATTCATTGCTTTCTCAGCTCAGGGGTGATGAAAGCTGGACAAGAAGTACCTGCGTTGCGATGGATGTTCACATACTGTGAAGATATTAGTGATGAAAAGTTGCCACCAATCAATTCTGGTTCAGCCAGTATTGGTGCCAACCTTCCATTGACAGTAAAAATGCTGCAGATCTTCACTTCCAAAGAGGGTAATTTGCCAGGGAAGAGAGAAACAAAGCAGAACATCATCGAAAATGAATGTCAGTAACAATTAAATGTGATGCCCATTCAGAATCCCAGTCATTAATCGAAAATAAATCGGATATAGAGTGTAGCTCCAAGTTGCCCTCAATATTTGACAAGTCTTCGACTCATTCAATAAGTAAAAAAACTAAACATCCAAAGTTAACCAGCTGAACAAGAACAACAGTGGGGAAGGATGTGCTGGTACTGGAGAAGGTCCAAAGGAGATATACAGAGAGGATGCAGAGAGGATGTTTCCACTAGTGGGAGAGTCTAGGACCAGAGGGCATAGCCTCAGAATAAAAGAATGTACTTTTAAAAAGGAGATGAAGAGGAATTTCTTGAGTCAGAGGGTGGTGAATCTGTGGAATTCATTGCCACAGACGGCTGTGCAGACCAGTTATTGGGTATTTATAAGGCAAAGATTGACAAATACTTGATTAGTAAGAGAGTCAAGTGTTATGGGGAAGAGGCAGGAGAATGGGGTTGAGAGAAAAAGATAGATCAGCTATGATTGAATAGCAGAGTAGACTCGATAGGCTGAATCTTCCATTGGGTGGCGCCGCGAGCCGGCAGCCTCGCCAGCAGCTGTTCGTCCTTTCGACTTTTTTTTGTTTTTAGTATGTCTAAAAGTGTATTTTAGTGTGGGGTGGTGGTGGTGGGAAATAGGGGGAAACTGTTTTTCAGTCACTTACCTCGGTGGAATGCGAATTATTTCCTAGTTGCAATTTTCACCCTCCCTCCTGGCCTAACAGCTTGGATTGGTGCGGCCTCTCCCGGAGTTGGGCCCAGAGCTTCAGCAGCAAGCGCTGCACGAACTTTCCTTCGCGGAGCCGGGTGATCCCTTGCTGGGGATCGCCAGAAGAAGTGCTCCGATCATTGGCCCGCGGACTATAACATCCTGAAGCCGTGGTCTACGGAGCTTCTAACCGCGGGCGCGGCATGGACTTTCCATCGCGGAGTCTGAGATCCCTCACCAGGGATGGCCGGAGAAGAGCTCCGACCGCCGTCCTGCGGCCTATAACATTGTGAAGCCGCGGCCGATTTGGGACCTCCAAGCCGCGGAGTGTCCGCCGTCCCGACGTTGGAGTTTCGAGCATCCTGACGAGAGGGCCTGTACATCAGGCCGTCGGTAGCGGCGACTATGGAGGGTTCATGGCCCAGACCACGGATGAACAAAGGAGGACGACTGACTGAACGTTATTGCCTTCCACCACAGTGAAAACTGTTGATTCCACTGTGGTGGATGTTCATGTTATATTCTATTGTGTATTGTGCTCTTTTGATCGTGTGGTTGCATGGTAAATCAAATTCCACTGTACCTTAATTGGTGCAAGTGGCAATAAATGTGAACTTGAACTTGAACTTGAATGACCTAATTCTGCACCTATGACTTATGAACATGAATTTATGCAGTCAATGGTTAAAGCTTGACTCCATTTTGCATCCTGGGAACACGAAAAGCCTACTTATCCATTTGAGGCAGTTCTACTGTAAAAGTTCATTTTGTGGTCGCTGGGAATTGACGTTGCTTGTCTTTATGTTGGGAGTCCTTAGTCTCCCCTTCAGATAGGACCAGTTGCCATTGTCAAAGAATTGGTAAAAAAGATTAATCTACCTTAAAATAAACCTGCAATTGAGACACAAGCAAGAATAAGACTCTAGATAGCATTTAAATGGAGGTTAATGTTAAAAGTCTTTATATTTTGCGAATTATTGCTTTTATGATCATAGACTAATCTCTTCAAACCCTGGTACTGAACTGATTGGCTTTTAACAACCACAAAATTAACCTCTTTTGTGTTGGGACTGACTCCAACAAGGGTTTTCCTGATTCTTCATGTCCTTACGAGAGATGGACTGGTAATGGTTAGGAAAGTTTTTGAACGATATGGGCCAAATGCAGGCAATTGGGTCTAGTTTAGATGGGGCATCTTGCTCGGCATGGACGAGTTGGACTGAAGGCCTGTTTCTATGCTGTAGGACTCCAAGACTGTATGACCTCAATTTCACAAGTGGTCTTCGATTTCATATTCAGCCAATTGCTATGTTAATGTCAAGACCTGTCACTCTCACTATCTCATTGGAATTCTTGTCTTTAGCCCATGACTTCCCCAAAATAAGTACTGATGATCATGGTTGGTGAGTAAGGGCTGATTGATAGCACTGTCAATGACACCTGTTATTTTGCACTTGATTGAGAGTAGACAGGCAGGCTGGTGATTGACTGGATTAAATTATTCTTGTCCTTATGCAATTAATCATATCATCAGGATGGCTGGGGATAAGGTTGGTTGCACAGGCTCACAACCACGATGTTTTCAAGATCCACACACTTTAGGGTGCACTCAACTGTCTCTTGATATTACGTGGCCTGAATCAAATTGATGAAATGGATCATTGGCTTTGTACTTGGGTCTGAAAATAGTTGCAATTATTTGTTGCCTCCTCTTGTGAGCTTGCATGACAGCACCCCATCTCTGAGTATGAGAATGTACCTGCATCTTCTACCTCTCATTAGGCGTTTAATTCTCCTTTTCCACCCACACCTGGTTGTGGCCTTTCATTGGTTATCCACTCAACAGGCAGTGTAGTTGGAATGGAGTCATGGCAATAAAAAGCCTAAATTTAACTCCAATCACCTGTAAGAAGCAGTCACATGTTCCTTCCTGCATTTCCAACATGTTCCTGCTGATATTATTTAGCTACACTGTTTTTGGATGTAGAAATACAATCGATGCAGGAGCTTCAATAATTTGCAAAAATCAGGATCCAAGGCCACCCTTAGGAAGTCAGTACAGTCTGACGAACTAATGGACTTATGATCTCCCACCTTGCAAGTCACATTTTTTATTGGACTTTCCAGAGCTATCAAAAGAATGAGAATGGGACTTAAAGAAACCCCTGGGGGTGGAGACTGTTTTAATTCTTGGTGCCCCGTGGGTCAAGAGGAGCAAGAGAGCTCTCCCTAAGTATATGGAAACAGTGGACCTGACCTGCCTAAGGCATTCCACCCTAACCAGGTCTACACTGGAGACTCCCTCCTTTGATTAACAATTCCATGACTGTTCTTTGGATCCTTCACACCGACCCATCTGCCGCCTGAAGTCCCACTCCCACCACAGGGCAGCTGGAGACTCCAGCCAGATTCAAGCACGTCAATAATCCATGTAGAAGTAGCTCCCAGGGAATATGTTCATGTAGGAACACTCCATCACCAAAAATGACGTACCCAGAAGCTTAAATTTACTTTGCAGTCACCATGTATTAATTCTTCCCATTTTATTTCAAATATTTTAACGCCCCATATTTTTTTACAAATCTCAAAATGAATTTACTGCCGCGTTTGTCCTTTGAACCTCTTCACCGCTCATAGTTGGTGTTGCAGTTCTGTTGAATGTTCCATCACATTCAGGGCTTAAGTCCGGGTGAAGAGGCTGTGGGGTGTCAGGAGCTGGAACCATATAGCCTCTCCACAGCTATATGAAAGGCAGGTGTGGATTTTATTTCGAAGTCACGTGAGTGACTATGTGAAGAGCCCACCAGACCACATGCGCGTCAATACGTCTAACGCATGGCGCACGTGTCAGAGCAGTTCGAACTGCTCTGGCAGGTAAGTCAATTTTTATTGACTTACCGATAGCGGGCCTGAAGTAGCTATGGAGGCAGCCGGGTTTTGCGCCGCCGTGGAAGCTCCATAAGGAGCTAGAGAATAATGTTGCGGTTACCGCCATTCGAGCTCCGCACGTGAGCAGGCGGCCAAAATTGGAGACCGCCGTGGGGCTCCATAGGAGCTGGGATTGTGGTGGCTGCCATTCGAGCTCCGCACAGGAGCAGGTGGCCGAAATTGCAGGCCGCTGTGTGGCTCCATAGGAGCTGGGATGACGGCTGCCAGCATCAGAGCTCCGTAACGGGAGCAGGCAGCCAGATTTGCAGGCAGCCGTGGGACTCCGTAAGGAGCTAGGATTCATGAATTGCGGCAGGAGGTGAGTTAAAAATAGCCGCGATCACGAGCTACCGCTCAGGTAAGCTCAGCTGCCATAGCACCGACAGCTATGCTGCAGCAGCATATAGTGTATGTTTTATTTTTGGGCAGCTATAAATAGAGTTGGCATCAATAGCGGTTGACACTCGGTCACGTTTGTGACTATCGTAGTTGATAGCATTCAAAAGTCATGTTTATTATTTGGCAATATAACGATATATATTATCATGCCAATAAAGTTCATATTAAAATGATAATTACAAAGGACATTTTTTATCACATACACCAATGGTGTAGTGAAATTGGTCTTGCCATTGCAGTCCAGAGCTCCTGGCTTAGGAAGCCTTCTTGAGCTGTGCCTATCAGACACCTGTGGGAGCTACACCTGGTGGCGTCATGGTAATTTCCACTCACTAGAGGGAACTGTTGGAGATTCTTTTATAAGAGACCTTAACTATCTGCATATCGATAAAGCAGTCAAATCTCTGATTTAATTGGGATATGCTTCTTTTAATCATATGAACGTAATTGCCTATGACAACATCTGGCAGGGTTGCAATATTCCTCCCACTCGGATGAAAGGAGTGGTGGAGATGGTGCCAAAGTATATGCACATAAGCCTGAAGCAGCTCCTGTCTCAGGGTTGCAATATTCCTCCCACTCGGATGAACGGAGTGATGGAGATGGTGCTAAAGTATATGCACTCAAGCCTGAGGCAGCTCCTGGCTCAGGGTTGCATAAGTCCTTCCACTTGGATGAATGAAGTGATGAAGATGGTGCCAAATATTAAGCTCCGCATTACGGAAGCATGCTCAGGCAGTTCAAGTCATATGCCTGTAGCTACCCTGGTTTCAGGGTTGGAATATTCCTCCCACCCGAAAAACTATCGGAGATGGTGTCACAAAATATGCTCTGTGTTATGGTAGCATGCACAGGCAGTCCGAGGCATACGCATGTGGCAATGCCTGGTTCGGGGGGCAATATTTCTCCCACTCTCAGAGAGTGTCAGAGATCAGTATGGATCTGACTCCGTACATGACCCCGAATATGACTATGTGCCTGAATCCCATGCTTTAATGCATGATGTGCGAGAATCGCATAAGGAAGAGCTGCCTGCTCTTGCCTCTAAATTTGCTGTTCCCTCAGGGAACGACAAGCCATTACAAGAGGAGTTGGCCAGCGACATCAACTATCTAACAGATATGACAAACTTGACAGACAAGGTCTGCAAATGGAACCTCGCTGAAGCTCCAACGAGCAAATCAACCCGGGGTCAGAGACGCTGGTAAGTAATGTCTTGTTATTAACCTCCGTAAACTCCGAAATGGAGCCATCTGTTGGCCCAGGTTAGGGTTTTCTGGCAGCATGGGCTGCCTAGTGGTTTTCACTGTCTCTGGGGTAGATCAGGTTAATGTAGAGACATTGGCAGGGTGCCTTGCATAGTAACCTCTGTAAGTTCCAAGTAGGAACAATTTGGTTACCCTGGAACTGGCTGGCCATAGGGGTCATAGTGACCAGGGAAGCAGTGCATCATCATCTGTGATTGAAGTTATAAGAATGCTCAGTAGAATGAAGTAGTTGAAGTCTTCCTCAACATATCATTTATTTCTCCTCAGTTAGTAGAGTTGCTGGTTCATTGGAATCATCATTACCATCCTTTCTGGGATAGGTAGTTACCAGCAGGAAACTGGTCTGGTATATAATATATTTTTTATCTGACCTGCACGTTCATTTTGGGAATCAACAATGTATTGATAATAATCCATAGGCTCTCAATACCAGTATTCCTGATTGAGTGGCGGGTCGAAGAGATTGTGTTGTGCACTCTGGCGACTTAAACATGTGGTTTCAGTCAAAGGACTGCGAGGTAATTCCTGATTCAGCCTTGCATTATACTAATTTCCACTTTGAGGGAAAACGCTGAGTATTTGTGGTGACTCTTAGTCAAGAGTTGACAGGGAACTCATATTCCCACCTCAAAGGGAGTGTGGTTTCAGCTCTAGTCATTAGGTTCTGATTATATGTTATCGGCGAAATGTATGAATAACTAGGTAATGCATCTTCCACGGGTAGAAAAGCCAATCAGTGACAGCTCATCCAAGGATGAGTGGTCTGGCCAAGGACTAGAAGGGTATATTTCTGATATGTGTCAAGATTACAGAAATATGGTGCAGGCCGAATCAGGTTAATATTTGGCTAATCGGATTATGGGTTTACTTACCCAGTTTAAGATGAATGATTTGGTTTCTGCAATTTAACTGATTCAGAAAATTGTAGTTGCATACTCTGCCATATCTATAAACATGAGGCACAGATTCTGCTGTTTTGATAACAAAGCTAGTGGTGAAAGCCTATGCTGCCCTATTCAGATTAAAGGGCATTGTGTCATCGAGTTTTAGGTAATATGCAAAAATTGCAGCTGATAAAACTTAGGGGTTATTGGTAGATATCTTTTGCGATATTACTAGACTTAGATTAGACTTAGACTTAGATTCCTTTATTGTGACTAATGAGGCAACATGAAATTTAACAGTGCCAATTTGCCTATTCATTCACGCCATGGTAGGCGGCTGAAGCAACTCTTATTTACTCAGTCACGAGTGACGGCTGGGGCAGCCTGTCTTCTCGGGCAGTTAGTTCTGCACGATTGTATGAGAAGCTTGTGAACAACATATGTGAGTTAATTTTAAACGGAGGTAACAGAGGTTTGTGTGGCTTCCAGTTTGAGCCTAGAGAAGCATTTATGTGATAGCACAATTGACATTGCTTGTGCTGCTTTGTCATTTTCAGCAGTACCATAAGTGGGACAATAAATGATTGGTTATTCACCCACTGTTCATTAACGTTATGCAGGGTGTCTTTTATTTGACCACTCTAATAGCCTACACTCATTGAAGTGTGCGATGTATATCAGTAAATTATTATGCAAATGTTTTTCTATTTTTCCTAATGGGACCAGTATTTTAATATGATTATGCTTTCAGCAACTGATCTCAGCATAAAGAACACAGCCTTTACTCAATCTCTGGCTTGGTCTCTACTTCATAACTGACATTAGTGTACCTTGTTATGGGAATGATCTCATAAGCAAATGAGCAGGATTGCGTACATTTGAAGTTGACAGCATACCCACCAGAGCAGAGATCGGGGATGTCATTAGGTATACAAGTGCACTCAGTTTGCTAGTTCCTATGAAATGAAAGATAGTTCTTTTGTTATTCAATAGTCTCAAGATATTGCTGATGGCTCATTAGCAGCCAATAGAATGGATTTTCTCTTTCATCATACAGCATGAGGTTTACATAGTGCAGGTTAATAATTTATAAAATTTGGTTGAATATGTCTGGGTATTTGCAGATAGAATTCTGCACAGTGTTGCATGAGTTATTGTCTAACTCAACAGTCTATTGGGACTACGGTCCGGTTAAGAACAATGGCCATGTATGCAAGTTAGAAACATAGAAACATAGAAAATAGGTGCAGGAGTAGGCCATTCGGCCTTCGAGCCTGCACCGCCATTCAATATGATCATGGCTGATCATCCAACTCAGTATCCCGTACCTGCCTTCTCTCCATAATCCCCTGATCCCCTTAGCCACAAGGGCCACATCTAACTCCCTCTTAAATATAGCCAATGAACTGGCCTCAACTACCCTCTGTGGCAGAGAGTTCCAGAGATTCACCACTCTCTGTGTGAAAAAGTTTTTCCTCATCTCGGTCTTAAAGGATTTCCCCCTTATCCTTAAGCTGTGACCCCTTGTCCTGGACTTCCCCAACATCGGGAACAATCTTCCTGCATCTAGCCTGTCCAACCCCATAAGAATTTTGTACGTTTCTATAAGATCCCCTCTCAATCTCCTAAATTCTAGCGAGTATAAGCCAAGTCTATCCAGTCTTTCTTCATATGAAAGTCCTGACATCCCAGGAATCAGTCTGGTGAACCTTCTCTGCACTCCCTCTATGGCTATAATGTCCTTCCTCAGATTTGGAGACCAAAACTGTACGCAATACTCCAGGTGTGGTCTCACCAAGACCCTGTACAACTGCAGTAGAATCTCCCTGCTCAATACTCAAATCCTTTTGCTATGAAAGCTAACATACCATTCGCTTTCTTCACTGCCTGCTGCACCTGCATGCCTACTTTCAATGACTGATGTACCATGACACCCAGGTCTCGCTGCAACTCCCCTTTTCCTAATCGGCCACCATTTAGATAATAGTCTGCTTTTCTGTTTTTGCCACCAAAGTGGATAACCTCACATTTATCCACATTATACTGCATCTGCCTAACATTTGCCCACTCACCCAACATATCCAAGTCACCTTGCAGACTCCTAGCATCCTCCTCACAGCTAACACTGCCCCCCCCAGCTTAGTGTCATCCGCAAACTTGGAAATGTTGCCTTCAATTCCCTCATCCAGTTCATTAATATAAATTGTAAATAGCTGGGGTCCCAGCACTGAGCCTCGCGGTACCCCACTAGTCACTGCCTGCCATTGTGAAAAGGACCCGTTTACTCCTACTCTTTGCTTCCTGTTTGCCAGCCAGTTCTCTATCCACATCAATACTGCACCCCCAATACCGTGTGCTTTAAGTTTGTATATTAATCTCTTATGTGGGACCTTGTCGAAAGCCTTCTGAAAGTCCAGATACAACACATCCACTGGTTCTCCCCTATCCACTCTACTAGTTACATCCTCGAAAAATTCTTTAAGATTCGTCAGACATGATTTACCTTTCGTAAATCCATGCTGAATTTGTCCACTGATTTCACCACTTTCCAAATGTGCTGCTATCCCATCTTTAATAAATGACTCTAGTAGTTTCCCCATTACCGATGTTAGACTAACTGGTCTGTAATTCCCCGTTTTCTCTCTCCCTCCCTTCTTAAAAAGTGGGGTTACATTTGCTACCCTCCAATCCTCAGGAACTACTCCAGAATCTAAAGAGTTTTGAAAAATTATCACTAATGCATCCACTATTTCTGGAGCTCCTTCCTTAAGTACTCTGGGATGCAGCCTATCTGGCCCTGGTGATTTATCGGCCTTTAATCCATTCAATTTACCCAACACCACTTCCGACTAACAACGCGGTCCCCTGCTATTTCGGGCAGATTATTTATGTCTTCCTTAGTGAAGACGGAACCAAAGTAGTTATTCAATTGGTCCGCCATATCCTTGTTCCCCATGATCAATTCACCTGTTTCTGACTGCAAGGGACCTACATTTGTTTTAACTAATCTCTTTCTCTTCACATATCTATAAAAACATTTGCAATCAGTTTTTATGTTCCCTGCCAGTTTTCTTTCATAATCTATTTTCCCTTTCCTAATTAAGCCCTTTGTCCTCCTCTGCTGGTCTCTGAATTTCTGGTATGCTGCTTTTTCTGGCTAATTTGTACGCATCGTCTTTTGCTTTGATACTATCCCTGATTTCCCTTGTTATCCACGGATGCACTACCTTCCCTGATTTATTCTTTTGCCAAACTGGGATGAACAATTTTTGTAGTTCATCCATGCAGTCTTTAAATGCCTTCCATTGCATATCCACCGTCAACCCTTTTAGAACTAATTGCCAGTCAATCTTGGCCAATTCACGTCTCATACCCTCAAAGTTACATTTCTTTAAGTTCAGAACCATTGTTTCTGAATTAACAATGTCACTCTCCATCCTAATGAAGAACTCAACCATATTATGGTCACTCTTGCCCAAGGGGGCACGCACAACAAGACTGCTAACTAACCCTTCCTCATTACTCAATACCCAGTCTAGAATAGCCTGCTCTCTCGTTGGTTCCTCTACATGTTGGTTTAGATAACTATCCCGCATACATTCCAAGAAATCCTCTTCCTCAGCACCCCTGCCAATTTGATTCACCCAATCTATAGGTAGATTGAAGTCCCCCATTATAACTGTTTTGCCTTTGTTGCACGCATTTCTAATTTCCTGTTTGATGCCATCCCCAACTTCACTACTACTGCTAGGTGGCCTGTACACAACACCCACCAGCGTTTTCTGCCCCTTAGTGTTTCGCAGCTCTACCCATACCGATTCCACATCCTCCAAGCTAATGTCCTTCCTTTCCACTGCGTTAATCTCCTCTCTAACCAGCAACGCTACCCCACCTCCTTTTCCTTTCTCTCTATCCCTCCTGAATATTGAATATCCCTGGATGTTCAGCTCCCAGCCTTGGTCACCCTGGAGCCATGTCTCCGTGATTCCAACTATATCATAATCATTAATAGCTATCTGCACGTTCAACTCATCCACCTTATTACGAATGCTCCTTGCATTGAGACACAAAGCCTTCAGGCTTGTTTTTACAATGCTCTTACCCCTTATACAATTATGTTGAAAAGTGGCCCTTTTTGATCTTTGCCCTGGATTTGTCTGCCTGCCACTTTTACTTTTCACCTTGCTACCTATTGCTTCCGCCCGCATTTTACACCCCTCTGTTTCTCTGCTCACCCATTTAAGAACCCCACCACCTCTTATTCTCTGTTTATTATTGTTTTCTTCTTTCCCCCCTACATGTTGGGTCTGAGTGCTTTCCTTCTCTGCCTCCTGCCTCACACACTGTCTAATAGCTTTCTCTATTTGAGTCCCTCCCCCTAACCATTCTAGTTTAAAGTCTCCCCAGTAGCCTTTGCAGATCTCCCCGCCAGGATATCGGTCCCCCTCAGGTTGAAGTGCAACCCATCCTTTTTGTACAGGTCGCACCTTCCACAAAAGAGGTCCCAATGATCCAGAAATTTGAAGTTAGCATCATGATATTAACAACTCATGTTTTTTCCTACCATTATTGGTTTATCTGTTTAAGTGTTTCACACACAGATTGGGTCACTGCATGAAACCACAGAGCTTTGAAGTCTTCACATAGTCACACACGTGTCTTCGAAATAAAATAAAAAGATTAAACGAGAACTTACCGTTTGAAGTTTGATCTTTATTTTATGTTAAAGTTAAAGTGAGGGATTACGTGCCCTCCACTCCCAACCCTACTTCTCACAAAGATCATTCGGTAGTTCTAATCTCGTTAATCTTCCTATAGTTTAGGCAGCAACTATTTTGTGGTTTCATACAGCTGCTTTGAAGATTGATGCGCATGTGGGCTGGCGGGCTCTTCACGTAATCCCTCACTTTAACTTCTCATAAAATAAATATCAAACTTCAAACGGTAAGTTCTCATTTAATCTTTCTATTAAAACTCCTGTTTTTACTTGAAATCTACAATCCCCTTAGGGCCATTGGTTAGACAGTGTGTGGGTTGAGCACAATTACCTGTAGGGGTTCCTAACAGGCATCAGTATCCTGTCTTGTTTGGAATATAGGGGACAATTTCTACAATTGGTCACTCATACACCCTGGGTTGACTTAGCTACTAGATCCTTACCTATCTTCATATGGCAAAGCTGTGGTGTGCATTGACTACCTAAAGAATTACAAACATTCTTTAGGCAGTCAATTCATCACACACTATCTAGTTCATCTTTCATTCTGTTAGAATCCTTTGGGGGTTTTTTTTGCCAGATAAAAGTGTTCTCATTTCGGGAATTACTTTCCTCAGAAACAGAAAATTAAGCAGGTGAAGTTTTTGATAATTGGCTCCACTGATTGTTATTTGATTTATATTGTGCTTATTATATACCAAGGAAGGAATGGTTTGCTTTCTGGAACAGTTGATAACATTATGTGAGTGACTCTGCTGGAAATTATCTATCTCTCATCCGTATCAGGTTCATCCAATTATTCTCGTGCTCTGCAATCAAGGGGTTTGTCAGATGTTTCATTATCCTGCCACACAGACAATATCATTACATGCAACTTGCTCAACCTATTTACAGGCTGAATGCTTTTGTTGTATGTTTCCTTCCAGCACTGTTGCATTTTAATTCACTCTTTAGAAATATTATTAGCTTGGAATTAATAACCAGCTTTAGATTTTTCACTTTAAGTATTTTTTAAGCTTCAGGGCAATCAACCAATTACTGTTATTTTAGGCTGCAGATCATTTGGCCACTAGTTGGTAAGATGAGGACTATTAAACAGGTCTGGTGCACTTGGCCAGATTAAGGTTGGCCAGAATTGGGTCAGCTGTAATATATGTTGTGTATGAGACTTAAGGATATTGTTCTGATTAAATGCATTCAACTCAAAGAGTGGAGTCAAGGACAGCCAAGATGCTCAAAACTACCTAGGACAAAGCAGCATGTTCGATTTGTACCCCATCCAATACTCTAAACATTAATTACTCCAGACCCACAAAATCATCTGGACATTGCTACCATTTATTGTTCATCCTTGATTGGTCTTGAGAACTTAGTGGTGTGCCACCTTCTTTCACAACTGCAGTGAATATCCTGATGGCATTCCAAACATCCAGTTGAACAGGGAGTTTCAAGATATAGACCTAGTGACAATTAAAGATGGGTGGTACATCTTCAAGTTAGGACGATGTGCAACTTGGAGGATAATCTGCATGTAGTTGTGTTACATGCACCTATTGCTCTTGTCCTCCTGGGTAGGTAAAGTCACAGGTTTAAGAGGTGCTGTTTCTGTAGACACAGCGAGGAAGTGTAGTACATTTTGCAGATGGTGGAGACTGCAGTCAAAACATATCTTCTGAACCATTATTATCACCTCCTTACAAAAAGAAACTACATTTCTGCGGCTTTTTGCTCTTGTAAACCAATGTTTCCCAAAGTGGGGAATGCTTACCCACCAGTGGTACGTGAAAGGTCATCAGGGGGTACGCGGCAATTTTCAGCTATGTACTACTGAAACATAGATTCATTATTAGAAAAAAATACCGTAGTTACGAATTATTTTATACAAACATATTTGCAAACAAATTATATATATCGTATGAATTCACCTACTCAAGTTGTGATAGCTGCTGCATTTGGGTAGTTTGCAGACTCCCGCGCGACAACTCGTAAATTTTCATTCAGCCTCACTTGCCCGAATAGTTTGCACTTCATGTGCGTCAGCGACTAAGAAAGAGTAATCATATAGTCATATCATATAATCATATAATGTTTTAGTTAGGACGGTTAAGTCGATATCAATAAAAGTGCTAAGTTATTTGATAATATCGCGAGTGTGATGCTAGTTAAAATAGCAGGGAATAGGTTAGTATTACCTTATCAGTGATATGATTGTTTTAATGATTCATATAACTGTATGTAAAATAAATATCATTCATCTTTTTTCTAGCCTTTAAATTCTCAATTATGGATCATTGGTTAAAAACTGGGTGTATAAAACGCACAACAGAGAGCAATAAGGAAGATAGAAGCCGCAGACAACGAGAAAATGTCGATATATCTGGACCATATGAATGTAATGAAATTGAGAAGGGTGTGCCATCTGACATCTCTAAAGGATCAACCAAGAAGATGGCGAAGAAACTTCGTAAGTACAATGTAAATTACTTGAAATATGAATTTTCATGGACGGGAGATGAAGATGAACCGGCTCCATTATATGACATTTGTCATGAAATTTTATGAAATGAGTGTATGAAGCCTTCCAATGAAGCGCCATTTAGAATCAAAACTTATCGAATACAAAGACAAACCTGTGGAATTTTTCGAGAATAAACTTAAAGATAAAAAAAACCACTCAGAAATAATGTGGGAACTGACAGGAAGTGAGAATAAAAAAGCCTTATTAGCTTCATATATGGTGTCGCACTTAACAGCAAAAATTGGCGCACTGGAGACTATTGGGGAAACTGCTCAAGCCTGCAGCAAAGATAATGGCAGAAGTAATGATCAGAGATAAAGCAAAAAGGTCTTTTGTTCGTATTTGTCTCTCAAATAATAATGTTCATCGAAGAATCACCAAAATAGCTGAAAATATAAAACAAATATTATTGTCCGACATCCGTCAGAATCGTTATTATGCATTACATTGCGAATTTTGCAAATCTTTTGGTGTTCGTTAGGTATGAAAAAGACCAAAAACTTCATGACGACCTTTTATGTTGCCAACCTTTGCCAGAACGTACAACTGGAGAAGAAATCTTTAACATTATAGATGAATTTATGCAACAAAACAAACTTGATTGGAAGCGTTGTGTTCGAATAAACACAGACGGAGCGAAGGCCATGGTCGGATCTAAAAAAGGGCTTGTTTCAAGGATTAAAACTATTGCACCAGATGCAAAATTGACACATTGTTGCATACACAGAGAGGCTTTGGCTACACATATGATGTCTGCAGACCTAAAAAAAGTTCTAGGCGAAGCAGTGAAAATCATAAATTATATTAAAGGACGTCCGTTAAATGCCCAACTTTTCTCACAATCGTAATCACACCCAACTTCTTTTCCATACCGAGGTTTGTTGGCTTTCTCGTGGAAAAGTGTTGACTCGTTTATTTGAACTCAGGAATGAACTACTTGTTTTTCTTAATGAAAGCTTTGAAATGAAAGAATGTTTACAAGACTGGAGATGGCTCTGTAAATTGACATATCTGGCAGACATATTTTCTGTTTTAAATAATCTTAATTTGTCCTTACCAGGCAAGGAAATTTCTATATTTCACGTTCAAGCGACACAGTGGCTAAATTGAAGTTGTGACAAAAGCGAGTTGTTAATGGAGAAGTGGACTCTTTTCCATCTGTTCATGAATTACAGACAAGTTCGAGCGAACAAATTGAAGACGGTGTGATGATTATTATAATACAGTATTTACAGAGTTTACAGATTAATCTAGAAATGTATTTCCCTGAATTGGACATTGATATTGAGTGGATAAGATACCCATTCAGCACTTGTCGCTTTACCTCCCCCGTCGGCTCCATCCAAGGACCCAAGCAGTCTTTCCTGGTGAGGCAGAGGTTCACCTGCACCTCCTCCAACCTCATCTATTGCATCCACTGTTCTAGGTGCCAACTGCTTTACAGAGGTGAGACCAAGCGCAGGCTTGGCAATCGCTTCGCCCAACACCTCCGCTCAGTTCGCATTAACCAACCTGATCTCCCTGTGGCTCAGCACTTCAACTCCCCCTCCCATTCCTAATCCGACCTTTCTGTCCTGGGCCTCCTCCATTGCCAGAGTGAGTCCCACCGCAAATTGGAGAAGCAGCACCTCATATTTCGCTTGGGCAGTTTACACCCCAGCGTTATGAACATTGACTTCTCCAATTTCAGGTAGACTTTGCTTTCTCCCTCCTTCCCCTTCCCTTCCCAACTCTCCCACAGCCCACTGTCTCCGCCTTTTCCTTTCTTCTTCCCGTCCCCCCCCACCCCCACATCATTCTGAAGAAGGGTCTCGACCCGAAACATCACCTATTCCTTCGCTCCATAGATGCTGCCTCACCCGCTGAGTTTCTCCAGCATTTTTGTCTACCTTTGGAACTAGCTTCTGATGGATTCTTAAAAAAACAAATATAACGAGAACACATTATCTTCATTTTGGTTACAAACACAAAATGAACTTCCAAAATTGTCAGATAAAGCCCTAAAGTTCATTTTTTTCCACTTCCAAGCTCATACCTGTGTGGTTGGATTGTCGGCCCTTGTGGACATTAAGATGAAGAAGAGGAACCGCATTTTAGATGTCGAACCGCAACTGAAGTTGAAATGAACAACTACAGAGCCAAATTTTGCCGAAATATTTTCCCAACATAAGCAATTTCATCCTTCACGTTGATGATAAATTATTTTAATTAAACATTTATTTAATGGATACTTTATAAATTTTATTCTAGTAATTATACATTATATTATAGAAAACTTTTGTTTACATGCATGCCTTAATCCAAAATAAAAATGTATGCAATTTTTATGGACTTTTTCAATGAAATACGATTGTTTTTAATGAGGGGTACAAGATGCTTATGAAAATTTACGAAGAGGTACATGGGTATTTGGGAATCGCTGTTGTAAGCTATTGCCCCATTCCCAACTTCCAAGCTCCGCAAACTTCCAGATATGTTGCTGCACAAATATCTTTAATTGAGAGAATTAAATTAAAGCCCATTGAGTCCATGCTGGCCATCGATCACACCAGTTCACATTAGTTCTCTGTTTTTCATCCACTTACTACACACCAGGGGAAATTTGCAGAGGCAGATTGATCTACACACCAGCGCATCGTTGGAATGTGGGAGGAAACAGGAGGACATGGCCACAGTTATAGGGAGAACGTGCAAACCCCACATAGACAGCAACCGAGGTCAGGATCAAACCCAGGTCTCTGCCACTGTGTGGCAACAGCTCTACTAGCTCTACTTCCTTTAAATATGCATAACACTTTTACTGTAACTCCATGACTGATTCTCTTTCCTCAGGTCCTACCATCGTACAGGAACGGTGTTTATCTGACCCATAAAATACATTTTCTGCAATGCTGTTCAGGTGTACTCATTCTCTTCCTGTTCTCTGCAACCGTGGACATGGCTAACTACACCATTTTACTGTATTGATTTCCCTCCAATGGCCAACTCCGTGTAAAGACGCTCACTTCACTCAATTTGTGTACATCCAGCCAGCTGCTGTACTGCTGGAACACCAGCTGCAGCTCTTATTTCCAAACCTAATTCTCCCCTCTGTTTCAGTTACTGGTACCATTGCCAAGTGCTGAAGGCTTATGTCCCACTTGAGACTCAAGTGCCGAGTATTGAACAAGTTTTCTAATACAGCACTGAAGACAAAAGAGGAAGTATAGATAAACACTTTATAGAACATGGAAAAGTACAGCACAAGAACAGGCCCTTTGCCCACAACATCCATGCCAAACATGATGCCAAGTTAAATTAACCTCTGCTTGCACACGATCCATATCCCTCCATTTCATGCATATCCATGTGCCTTTCCAAAAGCCTCTTTTTTTAAAAAATATTTTATTTATTAGAAGTAAGTACATTACATTTTGATGGTACCTTTTTACAGGTTCCGAGAATTATTAAAACATTCTTTGTACAACTTCCTTTTTTTTTTTTTTTAGAAAGAAATGAGAAAGAAAGAAGTAGTGAAGAGTAAAGGAAAGTCTAGTGAGTGTGAGGTAAAGAAAAGAAATAAATAAGAAAGTGAAGCAGAAAGGAGATTCTCCCTCGCCACAAGTCGATGCTTTTTTATATTCTTAATCATTTTTCGCCCAAACCCAGAATTTTTTATTTTACGATACTATTGCACCACATGAATCCACAAGGTCAATAAATGGAGACCAACTCGTTAAGAATTGGTCTTGTTTATCTATTAGGAGGAGTCTCATTTCTTCCAAGTGGGCTGTGTCCAACATATTACCAATCCACATTTTGAGTGTTGGTATGGTAGCATTTTTCCAAAATGTAAGTATGAGTTTTTTTGCTGTTATTAAACCATAATTAAAAAATGAAATTTGGGATATATTTAATTTGTTTCCATCTCCTATTACTCCAAAGATAATCATTTCCTTATTAGGTTCCATTTTTATCTTAAATAAACAAGTGAATATATCAAATATATCACACCAAAATCCATGAAGTTTTGTGCAAGAAACAAAAGAATGTGTGATATTGGCATTTTGAGAAAGACATTTATCACAGATGGGAGAAATATTTGAATAACATTTATTCAAACTAACTTTTGAATAATATAATCTATGTAATATTTTAAATTGAATTAAATTATGTCTAGCGTTAATCGAACATTTATGTATATATATCAAATACCTCTCCCATGTTTCTTTAGAATTTTTTGGCATTAATTCTTTTTCCCAGTCTTCTCTAATTGCCTCTGATGGCAATTCTCTATTAAGAATACTATTATATAAATATTATATTAATTTTTGTGAGTCTGCCTTAATATTCATTGCTTCTTCCAGTGGGTCTATCATTATGCTCTGTAGTCTTGGTATATATCTTTTTATAAAGTCACATATCTGTAAATATTTAAAGTATTGGTTATTATTCAGATTAAATTTTGATTTTAATTGTTGAAATGATAATAAATTTCCCATTTCATACATGTCACCCACCTTTTTAATTCCCAATCTTTCCCATTGTCTATATGTTTTATCCATAAAAGATGGTTTAAATACCAGATTATTCACTATTGGTATTAATGATGATAAGTTTCTTAATTTTAAAGTTAATTTTATTTGTTTCCAAATTCGAATTATATTGTGTATAATTGGATTCTTCTTATATAATGTATTATTCAATTTTATCGGGGAGATCCAAAAGCCTCTTAACTGCCACAATTGTATCTCCCTCCACCACCACACCGGCAGCACATTCCAGACACTCACTATTCTTGGTGTAAAAACTTGCCCCGCATGACACTTGCCCATCACATCTTAGAGCTATGCTTCTATTCTTTAACATTTCAACTCTGGAAAAAAAAGGTTCTGACTATATACCCTATCTAGACCTCTCATGTTTTGATATACTTCTATCAGGCCTTCACTCAGCCTCTGACGCTCCAGAGTGAAAAATATAGATTTGTCCAAATTCTCCTTGTAGCTAATGCGCTCTAATCTATGCAGCATTCTGGCAAACCGCTTCAGCACCCTCTCCTAAGCCTCCACATCCTTTCTGTAATGGGGCGTCCAGAACTGCACAAAATACTCCAAATGCGGCCTAACCAACTTCCTATAATGCTGCAAAATGCTATAATCCTGACTCTTGTACTCAATGCCCCACCACTGGAGGCTAGCATACTATACACCTTGTTTACCATTCTATCTATTTGTGTTACCACTTTCATCCCTCTGTACATTAACTAAATCTTCAGGCTACAAACAACTAATCAGATTAGTGGGAAAAATATAAAGTGTTGGAGTAAATTTCATGGGACAGGCAAACTCTGGAAAATATGGTTGGATGACGTTTCGAATCTGGACCCTTCTTCAGACTGATCTGGATTAGTAGATTTGGGAAATTATTTTAAAAGGCAGGTTATTTAATGGTTCAACTCGATAACCTAAATGATTCAACTCAATTGACAAATTTAAACCTTCTGTGCATTGCATTTCAGTAAAAAGTTTGGGTGAAATTGAATTATTAATCCAAGGTTAAGTAGGCTGAGAATGTGCAGCAGAGGAACCCGTTGTGCAGTAGCATTTCTGGTGCCTGCATGCAGCACGGACACTGGTTGAGCAGGCTCCCGGCTATTATCCATTAAGAGCTGTGCCTGAGATGACACTGTTACCTTTGCAAGAAATCACATTTCTACACATATTACTGCATAGCTCAGCAAATATTTTGCTTCACTATTGCTGTCTTTGCATATTTCCTACACAATATACTGCAAAGAATTACATGGACAACCAGAAGTGATTTTTCCAAGTAATTAGAATGTAGAAAATTCTGCAACTGTTCCTGAGCCAATTTCTTACTGAAACAGTTTGAAACTCCAGTACACTTCGGTTATTGTCCCCGTGATTTTTGTATCCTTAATGAAGCCAAATGGATCAAAATGGGACTCCCAGTAATTTGCACTTGAAAATTGAGTTGGATTTCAAATGCAATTCAAAATAAATATTTCCACATTCTCATTGGGTTGGTTAATTAAAAATCAGTGATATTAAGTTTGTTGAACTTCTAATCACAATGGAGCTGTAAAATATTGAATATTATTAGTTTAAGTACATCAATGAGATTTTTTTACTGTACTGCTTCTGACAATATTTCGCTTTGCAGTTTCCCAGTAGTGATAGTCCGAGACAAAAATAAGACTAAACGTCCTTGGGAAAAACTGGCGTAGACAATGCAAGTGGTGTCCATGGGATCTAGGAAACAATTAAAACACAAATTTGGTCTGAAGAAGGGTCCCAGCCTGAAACATTGTTTGTCCGTTCCCTCCACAGATGCTGCCTGACCCGATGTGTTCCTTCAGCACTTTGTGTTTTGCTCAAGGTTCCAGCATCTGCAGTTTCTTGAGTTGAATTGTAAATTTCCTTCAGGCAACATGTGTTAATTTACTTTGACCACTTTGAAGGTGCAATGTTAATGCAGCCCCATAGAATCTTGGTACAGCTGGTGGCGTTAAAACATATATATTGAAAGGTCAGCGTGTACAAAAGCAATCAGACTAGAGACTGGTGATGAATTGGAATTATGTAGCTTTGTGGCCCGAAGGTACATATGAATGAATAACTGAAAATCAATGTTGTTCTTGTTTGCTGTTGAATCAAATATTGTCTATGCTGGAAAGATTTCCTTGAAATGCTCAAATTTGTTTCTATTGAAAGGGATATGGGGAAAAAGCTGAAATGGGGTATGGATTTTAGATGATCAGCCATGATTATATTGAATGGCGGTGCTGGCTCGAAGGGCTGAATGGCCTACTCCTGCACTTATTTTTCTATGCTTTCTTTCTTGCTGCTGTGGTACATTGTACCCATATTGTGGCAGTGTGGGTAATGGAATTTCACCCTGCTTCGTACCTGCTTCCACTACATCCTGTGGGAACTCATTCCATATACCGCCCACCATCTGTGTGGAAAGTTTGCCCCTCAGGTTCCTAATAAATTTTTCCAGTTTCATGGCTAGGTTTTATTATTTAAACGCACGGTTTATTGATCAGGAGGTGTGTCTGAATCTCATCACAGTAACCAGAAATGTTTAAATGTATGCAAATAAAAGGAATTAAAATATTAGTGTCAGTAATGGCTACAATAAAACTATGGGATGATTGTAAAGGGGTGATGTTTAAAATACATTTTAGCAGGTACAAGGATAGAAAAGCTTCAGAGGGATATCCAAACACCAGTAATTAGGACCAGCTGTTGAAAAACCTTTACAGCATGGACAATTTGGGCCAAAGGGCCTGTTTCTGCACTGTATGACACTATGACTGTAAACATATGAATTAGAAAAAAAATCTTCAGTCTCGATATAACTTAAGAACCACAGCTAATAATTGCCCAGAGAAATGGCCAAGGAAGTCAATAGCAATAGTATCCTTCCTCAAATTAGGAGACCAAAATTGCACACAATATTCCAAGTGTGGTCTCACCAGGGCCCTGTACAACTACAGTAGGACCTCCTTGCTCCTAAACTCAAATCCTCTCGCAATGAAGGCCAACATGCCATTAGCTTACTTGATGATTTGAGCATGGGGAGTAAGATGTGTACATCAGGGTGGGGGAGGTAGGATGAAAAGGGGAGGGTCAGTGGGTTTATTTGAAATTGAAGAATCTAATGCCCAGCAGTCTGAATAAGGGTCTCGACCCACAACATCACTCAGTCCTTCTCTCCAGAGATGCTGCCTGTCCCACTGAGTTACTCCAGCAGTTTGTGTCAATCTTCGGTTTAAACCAGCATCTCCAGTTCCTTTCTACAAAACTAATGTTCATCCAGTTGGGTTGTAGGCTCCCCCAGTGGAACATGAGGCCTTGAGCTTCCAGTTTGCATGAGAGACAGAAAAAACAGCTCTGGGCAGAATCACGGCAATGCTGAATATCAGCCCACAATTTAAGCCCAAGTCAATAAAGATGAAGTTCAAACACACTCTGCACATTCACGGACTCCACATCCATAAAGATCCAGAGCCACATGTCATAATTCCTAATAATTCTGATTATTCCACTTAAGTAAAATTAAGAGATTATTGCTAGCTTTGATTATTTTACTTTGTTTCGAAATGTAATTATGGCATTTAAAATGTCATTATAACATTTTATCTCAGAGGTTATAATACCCTGCAGCTAAAGAAAATTGTCTTGATTTCTTCCACTTATGTATTTGCTCATAATTACATTTCAAACGCCATTAAATAAATTTGCTTTGTTATTTTACTACGTTTAATTCACTGAATTTATGCTTCTACTTATTGCATTACTTGGCATTTTAAGAAATTTATTGGACACATAAATGTGAAGAAATAAAGGCAGCCAGTTGAAATGTAGAGACAAATACTTGAATAACAGAAAACACAAACAAAATTGTCATGTTTTCTATTTTTTGCATTTGAGAGAGTAAACATGTGTCTGGGCACGTGTACAGAGGAATGTTAGGCTGCGAGGATTTAAATTAATGGATTGTGTGTCTGTGTGATCCTTCCTGTCTCCCTTTTTTTATCCATTCTTTTCAAGCACTAAATAATGAAATATGCCCAAAAGTCCTCGTGCATAAAATATTCATTATTTGCTGTACAAAAGTAGAGATAAAACTGCTTTATTATGTTAAGGCATTTACCAAGGTGCTCCCTGCCCACTGAATGTTTCTAGCATCTATCCGTTTTTATTTCAAATTTCCGTCATTAGGTTTTCTATTGTTTGATCCTTTCTTTTGGCTCCTGTTCCAATTGTAAGGATTTTTGAAACTTTTGCTTTCCCAAAGTTTCAACAGCCTACAGTGAAAGGTTTAGTTGGTGTTGAAGTGATGTTTTCTTAATTTGAAAGCTTGTCCTGAAATGTTACTTGTTAGTCAATCTGCTAGGAAAGAAGCAGTGCTGCAATGATAAAAAGAAGAGCACACAGAGCACGGGGAGCTGATAGAAGAGAGGGTGATAAGGAGGAGGAGGTGGGGAGAAAGGTTCAGAGCAGGAAGCGCGAGCTTCAGAGAGCAATTGTCTTAACTGAAGTTTCGTGACAATTGCAAGGTGAAGCCTCTTTTTGGTTGAGAAAGAAAATCATACCTGAAATGTTTTATCTATAAAACTACAATCACGATGGGACAACAGGGTGAGAACTATATTGCAAAGACTGTCATAGTGAACCTGGATAGACACAAAGTGCTGTGGTAACTCAGCGTGTCAGGCAGCATCTCTGGAGAAAAAGGATAGGTGACATTTTGGGTTGAAACTATTTTTGAGTCTACTCCGTCATTTAATTATGGTGTTATGAAATTATGGTGATTATTAATTCTAAGCGTTTGAGAGTTTTATTCTTTCAGTAATAAGGAATGCAATATTTAAAAAAACATCATATTGACATTGGGAACTGAATGTGCACATTCTTCATGAATATTATTTTCTGGACATTGCGTAATGGTTCCGGTTCTGGTTCTGGTTCTGGTTCTGGTGCTGTGCACACGGCAGCCAGCCAACAGTCGTATTTTCCTTATTTATTTATTTATCTATTTATCTATTTATTTATTTATTTAATTCCTATTTAATTTGTATTTATGTGGTTAGTTAGTTCGTTTTCTGCACCATGTTGTGGTGGAGGAAACTTTTTTATCTCTTTCCACGATGGGGAGATACTTTTTCACCTCATCTCTGTCTCTGCACTACCACAGCAACAACGAGGAACTGGTCTCTTTCTTGTCTACACCAGGGATCAACTGCTGGAGTTCTGACAGCCCCAACCGGCATGGCTTCACCAGGGTTATGTCGGAAATCCCTAAGGAACTGAGGAGAAAATAGAGGGGATGCCAGTCGTGGGTTAAAACGACATGCGGAAAAAAGGAGGTACAAGCCCTACTTGCCTTCCATCACACTGGGGAATGTGAGATCGCTGGCTAACAAGATGGACGATCTAGCTGCACTAGTGAGGACCCAGCGGGAGTACTGTTAGATCAGTGTGCTGTGCTTCACAGAGACGTGGTTCCACAAGGGCACCTCTGAGTCTAATGCGAGTATGGATGGCTTCCAGACAATTCGGGCGGACAGGGAATGCAGAGAGAGTGACAAGTGTAAAGGTGGGGGATTTACTATTCCCATTAACAATAAATGGTTCAACCTTTGTCACATCACGGTTAAGGAGCGTGTGTGTAGCTTGGACATTGGCTGTGAGTCTCCGTCCATTCGATAAGCCCAGGGAAATCTCACACGCCAACGTGATGGCTGTTTACATTCTTCCGTCAACCAACCCGCTGCGTGCGAATGACGTCATCCACACTGTCACCACGAGACTCCAGACACAGCACCCGAGTGCTTTCATCGCAATCTCAGGGGATTTTAACCATGTGACTCTGGATGCTACCCTACCCACTTTCACTCAGTTTGTTGACTGTTCCACCAGGGAAATGAAAGCATTGGACCTGCCGTATGCCAATGTTAAAGAGGCGTACAGCTCCATAGTCCTTCCGCCACAACCTGGTTCACCGCCTACCCAGGAATAAACCAATGGTCCAGTGGCTGCCTGAAACCACAAGGTCAGTGATGAGGTGGTCACAAGAGGCCTGTGACGCTCTACAGGGTTTTTTTTAGGTCACAGACTGGGACGCATTCTGTAGTCCCTATGGAGAGGACATTGATGGACTCACGGACTGTGTGGCCAGTTTCATAAATTTCTGTGGATAACGTTGTCCCTGAGAAGACTGTACACTGTTTCCCTGACAACAAGCCCTGTGTCACCAGTGACAGAAAGGCTTTTCTCAAACAAAAAAAGAGCGCCTTCAGGAATGGTGACAGGGAGGAGGTGAAACGGGTGCAGAAAGATCTGAAATCGAGACTATGACAGGGCAAGGATGATTACAGGAGGAAGCTGGAGCTGAAACTTCAGCAGAACAACATGAGGGATGTGTGGAGCGGTATGAAGAGCATTACAGGCTACAAGATGACCAGTGGACTGGGGAGAGAAAGCAATCAGGTCTGAGCCAACGAGCTAAACCTGTTTTTTAATAGATTTGATGGTGGGGCCTCTGCCCACCCATCCCCCAGCTCCCCGACAGACTCTCCCCCTCAATCCACCTGGTCCACTTCCTCTGCTCTTTCTTTGTCGCATCTGACCATCAAGGCCGAGCAGGTGGGGAAAGAGCTGAGCAAACTCTGCCCAGTCAAAGCCACGGGTCCTGATGGTGTCAGCCCTAGAGTACTCAAGGCGTGCGCCAGCCAGTGGTGCGGAGTACTCCAGCACATATTCATCCTGAGCCTGAGCCTGGAGAGGGTTCCTGTGATGTGGAAGACATCCTGCCTGGTGCCTGTACCATAGAGTATGCGTCCCAGCTCCTCCAATGACTACAGACCGGTGGCGCTGACTTCATAGCTTTACACTGTACCTCTTTTCACGTGACAGTAAACTAATCTCTAAACACAACTTATTTTCTACAACTTTAAGCCGTGTCCTTCTAAATTGAGCCATTCCTTTTAATGTTAAGATATGTAATTTTAATAAGTTTGCACCAGTTGCACCAATGTGTAAATTTAGAAATCAAGGGTGGTCACGGTAGCGCAGCGGTTGAGTTGCTGCCTTGCAGCTCTTGCAGCACCGGAGACCCGGGTTGGATCCTGACTACGGGTGCTGTCTGTACGGAGTTTGTACGCTCTCCCCGTGACCTGCGTGGGTTTTCTCCGAGATCTTTGGTTTTCTCCCACACTCCAAAGACGTACAGGTTTGTAAGTTTATTGGATTGGTAAATGTAAAAATTGTTCCTAGTGTGTGGAGGATAAAGTTAATATGCAAGGATCGCTGGTTGGCGCGGACCCGGTGGACCGAAGGGCCTGTATCCGTGCTGTATCTCTAATCTAAACTAAAATACTGATGACGAGCAAGATTAATTCCTGGGATTGTTATCAGCGGGAGGGATGGCATAATGCGGGGATGGCAGGAAGTGAGTATTTGTCAAATCAGGCAAAAAATAAGTAGGTTGAGTTGCAATACTCCCCTGCTCACATCAGAAAGTAAAAACTCTTGCATGATCTGACAGAGTAGATGCAGGGATGATGTTTCCCCAGGTTACACTGTTTAGAACCAGGGGACACAGACTCAAAATAAGGGGTTGCCCAGTCAAGAATGTTTATTTGTCATATGCAGCAGATGTAAATTGGAATAATGAAATGCTTACTTGCTGCAGCTTTAGAAGCACATTTGGCACAATGACAATAAAAAGAAATGACAATAAATTATCAGTTATTCTAAGTAAACTACGGGTTCATAGGTTCAAAGGTATTTTATTGTCACGTGTACCAATTAAGGTACAGTGAAACTCAATTTACCATAGTCATACCAGAAAAAGCAACAAGACACACAACTACATAAAAATTAACATAAACAACCACCACAGCGAATTACCCACATTCCTCATTGTGATGGAAGACAATGAAATCTAATCTTCTTCACTGTTTATTCTCAAGTGGTTGGGGCAGTCGAACCATCCGCAGTCGGGGCGATCGAAGCCCCCCACGTTGCGGGGGTCGATGCTCCCACGTTCGGGGCTGTCGAAGCTCTTGCGGCTTGGAGCTCCCGAAGTCGGTCCCTAACCAAGGAACCACGAGCTTCATGATGTTAAAGTCTGCAGGCTCCCACGGTGGAGCTCCGAGGTCGATCCCTGACAGGGACTGCCAGCTCCACGACGTTAAGTCCTCTAGGCTCCTGCTGTTGGAGCTCCCAAAGTCGATCTCCAGCAAGAGGCCGCCAACTCCTTGATGTTAGGGGGGCTCATAAAACTTACCTAATAGTGAAAGGCCTGGATCGAGTGGATGTGGAGAGGTTTTTACCACTAGTGGGAGAGTCTAGGACCAGAGGCCATAGCCTCAGAATGAAAGGATGTATCTTTAGAAAGGAGATGAGGAGGAATTTCTTTAATCAGAGGGTGGCGAACATGTGGAGAACAAGTCAAGGGATATTTATAATGTGGAGGTTGATACAGTAGATTCTTGATTAGTGTCAGGGATTATGGGGAGAAGGCAGGAGAATGGGCTTGAGATGGAGAAATAGATCAGCCATGATAGAATGGTGGAGTAGACGATGGGCTGAAGGGCTTAATTCTGTTCCATAACTTATGAATGTATGAAGTTATGAACACATAAACCTGCAGATGATTGTTTATCAGCTTGCATTCACCCTTCTAGGACAGCAGTTTTACATTCCACAGATGAGTCTGGCATTTCTGCTCAGTAAATGGCCCAATAATTGTTTGGGAAACAATGACTGACTTGCCAATAGCAAAGCTGTGCTGTCCAGCAAACATTATTTTAAACAGATGAAGTATTATGACTTTTTAGTTTCATAAATATTAACAAAAATGGTATTGGTGATTAATTGTAAACCATAGTTCAGTGATACCATGGTCTATAATATTAAAATCTAGTCTGTGATCGTCTAAAATTAACAACAGTCTGAAGAAGGGTCTCGACCCAAAACGTCACCCATTCCTTCTCTAAAGAGATGCTGCCTGTCCCACTGAGTTACTCCAGCATTTTGTGTCTATCTTCGATTTAAACCAGCATCTGCAGTTCTTTCCTACATATTAAAATCTATGTTCTGTGTTCCTACATATCTACTGTATATTACTGACTCAAATACTTTTTTACTAAGGCTTTATTCAGGCTTGACCTACTTTTTCTCTCTTTTCCATATATTAGAATGCATGTTATTTGTTCATTTCTTACACTGGTTTTATACTAGACTCAAAAAATGTTTGAATTATCAGCAAACCATCTCCGTTCAGACAGTTAAGACAATGTTCAATCCAATCCCTAACAACCACTAATCCGCCTCTGGTTTCAAAAGAGCAGCAACTAACCATACCAAAGAAGTACATTCTGCTTCTCAGGTTTGTAAAGAGGCTGTGACTCTCATGTTTAGCCTAATTTCCAAAATCAGCATTGGCCCATAAGATTTTATTAAGGAAATAAGCCACCTCAGGTGAGGTGAGGCGAGGCCAGGTTTGCGGGATGGTAATTATCTTTCAGCCCCACTTTCAACTCAGAGTTGGAAACTGGGCACTGTGGTTAATGAAGTATGTCAATGCTATCATCTAGATATGGCAAGCAACAGTATTACAAGAATAAGGAAGGCTGATCACAATTGTATCTGGCTTTGTAGATTTCACCTCGCGAGTTCCCTATGCTGTTTTAGACTCTATTCTGAAGGAATTTAATAGGAATCTGAGGGGTGACCTTTTCACACAAAGGGTGGTGAATGTATGGAACAAGCTGCCAGAGGAGATAGTTGAGGCAGGGACTATCCCAACATTTAAGAAGCAGTTAGACAGGCACATGGATAGGACAGGTTTGGTGGGATATGGGCCAACTGCTGGCAGGTGGGACTAGTGTAGCTGGGACATGTTGGCTGGTGTGGGCATGTTGGGCCAAAGGGCCTGTTTCCACATTGTATCGCTCTATGAATCATTTACTTTCCATGGAGATAATGCAGCTAGATTCACTTCATTTGAGACAAGTCATAGCGCAGCCATGATCATATTAAAGGCAGCAATTGGTCCATGATTGTCAGCATAGCTTTGTTTGTGGGAGATCCTGTCTTACCAATTTAAAGACGTAACAGAAAGTATTGATGAGGCAGCACTTATTATGCAGTCCAAATGAACTTCAGTAAAGTGTTTGCCAAGGATAGAAAATTGGCTTCATGGAAGGAAACAGAGTGTGATGGTAGAAGTTTTTTTTAGACTGGAGGCCTGTGATGAGTGTGCCTCGGGGTTCGGTAGTGGATCCATTGCTGTTTGTCATCTAAATCAATGATTTGGATGAGAACATGCAAGGCATGATTAGTAAGTTTGCAGATGACACTAAAGTGGGTGGTATTGTACATAATGAAGATGGTTTTCAAAAATTGCAGCACGATCTTGATCAGTTGGGCGGGTGGGATGAGGAATGGTTAATGGGGTTTAATACAGAAAAGTGTGAGATGTTGCATTTTGGAAGTCATACCTGGGCAGGACCTACACAGTGAATGGCAGGGCTCTGGGGAGTGTTGTAGAACAGAGGGATCTAGTAGTGCAGGTACATAGTTCCTTGAAAGTGGTGTCACATGTAGATAAGGTAGACAATAATGCTGGAGAAACTCAGCGGGTGAGGCAGCATCTATGGAGCGAAGGAAATAGGCAACGTTTCGGGTCGAGACCCTTCTTCAGATTTTCCAGCATCTGCAGATTTTCCAGCATCTTCTTAATTCTTCTTAATCCTCACATCTGGATAAGGTGGTCAAGAAGGCCTTGGCCTTCATCAGTCAGGATTTTGAATAAAGAAGTTGAGTACGGAAGTTATGTTACATCTCTACAAGGTGTTGGTGGGACCACATTTGGGGTATTGTGTTTAGTTTTGGGTCACCCTGTTATGATATTCTAAAGCTGGAAAGAGTTCAGAGAAGATTTACGAGGATATTGCAGGACTTGAGAGCCTGAAATATAGGGAGAGGTTGGGCTGGCTAGGATTGTATTCCTTGGAGCGTAGGAGGTTGAGTGGTGACCTTATAAGATCATGATGTATAAGATCGTGAAGGGAATAGATAAGGCAGATGCACAATGTGTTTTACCCTGAGTAGGGGTTTCAAGAACCAGAGGACATAGATTTATAGTGAGTGTGGAATATTTAATTAGGAATCTGTGGGGCAACTTTTTAACATAGAGATTGGTAGGTATATGGAATGAGCTGCCGGAGGAGGTAGTTACGGCAGAAGCTATAACAACATCTAAAAGGCACTTGGACATATACGTGGATATGAAATTTTAGAGCGATATGAGGCAAACACTAGGGAAAATGGAAAATGGAAAAACAAAGATTGCACATTTTTTGTTTCCGCCATAATTTGTGATTATGAAAAATATCATATAATTTTGATTTAATTGAAATTAACGAGACATCATTCATTTTGGACAAAATATAGAATAAAGTACTTTCTGAACTATTTTTTGAAAAGCTAGTGAAAGTTCAAAGAAACTTGGTCCATGTGCATAGAATAATAAATTCCCATATGCAGTGCAAAAAATCAACAAAGAGAATAATGGAACATTGGCTGGAGAATTGGAGTGCAGAGCACATGGGATAGAATTTGTGCCACTGATTTACAAAGTTCTGGGTATAAACGAGATTTCCAACCACTACAGGTTAGGAAGGATACAGTGATCTTGGAAAGGTAGTACACCCTTGCCTTACAATTTGGGTTATTCTGAAATAAAACAGCAAATGAGGAAAAACTCAGTAAGATCTAATTGGTCATTAAAAAATAATCTAATGCAAAGTCATGTTCAGTATTTTCTGTTTTATTTCTCGATTTGTATTATATTGAATTTAGATGGAGTGAGAATAAGGGGCAGGCCATTTAGAACGGAGATGAGGAAAAACTTTTTCACCCAGAGAGTTGTGAATCTGTGGGATTCTCTGCCTCAGAAGGTAATGGAGGCCAATTCTCTGGATGCTTTCAAGAGAGAGCTAGTCAGAGCTCTTAAAGATAGCGGAGTGAAGGGATATGGGGAGAAGGCAGGAACGGGGTACTGATTGTGGATGATCAGCCATGATCACATTGAATGGCGGTGCTGGCTCGAAGGGCCAAATGGCCTACTCCTGCACCTATTGTCTATTGTTTATTGAATCAATGTTTCTGAGAAATAATGGGAAACGGGCAAGGCAAATAAGAAGAAACTGTTCCCATTGATTGACAACGTTAAAATTAAATCGAATAGTCTAGGAATTAGAACCAGACATTGATGAGTGAAGTTATAAAACACTTTAAAGTGAACAGTGTGCAATGTCTTTGGAACCACCTGCTAGAAATGTGTGTTGGTGCTGGGCTAATTGTTAATTTTTAATCTCTGAGATTAATACATATTAATACACAATTTAGCCAGAAATATTAAGGGATATGAGGTATATTAATATTGACTTGGATTAATTGTAATCTTACTGAATCTTGAACAGCATGAGCATGAAATGATTTGGTCTTGTACTGAAGTAATTATTGGAAGTTTAATATCTGTTGAATGTTGCAGAATACCATGTTATTATATGAAAGCTAAGATGCCTGTATCTAGTCCAACTCCTCTACTTTAACAGAGATCAATGCACATTTAATGGGTTAAGAACTTGGCTAAAATCTTCCAAGTATATACCTACCCGCCCACCCAGATTCTGAATATAATGCTTTTTTAATTATGCACTTATATCTCATAATCCACTTATCCAACAATCTCGAGTGTTGGACAAGGCAAAACAATCTATTTAAATTTGCATTCACTTTAATACCTTTTATTATATTCTGAATGACAATTAATCAACTGGATGGTGAATTTGCGGAAAAATAAATGGAAAGATCACGAGTCAACGTTGCAAAATTAACAGGATAGTTATTTTAAAGATTAGTTATATTTCCTTCATTTTGCAACATTGATTCTCGAGCTACCTATTTATGTTTAAAAAAAATACCACGCTGCAATTCTCTCTTGGCATGCCACTAGATCAGAGCCAACTTCAGCTCTTAAGCAAGTTGCCTTTCCAAATCTTCTAACCAGATGAATAATCCTCATTTAAAACAAAAGCATGAGGATGTGCAGCAAATACTGGTCGTGCTTACACTGTCCACATTGCATACACATATAGAGAAGATTTGCCAGCCAGAAACAGTGTTGATACACAAAATCTAGATAACATGAAACATTCTAGAAAGCCTATGTACTGCTTTGCTTTCTCCTTCGAAATGGGAATGTAAAACAAGGGGAGTGTTATGCTAAGAGATGGAGATGCAGTGAAGATGAGGACACATCAATTCAACACCAGACTTAGCAGTGATGGTTTGACATACAGTACACCCAGATCATTTAGGTTCATGGTGGAAGAAACCATCTTATATCAGAAGAACAGGCAGCGACTCTGGAAGTTCACCAAAGATGTTTACTGGGCTGAAACAGACATGAAAAGACCAGAGAATAGACCAACTCTGCAAAGTAAGAACACTACAGTTTATTTATAGAGTCTAGACCTTGGTGAGGATGCATTCAGAGTGTTGTGTTCCATTTTAGTCACCCTGCTATAGGAAGGATGCTGTTAAACTGGAATGAGTGCAGAGAAGATTTACAAGGGTGTTGTTAGGACTTGAGGGTCTGTGATACAGGAAAAGGTGAGGCAAGCTATGACTTTGTTCCTTGGTACGCAAAAGGCTAAGGTTGATCTCATAGAGGTGTATAAGTTCATGAAGGTAATAAATAGGGAATCAAGAACTAGAGGACATAAGTTTAAGGTGAGGGGAAAGATTGAATAGGAACCTGAGAAGCAACCTTTTCACACAGAGGATGGAGGTTATATGGAACAGGTTGCCAGAGGAGGTAGTTAAGGCAGGTACTATAAAAAAAATGTAAAGAACACTTGGACAGGTACATGGATAGGAAAGGTTAGAGGGATATACATGTAGTGGGACTAGTGGGACTAGTATAGATGGGACACCTTCTTTGGCATGGGCAAATTGGCCCGAAGAGCCTGTTTCTATGTGAAATGACTCCATGACTGGATTCTAGAGAATTGTGAGGCCAGATCTGTCAACCCAAGCATCCAAAAGACTTGGTGCCGAAAGAATAGGAAGTTATTTTAAATGTTTTGTTTTTTGTTTCTTGTTGTTTCATTATTAAGAGGGGTGCAACAATCATGGCATATGTAATATTTGTTGTTTACAATCATTGCTGCTTTGAGCCAAATCACTTTAAGGACGTGTCATATGACTGACTGCCCTCTGTGTTGCCACATTGTTTAATGCAGAATTTGCCAGATGTTGTCTGTATGCCTGAATGAAACACATAGCAAGAATGCTGTCCTGACTCTAGGCTTCCCTTATCGTAATAAAGCAGACTTGTTAGATTGAATTACTAACAATCTTTTCATGTCTCAAAGAGAGATACAGAGGAATAATGGCTGTGCATTTTTAATATGTTACCCATTGAAACATGCCAAAGGAAGGGATGAATTCTAGGCTGATTATTGGACATGCTACTGAAGTTGGCTGCATTGTTCTATACGGTATTTAGCTCACTATGATTCAATTCAATGATTCAATGATACTTTATTGTCACGTACCTAGGTACAGTGAAATGCTTTGTTTTGCATACAACCTGATAAAATTGTATGGCAGACCTCACGTAGGCAGTACACAAGAGTTGCCGCATGTCTGGCGCAAACAAAGTTACAAAAGTTCACCCGAACATTCCTGTCGTTTGCCTGCCGCCGTCTTTTAAAAGTTGTCTTCATCCAGGCAAATAGACTATTCGTTGTAACTTTGTTAGGATATCTTTTGCTGCTCAGATAACATTCTTCATTCCATAACATTAGGCATTATCTTTTGTGATTGCCATATTACACAATTCAATCCTGAAAACACATCAACACATCTGCTCAAGCATGTGTGTGTTATGGAAATGTAATAGCTAAGTAAATACAATATTTTGCGGCACCATTAATTAATCGGTCACTATAGCAGATGTCACATCGACCTTTCTGAGACTGAACCTATAGAAACCGACTGGCCCAGATGGAGTCCCTGCCAGCATCCTCAGAACATGCATGGACCAGCTGGAGGAGCATTGACAGACATTTTTAACCTCTCCTTAATCTATTCTCGTTTTCACCTGCTTTAAGAAACATAGAAACATAGAAAAATAGGTGCAAGAGTAGGCCATTCGGCCCTTCGAGCTATCACCGCCATTCAATATGATCATGGTTAATCATCTAAAGTCATTACCCCGTTCCTGCTTTTTCCCCATATTCCTTGATTCCTTTAGCCCTAAGAGCTAACTTTTAAAGCCCTGTCCCAAGGTACGAGTTCATTCCAAGAGCTCTCCCGAGTTTTAAAAAAATCAAACTCGTGGTAAGCACGGAGAATGAACGTAGCGGGTAGGTCGGAGCTCGGGGACGTCTCTTAGCGCTAACGGCAGGTACTCGGGAAGACTCGCAAATGGCAGGTAAGCACGGGAAGACTCGTGAAGATTTTTCAACATGATGAAAAATGTCCACGAGAGCCCCGAGTACCTACGAGTGGCCATTACCGTAAATCTCCGAGTTCGAATCAGGGCAAACTCGGGAGAACTCTTGGAATGAACTCGTACCGTGGGACAGGGTTTTAACTCTCTCTTGAAAACATCCAATGAATTAGCCTCCACTGCCTTCTGTGGCAGGAAATTCCACGGAATCACAACTCTCTGGGTGAAGACGTTTTTCCTCATCTCAGTCCTAAATGGCCTACCCCTTAATCTAAAACTGTGACCCCTGGTTCTGTACTCCCCCAACATCGGGAACATTTTTCCTGCATCCAGCCTGTCCAATCCTTTAAGAATTGTATATGTTTCTATAAGATCCCCCATCCTTCTAAATTCCAGTGAATACAAGCCCAGTCGACCCATTCTTTCATTATATGTCAGTCCCGCCATCCCGGGAATTAACCTGGTGAATTCACTCAATAGCAATAATGTCCTTTCTCAAATTAGGAGACCAAAATTGTACACAATATTCCAGGCATCTGCCCACTCACCCAACCTATCCAAGTCACCCTGCAGCCTCATTGCATCCATCCTTCTCGCAGCTCACACTGGCACCCAGTTTTGTCATCCAGAAACTTGGAGATGTTACATTTAATTCCCTCGTCTAAATCGTTAATATATATTGTATATAACTGGGGTCCCAGCACCGAGCCTTGCGGCACCCCACTAGTCACTGCCTGCCATTCTGACAAGGATCTGACATGGATCTGTTAATTCCTACTCTTTGCTTCCTGTCTGCCACCCAGTTCTCTATCCATGTCAATACCCTACCCCAATACCATGTGTTCTAATATTGCACTCTAATCTCTTGTGTGAGACCTTGTCAAAGGCTTTTTGGAAGTCCAGATACACCACATCTACTGGCTCTCCCTTATCCAAAAATTACATCCTCAGAAAATTCCAGAAGATTAGTTAAGCATGATCTCTCCTTCATAAATCCATGCTGCCTTTGACCGATCACGTCACTGCTTTCCAAATGTGCTGCTCCAACATCTTTAATAATCGACTCAATCAGTTAGATAGAGCTCTAGGGGCTAGTGGAGTCAAGGGATATGGGGGGAAGGCAGGCACGGGTAATTGATAGGGGACGATCAGCCATGATCACAATGAATGGCGGTGCTGGCTCGAAGGGCCGAATGGCCTCCTCCAGCACCTATTTTCTATGTTTCTATGTATCTTCCCAACTACCGATGTAAGGCTAACTGGTCTATAATTTCCTGTTGTCTCTCTCCCTCCTTTCTTAAAAAGTGGAGTTAGTCACCCTCCAATCCACAGGAACTAGTCTATACAACATTAGCAAATGATCACCAATGCCTCTATGATTTCAAGGGCCCCCTCCTTGAGTACTCTGGGATGCAGATCATCAAGCCTAACACAATTTCCTGACTAATGTGGATTCCCTTCAGTTCCCCCCTCCCACTAGACCCTCGCCCCCCTGGTATTTCTGGGAGATTGTTTGTGTCTTCCTTAGTGAAGACAGAACCAAAGTAGTTGTTTAACTGTTCTGCCATTTCCTTGTTTCCCATTATAAATTCACCTGCCTCTGATTGTAAGGGACCTACATTTGTCTTCACTAATCTTTTCCTTTATACCATATCTATCACACTTGCCACGCCTCCAGCCGCTTGAGCCTCTTTCCACACTCGTCCCCTGAGCTATTAGGAGTTACACTTTTCAACATAATTGTATAAGGGGTAAGAGTGTTGTAAAAACAAGCCTGAAGGCTTTGTGTCTCAATGCAAGGAGCATTCGAAATAAGGTGGATGAGTTGAATGTGCAGATAGCTATTAATGACTATGATATAGTTGGGATCACGGAGACATGGCTCCAGGGTAACCAAGGCTGGGAGCTGAACATCCAGGGATATTCAATATTCAGGAGGGATAGACAGAAAGGGAAAGGAGGTGGGGTAGCGTTGCTGGTTAGAGAGCAGATTAACGCAATAGAAAGGAAGGACATTAGCTTGGAGGATGTGGAATCGATATGGGTAGAGCTGCGAAACACTAAGGGGCAGAAAACGCTAGTGGGAGTTGTGTACAGGCCACCTAACAGTAGTAGTGGAGTTGGGGATGGCATCAAACAGGAAATTAGAAATGCGTGCAACAAAGGTAAAACAGTTATAATGGGTGACTTCAATCTACATATAGATTGGTTGAATCAAATTGGCAAAGGTGCTGAGGAAGAGGATTTCTTGGAATGTATGCGGGATAGTTTTCTAAACCAACATGTTGAGGAACCAACGAGAGAGCAGGCTATTCTAGATTGGGTATTGAGTAATGAGGAAGGGTTAGTTAGCAGTCTTGTTGTGCGTGGCCCCTTGGGCAAGAGTGACCATAATATGGTTGAGTTCTTCATTAGGATGGAGAGTAACATTGTTAATTCAGAAACAAGGATCCTGAACTTAAGAAAGGTAACTTTGAGGGTATGAGAAGTGAATTGGCCAAGATAGACTGGCAATTGGTTCTTAATGGGTTGACGGTGGATATGCAATGGAAGGCATTTAAAGACTGCATGGATGAACTACAACAATTGTTCATCCCAGTTTGGCAAAAAAATAAATCAGGGAAGGTAGTGCATCCATGGATAACAAGGGAAATCAGGGATAGTATCAAAACAAAAGATGAAGCATACAAATTAGCCAGAAAAAGCCGCCTACCAGAGGACTGGGAGAAATTCAGAGTCCAGCAGAGGAGGACAAAGGGCTTAATTAGGAAAGGGAAAATAGATTATGAAAGAAAACTGGCAGGGAACATAAAAACTGACTGCAAAAGCTTTTATAGATATGTGAAGAGAAAAAGATTAGTTAAAACAAATGTAGGTCCCTTGCAGTCAGAAACAGGTGAATTGATCATGGGGAACAAGGACATGGCAGACCAATTGAATAACTACTTTGGTTCACTAAGGAACACATAAATAATCTGCCGGATATAGCAGGGGACCGGGGATCAAATGAGATGGAGGAACTGAGTGAAATCCAGGTTAGCCGGAAAGTGGTGTTAGGTAAATTGAATGGATTAAAGGCTGATAAATCCCCAGGGCCAGATAGGCTGCATCCCAAAGTACTTAAGGAAGTAGCCCCAGAAATAGTGGATGCATTAGTGATAATTTTTTTAAACTCTTTAGATTCTGCAGTAGTTCCTGAGGATTGGAGGGTAGCTAATGTAACCCCACTTTTTAAAAATGGAGAGAGAAAACGGGGAATTACAGACCAGTTAGTCTAACGTCGGTAGTGGGGAAACTGCTAGAATCAGTTATTAAAGATGGGATAGCAGCACATTTGGAAAGTGGTGAAATCATTGGAAAAAGTCAGCATGGATTTATGAAAGGTAAATCCTGTCTGACGAATCTTATAGAATTTTTCGAGGATGTAACTAGTAGAGTGGATAAGGGAGAACCAGTGGATGTGTTATATCTGGACTTTCAGAAGGCTTTCGACAAGGTCCCACATAAGAGATTAGTATACAAACTTAAAGCACATGGTATTGGGGGTTCAGTATTGATGTGGATAGAGAACTGGCTGGCAGACAGGAAGTAAAGAGTAGGAGTAAACGGGTCCTTTTCACAACGGCAGGCAGTGACTAGTGGGGTACCGCAAGGCTCAGTGCTGGGACCCCAGCTATTTACGATATATATTAATGATTTGGACAAGGGAATTGAATGCAACATCTCCAAGTTTGTGGATGACACTAAGCTGGGGGGAAGTGTTAGCTGTGAGGAGGATGCTCGGAGGCTGCAAGGTGACTTGGATAGGCTGGGTGAGTGGGCAAATGCATGGCAGATGAAGTATAATGTGGATAAATGTGAGGTTATCCACTTTGGTGGCAAAAACAGGAAAGTAGACTATTATCTGAATGGTGGCCGATTAGGAAAAGGGGAGACCTGGGTGTCATGGTACACCAGTCATTAAAAGTAGGCATGCAGGTGGGAGGGACTCAAATAGAGGGACTCAAATAGAGAATGCTATTAGACAGTGTGTGAGGCAGGAGGCAGAGAAGGAAAGCACTCAGACCCAACATGTAGGGGGAAAGAAGAAAACAATAATAAACAGAGAATAAAAGGTGGTGGGGTTCTTAAATGGGTGAGCAGAGAAACAGAGGGGTGCAAAATGCGGGCGGAAGCAATAGGTAGCAAGGTGAAAAGTAAAAGTGGCAGGCAGACAAATCCAGGGCAAAAATCAAAAAGAGCCACTTTCCAACATAATTGTATAAGGGGTAAGAGCGTTGTAAAAACAAGCCTGATGGCTTTGTGTCTCAATGCAAGGAGCATTCGTAATAAGGTCGATGAGTTGAACGTGCAGATAGCAATTAATGATTATGATATAGTTGGGATCACGGAGACATGGCTCCAGGGTGACCAAGGCTGGGAGCTGAACATCCAGGGATATTCAATATTCAGGAGGGATAGAGAGAAAGGAAAAGGAGGTGGGGTAGCGTTGCTGGTTAGAGAGGAGATTAACGCAGTGGAAAGGAAGGACATTAGCTTGGAGGATGTGGAATCGGTATGGGTAGAGCTACGAAATACTAAGGGGCAGAAAACGCTGGTGGGTGTTGTGTACAGGCCACCTAGCAGTAGTAGTGAAGTTGGGGATGGCATCAAACAGGAAATTAGAAATGCGTGCAACAAAGGCAAAACAGTTATAATGGGTGACTTCAATCTACATATAGATTGGGTGAATCAAATTGGCAGGGGTGCTGAGGAAGAGGAATTCTTGGAATGTATGAGGGATAGTTATCTAAACCAACATGTAGAGGAACCAACGAGAGAGCAGGCTATTCTAGACTGGGTATTGAGTAATGAGGAAGGGTTAGTTAGCAGACTTGTTGTGCGTGCCCCCTTGGGCAAGAGTGACCATAATATGGTTGAGTTCTTCATTAGGATGGAGAGTGACATTGTTAATTCAGAAACAACGGTTCTGAACTTAAAGAAAGGTAACTTTGAGGATATGAGACGTGAATTGGCCAAGATTGACTGGCAATTAGTTCTAAAAGGGTTGACGGTGGATATGCAATGGAAGGCATTTAAAGACTGCATGGATGAACTACAAAAAATGTTCATCCCAGTTTGGCAAAAGAATAAATCAGGGAAGGTAGTGCATCCGTGGATAACAAGGGAAATCAGGGATAGTATCAAAGCAAAAGATGTTGCGTACAAATTAGCCAGAAAAAGCAGCATACCAGAGGACTGGGAGAAATTCAGAGACCAGCAGAGGAGGACAAAGGGCTTAATTAGGAAAGGGAAAATAGATTATGAAAGGAAACTGGCAGGGAACATAAAAACTGACTGCAAAAGTTTTTATAGATATGTGAAGAGAAAGAGATTAGTTAAAACAAATGTAGGTCCCTTGCAGTCAGAAACAGGTGAATTGATCATGGGGAACAAGGATATGGCGGACCAATTGAATAACTACTTTGGTTCCGTCTTCACTAAGGCAGACATAAATAATCTGCCGGAAATAGCAGGGGGCCGCGGGTCAAAGGAGATGGAGGGAGGGAGAGAGAAAACGGGGAATTACAGCCCAGTTAGTCTAACATCGGTAGTGGGGAAACTGCTAGAGTCAGTTATTAAAGATGGGATAGCAGCACATTTGGAAAGTGGTGAAATCATTGGACAAAGTCAGCATGGATTTACGAAAGGTAAATCGTATCTGACGGATCTTATAGAATTTTTCGAGGATGTAACTAGTAGAGTGGATAGGGGAGAACCAGTGGATGTGTTGTATCTGGACTTTCAGAAGGCTTTCGACAAGGTACCACATAAGAGATTAGGATACAAACTTAAATCACACGGTATTGGGGGTTCAGTATTGATGTGGATAGAGAACTGGCTGGCAAACAGGAAGCAAAGAGTAGGAGTAAACGGGTCCTTTTCACAATGGCAGGCAGTGACTAGTGGGGTACCGCAAGGCTCAGTGCTGGGACCCCAGCTATTTACAATTTATATTAATGATCTGGACGAGGGAATTGAAAGCAACATCTCCAAGTTTGCGGATGACACTAAGCTGGGGGGCAGTGTTAGCTGTGAGGAGGATGCTAGGAGACTGCAAGGTGACTTGGATAGGCTGGGTGAGTGGGCAAATGTTTGGCAGATGCAGTATAATGTGGATAAATGTGAGGTTATCCACTTTGGTGGCAAAAACGGGAAGGCAGACTATTATCTAAATGGTGGCCGATTAGGAAATGGGGAGGTGCAGCGAGACCTGGGTGTCATGGTACACCAGTCATTGAAAGTAGGCATGCAGGTGCAGCAGGCAGTGAAGAAAGCGAATGGTATGTTGGCCTTCATAGCAAGAGGATTTGAGTATAGGAGCAGGGAGGTTCTACTGCAGTTGTACAGGGTCTTGGTGAGACCACACCTGGAGTATTGCGTACAGTTTTGGTCTCCAAATCTGAGGAAGGACATTATAGCCATAGAGGGAGTGCAGAGAAGGTTCACCAGACTGATTCCTGGGATGTCAGGACTTTCATATGAAGAAAGACTGGATAGACTTGGCTTATACTCGCTAGAATTTAGGAGATTGAGAGGGGATCTTATAGAAACGTACAAAATTCTTATGGGGTTGGACAGGCTAGATGCAGGAAGATTGTTCCTGATGTTGGGGAAGTCCAGGACAAGGGGTCACAGCTTAAGGATAAGGGGGAAATCCTTTAAGACCGAGATGAGGAAAAACTTTTTCACACAGAGTGTGGTGAATCTCTGGAACTCTCTGCCACAGAGGGTAGTTGACGCCAGTTCATTGGCTATATTTAAGAGGGAGTTAGATGTGGCCCTTGTGGCTAAAGGGATCAGGGGGTATGGAGAGAAGGCAGGTACAGGATACTGAGTTGGATGATCAGCCATGATCATATTGAATGGCGGTGCAGGCTCGAAGGGCCGAATGGCCTACTCCTGCACCTATTTTCTATGTATCTATGTATCTATGTGGGTGCAGCAGGCAGTGAAGAAGGCGAATGGTATGTTAGCATTCATAGCAAAAGGATTTGAGTATAGGAGCAAGGAGGTTCTACTGCAGTTGTACAGTGTCTTGGTGAGACCACACCTGGAGTAATGCGTACAGTTTTGGTCTCCTAATCTGAGGAAAGACATTCTTGCCATAGAGGGAGTACAGAGAAGGTTCACCAGACTGATTCCTGGGTTGTCAGGACTTTCATATGAAGAAAGACTGGATAGACTCGGTTTGTACTCGCTAGAATTTAGAAGATTGAGGGGGGATCTTATAGAAACTTACAAAATTCTTAAGGGGTTGGACAGGCTAGATGCAGGAAGATTGTTCCCGATGTTGGGGAAGTCCAGAACAAGGGGTCACAGTTTAAGGATAAGGGGGAAATCTTTTAGGACCGAGATGAGGAAAACATTTTTCACATAGAGAGTGGTGAATGTCTGGAATTCTCTGCCACAGAAGGTAGTTGAGGCCAGTTCATTGGCTATATTTAAGAGGGAGTTAGATGTGGCCCTTGTGGCTAAAGGGATCAGGGGGTATGGAAAGAAAGCAGGTACAGGATACTGAGTTGGATGATCAGCCATGATCATATTGAATATCGAAGGGCCGAATGGCCTACTCCTTCACCTATTTTCTATGTTTCTATGTTTCTATGTTTCTACACATGCATTTATTCTGCTCCCCTAATCTATCACTTGGTTAAAATACCTGAGATCATCACCAATTGGGTGCTGACTAATCAGTTCTGCATTTTGTTGGTTCGATATCAGTTCTGAGTTCTGTCGGTTCCAGGTCTATATCTTTCGGTTCCATTCGCGTTTGAATTTTGGGTTTTCTTCATTACTTCTCGGTCAGCCTGCATTCGAGTCCTTTCCATTTCTGAGCCTTCTGACATTAGTCCGCCAGTATGGACTCGGCAGGCAATTGTGATCAGGCCGACCGGAGTCTTGGCGCTCCCAGTTCTGTACCTGCAGGGCTGTTCAACTTCAAGGCTCCACTCTTGGCACCCATGAGGCTTGAATAGACCAACCAGCAGTTGGCAAACACTGTCCGCCAGGTCCTGTCACATCTCACACCGCCGCCAATTCCTCCCGTCCCTGCTGATGCCTCTCTGCCTCTGTCCACTTCCAGCCGTATCCAGCCCATTCTGGAACCAGTTCTTCCCACCCCGGAGAGGTACCATGGTGATCCCTCTACCTGCAGGTCATTCCTATCCCAGTGCTCCTTGGTTTTTGAGCTACAACCATCCCGCTTCAGCGCAAAATGCTCCAAATTAGCCTCTGCCATCTCCCTGCTGTCAGGTCATGCTTCAGCCTGGGCTACAGCTGCCTGGAAGAGATGGCTAGACTTCTGCCAGGACTTTGCCCGTTTTTTGGCTGAGCTGAGAAAGATTTTCGACCGCCCTTTGGTTGGAAGAGAGGCAGCCCAGAGGATGCTGCATCTCCGCCAGGGGATACACTCTGTTGCCGATTACGCTATTGATTTTCGAACCACCCTATGTTGCCTGGTGTCTGCCAACCCTACCACCTGGTTTAGCAAATTGGTATGGATCGAATATGCCCACTGTTCTCTGCCAAGTTCTGCCGCCAGTCTTTCTCCATTCCACTGCTCCCTTGGTTATCAGCCATCTCTGTTCCCAGACCAAGAGGAGAAGGTCTCCGTTCCCTCTGTCCAGGAGTTTGTGCACCGTGGTCGTTGGACCTGGAAGGAGGCCCGTTCTGCCCTGCTCCGCACCGCTTCCAGGTACAGACGACCGGCGGATGATCACCGGACCCCTGCCCTTCGCTATCGCCCTGGTCAGAGGGTATGGCTTTCCACCCGAGATCTCCCCCTCCCGGTGGAGTCTCGTAAGTTGGCACCCCGGTTTATTGGCCCATTCTTGATTCTCAAGATCATTAACTGCTCTGCTGGCCACCTTAGGCTGCCCCGGTCTATGCGGATTCACCCTACCTTCCACGTATCCCGGGTTAGGCCCGTGTCCTCCAGCTCCCTGTCTCCCACTCCTCTGCTACCTCCGCCACCCCGCATCATTGATGGTGGTCCAGTGTACACGGTGAAGCAACTGTTGAAGACCCAGCGGCACGGCAGAGGGATCCAGTCCCTGGTTGACTGGGAGGGGAGGAGCTGGATTCCTGCCCGTGTCATCCTGGACCCCTCCCTGATCCATTACTTTCATCATAATCATAATCTTTATTAGCCAAGTGCGTTTTGCAGCATATGAGGAATTTCATTTGCCATACAGCCATACCAATAAAAAGCAACAGAACAGACAAAATACATTTTAACATAAACATTGACCACAGTGACTCCTCCGCATTCCTCACTGTGATGGAAGGCGAACAAATTTTCACTCTCTCCCTTCTTTGTCCTCCAGCGGTCGGGGGCCTCTAACCTTCCGTTGACGGGATGATCTTACTCCCGTAGCCGGCGGCGGGCCTCCTCGTCGGGGCGATCAAGCTCCTGCATCGGGGGGAAGTCTCTGCTCCCCTGCGCCGGGCGATATACCCCAGGTCGGAGCTAGTCAAACATCGTGCGACTTTTGGAGCATCCCGATGTCACTCAACCCGAGACTGCGAGCTCCTTGATGTTAAAGTCCGCAGGCCGTGGTTGGAGCTTCAATCCCAGGCAAGGAATCGGCTCCAATGGTAAGTCCGCGCCCCGTGCTGGGTTTCAAAGTCAGTCTCAATCAAGGCCTCCAGCTCCGTGATGTTAGGCCGCAGATCCGGAAAACAATTGCAACTCTGGCAAAGTAAGAGATCAAAAAATGTTTCCCCCGAATCCCTGCCCACCACCCATATAAAACAAACTAGAGAACATTAACACATACTTTTTAAACACACTAAAAATAACACAAAAAAAAAGAAAATGACAGACAGACTGTAGGCGAGGCTGCCATCGAAGCTCCACCCGATGGGAATCAGTAGTATCCGGACCAGCCAAAGACGCCAGGAGGCGTTCATGGGAGGGGGGCTCCTGTCACACTTGTCACGCCTCCAGACACTCCAGACACTTGGGAGCGACTAATCAGTTCAGCATTCTGTCGGCTCGATAGCAGTTCTGAGTTCTGTCGGTTCAATATGTCATATGTTGATAGAATGGAGCGGCTAGGCTTGTATACTCTGGAATTTAGAAGGATGAGAGGGGGTCTTATTGGAACATATAAGATGATTAAGGGTTTGGACACGCTCGACGAAGGAAACCTGGTGAAGGAAACGATGATCCTGGGGCCACAGCTTAAGAATAAGGGGTAAGCCATTTAGAACGGAGATGAGGAAACACTTTTTCGCACAGAGATTTGTGAGTCTGTGGAATTCTCTGCCTCAGAGGGTGGTGGCATGTCCTCTGGATACTTTCAAGGGAGAGCTAGATAGGGCTCTTAAACATAAGAGGATATGGGGAATAAGCAGGAATGCAGTACTGAGTGTGGTTGATCAGCCATGATCACATTGAGTGGCGGTGTTGGCTCGAAGGGCCGATTGGCCTACTCCTGCACCTATTGTCTATTGTCTATTGATAGCAGCTCTGAGTTCTGTCAGTTCCAGGTCCATAGCTTTCAGTTCCATTCGTGTTTGAATTTTGGGTTTTCTTCAGTGCTTCTCGGTGAGCCTGCATTCGAGTCCTTTCCAATTCTTAGCCCGCTGACAATATCTAAAGAAGCTTTTACAGTCAGTATTTATATTACCCGCAAGCTTTCTTTCTTGCTCTTTTTTCCCCCCTCAATTAACCCTTTAATTTCTCCCAGTCCTCCAGTTTGCTGCTTCCTCAGGCCAATTTACATGCCTCGTCCTTGGATTTATCTCTTTAGCCATGGTTAAGCCACCTTCCCCATTTTATTTTTTTGCTGGACAGCGATGAACAATTTCTGGAGTTCATCCATGTGGTCTTTAAATCTTTGTCATTGCATCTCCACCACCAACCCTTTATGTATAATTTACCAGTCTATCCTAGCCAATTCCCATCTCACGCCTTCAAAGTCTCCTTTCTTTAAGTTCAGGACCCTAGTCTCTGATTTAACCAAGTCATTTTCCATCCTGATGCAGAATTGCACCATATTATGGTCACTGTTGCCCAAGGGGCTTTGCACAACAAGTTTGCTATCTTATCCTTCCTCATTACACAATACCCAGTCCAGGATGGCCTGCCCTCTAGTCGGTTCCACTACATATTGGACCATCCCGTATACATTCCAGGAAATCCTCCTCAGAAATTTACCAATTTGGTTGGCCCAATCTATATGTAGATTAAAATCACCCATGAAAACTGCTGTACCTTTGCTACACGCATCCCTAATTTCCTGCTTGATGCTATCCCCAACCTCCCTACTGCTGTTTGGTGGTCTGTATACAACTCCAAGAAGCGTTTTCTGCCCTTGGCTATTTCGCAGTTCTACCCACACTGATTCTACAGTATCCAAGCTAATATCTCTCCTTGCTATTATATTAATCTCCTCTTTAACCAGCAATGCCACCCCACCTCCTCTTCCTTTCTGTCTATTCTTCCTGAATATTGAATACCCCTGCATGTTTGGCTCCCAGCCTTGGTCACCCTGGAGCCATGTCTCCATAATTCCAACTATATCATATTCCTTAACTACTAACTGTGCATTCAATTCATCCGCCTTATTACGAATGCTCCTCGTATTAAGGCTCAAAGCTGTCAGGTTTGTTTTTCTTTTCTCCATTCTGCCTTTTCCTTCTGTATTTTTACGGCACTCTGTCTCCTTGCATTGGTTCCCACCCCCCTGCCCTGTTAGTTTAAACATGACTTTTCCTACACTCTCTTTCCCGTTAACTGCACGCATACGCTTCCACGTTGTTGACCCCACCCCCCACTGTTTAGTTTAAACCCACCCATGTAACACTAGCAAACCTGCCTGCCAGAATGTCGGTCCCCTTCCAATTAGGGTGCAACCCATCTCTTTTGTACAGGTCACCCCTACCCCAAGACCATTATCATCCCAGTGCTAAAGAAAAGTAAGGTTCTTGCCTTACTAACAACTGTCCGGCAACTCTGACATCCACCATCAAGAAGTGCTTCGAGAGGCTGATGATGCTGCACATTAACTCCAGCTTCCAAGACAGCCTTGATTCAATAGAGTTTGCCTAATATACGCAATGTATGATGAGCGTTTGACGGGCCTGTACTCGCTGGAGTTTACAAGAATGAGGGGGGACCTCATTGAAACGTACAGATTAGTGAAAGACTTGGATAGAGTGGATGTCGAGAGGATGTTTCCACTAGTGGGAGAGTCTAGGACGAGAGGTCATAGCCTCAGAATTAAGACGTTATTTTAGGAAGGAGATAAGGAGGAATTTCTTTAATCAGAGGGTGGTGGATCTGTAGAATTCTTTGCCACAGAAGGTGGTGGAGGCCATCAGTGGATATATTTAAGGCAGAGATAGATGGATTCTTGATTAATATGGGTTTCAGAGGTTATGGGGAGAATGCAGGAGAATCTGGTTAGGAGGGAGAGATAGATCAGACATGATTGAATGGCGAAGTAGACTTGATGGGCCAAATGGCCTAATTCTGCTCCTATCACCTATGATCTTATGAACAGGTCGGTGGAAGTTGCCATCTCTCTAGCCCTACGTTTACCTCTGAAACATCTAGATAACAAAGACACCAATGTCAAACTCCTAGTTATTGACTGTAGCTCTGCCTTCAATACTATAATCCCAGCCAAACTAATCTTCCAACTCCTGGTCCTAGCAATCAGAACCTCCCACTGCCACTGGATCATTGACTTTCTGACCCATAGACCACAATCGGTGAGGATAGGTGACAAAGCATCCTCCTTGATAACTCTCGACACTGGTGCCCCGTAATGACACATTCTCAGCTCCTTACTATGCTCACAACTATGTGGCGAAATTCTGTTCTGACTCCATTAACAAGTTTGTAGATGACACCGTAGTAGTGGGCCGGATCTCGAACAATGACGGGTGGATTATAGAACAGAGATAGAGAGCTTCGTAACATGATGTCAAGACAGAAATATTTGAATAAATGGCAGCAAGATGAACGAGCTAGTTATTAACGTAAATAAGTGAGATAGAACCTGGCGATAACAGTTCTCAGGCTCCTGCACCTTCCTCCCACTAGTAGTAGCGAGATGAATGTGGGTCATTGCCGATATTAACTTCCTTGTTGAGACAGTGTGGACCCCTTCAATGGTGGCATCTTTAGACTTTGGACTGGTTGAAGATCAGATCTATTGAGCCAATTTTATGCCAAAGTAAATATTTAGGAAAATTATCATTAAGTATATTTAAGGCTGAGGTGGAGTCATTTTTGGACTGGCTGTGATGAAGGGTTATGGAGATCAGGAAAGATAATATTGAAGTAAATGATTTTCTTGAATGGTGGAGCAGAGTCCAAAGGTTGTAAGGCCTACTCCTGCTTCCACATCCTATATTTTATATTCTAATGTACTGAGGCTGCTCCTCACAATTGGTCTTGAATGGGAATTCAGATATTATGGAAATATTTATTATTAGAAAATTGTAAAAAATAAATTAAAATAACAGAAATAGAAAAATAGAGGGATAAAGAAGCTAAAAAGGGAAATAAAGATGTGAAGTGTTTGTTCATGACATCAACTTGTTTTAATCTAAATTGAATCCTTTATGGCTAAAGTAATCCCCCTACCATAATCTCAAATTCTGGGACAATTTTAGATTCATTAAAGAGGTCAACTGGATAATAGAAGATAATCTTTTTCATTCAAACCCATCTGCGTTTCTCGATAGTTCTGCCATTCAAGAGAAGAGCTTTAATTTATTTTAAATTAAGTCATTCATTAGGTCAGAGTAGTTATTTTCAATATTGTTCAATATTCATAAATTTGTTGAATACATGCTTCCAATTTGATAAACTGAATCACTTCCTATTTCCCACTAACGTGAAAGAAAAGTACAAATAGAAAATGCTTTTTTAAATCGCACAATATCTGGTGTTTAATTTTCAGTCAAATATTGGTTTCATGGCTTGGAGAAACAATAAGCCTCAAAAATATATACAAGTATGCTAGGTATTCATCTGAATTTACTGCACTATTCAATGTCAAAAATGTTTGTATTATTGCCTTGAATGACAATACAAAATAATGGGGTTGAAAATTCAGAATGAGGAGGAGCAGAACCTGTCTGTTTGTGATCCTTGATGCCATGCCTGAAGGATTTTGTACAACCCACGATATGCGATTCCATACTTTCGAAAGATCATTTGAGGCATGCCTTATCTATCTGCAACCCCAATGCTGTGTTCATCCCATCCAGAGACATCTACAATTGTTGGCACTGCTGGACAATTTTGACAGCTTCATGTGTGGTTTATCTGACTGAAAGCATTTATTTGGGATTTGTGTTTGGAAGGTTCAGTGATTTGCATGTTCTTGCTAATCCATGCATTGGAGACCAGAAATATATTTAATTCATTGGAGAACTTTGAACTCTCTTTAATTCATTGGAGACCTTTGAACTTCAGTTTAGCTTAGTTTAATTTAGTTCAGAGATACAGCATGGAGACAGGCCCTTCGGCCTAACCGAATCCGTGCGGACCAGTGATCCCCGCACACTAACACCATCCTGCACACCAGGGAAAATTTACTATTTTACTTAGCCAATTAGCCTAAAAAACATTTTGGAATGTGGAAGAAAACCCACGCAAACTCTATACAGACAGCATCCGTAGTCAGGATCAAGCCCAGATCTCTGGCGCTGTAAGGCAGCAATTCTACCGCTGAGCTATCATGCCACACTTCTATCTTTTATCTTTTTCATTGAAAAAACCTTTGAACTATCTTTAATTCTTTGGAGAGCTTTGAACTATCTTTAATCAGATTTCATTGGACTTTATCCTGCACTACTCTTTATCCTGTATTTGTCTGTGCTTTGCCCAAAACCCTTTAACCCTTCCTATCCATGTACCTGTCCGAATGTCCTTTACACAGTTCACAGTCAACTTTGATCTCAGTTTAGGGTTAGCGGTGGGCATAAGCAACTCACCTAATTAAAGAGTCCCAGGATAATGGGATCTACTGTACCTGGATAAATATGAATTGGAGGTGCAAGGTGGTGTAAATATTCGCAAACAGCTCATCATTGTTTCACATTATGAAGAAAATAACATCCAAAAGTAAACCATTATTAACATTACTTCCTAATCATATAAGATTTAATCCATAATTTTACTTCGGAGTCACGTTAGTGACTACGTGAAGAAGACCCGTCAGGGCGCATGCGCATCATTACGTCGGTCGCATTGGCGCACGGACAGCGGGAGGGCAGAGCTCCTCCCGTGGTAAGTACTTTTAGAGTGATTTTAAAGAGTTTTAAAGCTCCAGCTAAGTGAGAAACTTAGCTGGAGTAAAACAGTTTCCTTTACTGTGGTGCTGTGCTCTGTGTTTTGTCACAGGCAGCACCATGGTGAAGACAAGCAGGGGAGGACAGAGCTCCTCCTGTAGCAAGTACTTTTAAAGTACTTTTATAGCTTTAAAGCTCCAGCTAAGTGGGAAACTGGAGGGAAAAGTTTCTTTTTTGTGGTGCTCTGTTTTTTTTTAATTATTACAGGCAGCACCATGATGAAGACGACCAGGGGGAGGGCAGCCGCAGGTAAAGCATAGGAGAGCCGCAGGAATGCGGTCTGTCAGCGGCTGCCTCGTACCCTTGCACAGTCGCCGACCGGGAGCAGGGCGACTTCAGACTGAGTGCTAAAAAACACCAAAGCCAACGCCTGTCGGGCGGCCCTCGGACTCAACTGAGTCGGGCCACAACGAGCCTGTACGGGGCTGGAGACGTTTTAAAACGGTTCTCCCAAATAGAGCACCTCATCCAGAGGTTGCTCCAGAAACGCACACTCCGGGGAGGAGTCGTGTGGGCGGTAGGCTGCAGAAAGACCACGCCGGCAGCACCTGGTAGAGGGCTGCTTAAAGCACCCTCATGCATGAGGTGAGTGCAGAGGGTCAGCTAAGTTCTGACCCCGACTCTGACGGAGACTTGGAAGTTAGCGAAGAACGGCCGTTGTCAGAGGTCCATTCTCTGGCAGCACGATTCGCTGTCCCGTCAGAGTATGGAATGCCACTGGGAAAGCGAAGACGGCCATTGTCAGAGGTCCCATCTCTGGCAGTACGATTCGCTGTCCAGTCAGTCTGGAATCACCAAGAGACGGGGTAACTGCGAGTTGCTGAAGGTGCCAGCAGTGAACCAGGTGATATGGAGCCAGACGGGCGTGGGCGTGCAGTGCCCAGGAGATGAAGCTGCAGAGAATCCTGAAATTACTTGGCTCAGGAATCACGGCATTCGTGAGAACGGTGGATGGAGGGCATGTGTCGGAGACGCAGCAAGAGGTACTATGGTTGCTTTGTAGCACCCATTTTTTAGATAAATTGTCTCGGGGAAAGTGCCATTGGGCCCACCATTAATTCCAAGATTGCAGTATTGATCCAGCCTAGCAACATACAGCTGGCCAACCTACTCTTCGGAGAGGACCTCGGCAAAAGTGTCAAGGACATGGATGACGAGGCAAAGACGGTGGGCTTGATCAAGCCACCCGCAGTCGGCAAATTTCCAAAAAAGAAAGTACCCCGACAAACGGAGCGGGAACATGGTCAAACATTGGCTTTCCCGCCAAGGAGCCGGGGACAACGTCATCCACCAGGTACCAAGGAGATAGGTGGGCCTGGTTCTCAGGTGCACATATCAAATGTGACACAACTTAAATCTGGGGTACAATACATCTGTTTCTGGGATGAATGGAAGCAAATTACCTTAGCTCTGTTTATACAGAGTGTTATTCAAAGGTTTTGAATGGATTTCAATCCAAATTGCGATTTGCACATTCAGCATGTTCTTGGGAGAACTATTCAGTTTTCATTAACAGAACAGATGGATGTTCAGACTGCGCTTGCAAGCTTATGAGATAAATGTGTAATGGTAAAGTTGGTTCACCAACCCCATCAATTTGTGTCTAATATGTTCCCAGGCCAAAAAAGGATGGGGGATGTAGTACAGACATTGTAAGATGGAATTGTCACTGCCAAGCAACTGGGTCAAGAGGATGCCATATGGCGACTATAGACCTTAAAGACGTGCATTACTCAATGTCTGTTTATTTGCAGGATAAGGATATTTGAAATTCACCTGGATGGATCAACTATGGCAACAAAATTGTTAAAACCTATAATAGGCATGCTGAGAGGCCAGGGTCAGGTGCTCATGGCTTATCTCGATGATATCTTGATTACAGGGGTATCCAAGAGAACAGCTGAAGTAACAGGTGATAGTTGTTTTACTTTGGAGTCACGTGAGTGACTACGTGAAGAACCCCACCAGTGCGCCTGCGCGTCATTACGTCAGATGCCTTGACGCAAACGGACGTTTGTGGATTTGTAGTTTTTAGTGGATTTGTAGTTTTTCAACTACAAGGTAAGTAGAAACTTTTTTCATGTACTTCCAGGTCCGTTTACTGTGGGTCTGTGGAGATTTTTTCCACAGACGCCATGGAAAAAACGGGCAGGGGGAAGACGCGACAGAAAGTCGGGAGGCTGCGGGTAGCGACCAACCGCCTCTAACCCCGGTACAGTCACCAGCGGTGAGCATAGCGACTGTGGACCTGGGGCTGGTTAAAACACAGTCAGCGCCTGTCGGGCGAAAGGCGAAGTTTAAATCCAAACGGCCCATGGAGGAGGAGTCCCAGGCAATGGAAGTAGCTCCAGGGCTAGATACTGCTTTTGAGCGTATTGCCCAAATAGAAAGCCTTATACATAGGCTGTTGGAGCGAAGCACACTCAGGGAGGAGTGTACTGAAATCCAAGCTGCTGGAAGCAGCTCAACAGCTCCTGGTACAGGGCTGATGGAATGCACCCTCAGGGATGAGGAGCGTGCCACGGGTCATGAGAGTTCAGACCCCGACTCTGACGGTGAGGCTGTACAAGGCGAAGAATGGCAGCTGGCAGAGATTCCACCACTGGCAGTATGATTCGCTGCCTCATCAGGGTCAGGAGAGCCATTAGGAGAAGAATTGGCCTCCCTAATAAATTACTTGGTTTCCCATCAGCTGGAACAACAGGAGATGGATGAGACTGCAAGAAAGCATGAGACCCCAAGTAACTGTGTGTTGCTGAAAGCACCAGCAGTGAAGCAAATCATCTGGAATCAGTTGAGTATGACTATGAGAACTCAAGAATTAAAATTGCCGAGAATATTAAAGCTGCTGGGTTCTGGAATAAATGCTTTTGCCAGAATAGCGGATAAAAGCCAAGAGATGACGGAGTTGCATCAGGAAGCACTGGGGTTGCTATGCAGCACCCACTTCGAGATCAATTGTCTGAGGAAAGGTGCTATACGGCCTACTATGAATCCAAAATTCGCAGCAATCTGCAAACCAAGTAATATACAATTACCCAACTTACTCTTTGGAGAGGATCTCGGGAGACGTATTAAAGAGTTGCAAGATGAAGCAAAAACAGGATTGATGAAAACATCAATGTTTGTAAAGTCTGTAAAGAGGAAGTATCCTTTCAGACGTCATACGGATCCTGGACCAAGTCGCTCATCAACGCAGGGACGTTGCTGGCGGCCTGCAGCGGGAGCAAGAAGCAGTGGGGGTGCTTCCGGGAGAACCCAGGGATCTCAGGGTACTCAAATGACGCAAGAGGTAGGTTGACCTGGTTCTCATGGGAACATACTAACCGGATTAAGTCCAAAAGTTGGAGGCAGATTACGTCTCTTCTATAACAATTGGAAGAAGATTACTTCAGATGTGGTAATTCTGAATAGTATACAAGGATTTCGAATTGAATTCAATCCAAATTATGATTTGCCTGTCCAGCATGTTCCTAGCAGAACTCTCCACTTTGCACAAAAAGAAGTGATGGAGGTTCAAGCTGCACTTGAAACCCTATATATAAAAGGTGCTATTGAAGAATCAGTCTACCAAATTCACCAATTTGTGTCAAATATATTCCCTCGATCAAAAAAGGATGGAGGATGTAGGATTATTCTAGACTTGACAAGTCTGAATCCTGTTGTTCAATTTAGACATTTTAAAATGGAGACATTTGTGGTAGCCAAACAACTTATTTCAGAAGTATGTTATATGGCAACTATAGATTTAAAAGATGCATATTATTCAGTGTCTGTTCACTCGGAAGATAGGAAGTATCTTAAATTTACATGGATGAACCAGTTATGGCAGTTCAAAGCCCTGCCTAATGGGTTAACGTCCGCTCCCAGAATATTTACAAAATTGTTAAAACCAATTCTGGGGTTGCTAAGAAGCCAGGGGCATGTACAAATGGCATACTTGGATGATGTCCTGATTATAGGAAGGACAAAACAGTCAACAGAAGCATCTGTTGCAGTTGTGAAATCAACTTTTGAAAGTTTGGGGTTTCTAATTCATCCAAAGAAATCAAGGTTAACACCATGGACCTCAATTGATTATTTGGGGTTCACAATTGATTCTGTCCAAATGAAAATTACTTTGCCCAGGGAAAAAAGGGTGGAGTTGATTAAAGATTGCAGTAATCTGTTAAACGAGCAAAAACTCTCAATCAGACAGGTGGCTCGAGTACTGGGAAAATTAGTAGCAGCATTCCCAGCAGTCCAATACGGACCATTACATTATCAACAGCTGCAGAGAGTTAAAGAACAGGCACAAAGAATGCATGCTGGTCATTTTGATAGAACCATGCAACTAACAACAAATGCTGTTTCTGATCTGCAGTGGTGGATTCTACATTTCTCAAGCAGTTCCAGCAAAGTGCTGATTGAACAACCTTCCATGATATTACAAACTGATGCCAGTGCACTAGGATGGGGTGCAACTGACTTAGCATCTAGCTGCGGAGGCAGATGGAATCAGGAAGAGTCATTGTTACTGCAGACATGGGGAGTTAACTATTTGGAGCTTTTAGGATGTTTCTGTGGACTCCAAGCTTACTGTTCTAACACAACTAATAGGCATGTTCAAGTTCAAATTGATAACACAACAGCAGTTGCCTATATTAATCATATGGGTGGAATCAAGTCGGTGTCATGTGACAAAATGGCTAATCAAATTTGGTCTTGGTGTATTGAAAAGAACATTTGGATTTCAGCTATCTATCTACCAGGTAAAATGAACACGATAGCAGACACCAGGTCACGAAAGTTCCATGATAATAAAGAATGGATGTTGAATCGAGAGGTATTCAATGACATAGTAATCAGATTTAGAATGCCAGACATTGACTTGTTCGCATCTAGACTGAATCATCAGCTATCGAGATATGTCTCATGGGAACCAGATCCAGGAGCAGTGGCGATTGATGCTTTCTCGCTATATTGGGGTGGTATGTTTTCATATATATTTCCACCTTTCTGCCTCATAAGCCGATGTTTGCTTAAAATCAGGCAAGATGCTGCTTGAGGGGTATTAGTAGTACCAGATTGGCCTACACAGCCATGGTATCCGTTGATATTAGAATTAACAATACAAATGTTGATGAAAGTCCCAAAAAGGAGTAATTTATTGCTGCACCCTGTAACAGGGGAACAACATCCATTATATGATCGTTTGGATTTGTTGATTTGCAGGTTTTAAGGCCTTTTCTGAGGCGAGGACTGTCTGAGCGTACTGTGGACATGCTTACGGCAGCCTGGAGGAAGAGCACTCAAAAACAGTACCTTTCTTATATTAAGAAATGGGAAGAGTTCTGTGTACAAAAGAATGTGGAATATAGTACTGCACATATTTCAAATGTTTTAGAATTTCTGTCAAAACTTTATTATGATGAAGGTTTGAGTTATAGTGCAATTAATTCAGCCAGGAGTGCATTGTCCTCTTATTTGGTTCTGGATTCAGAAAGAAACCCAATTGGGTCACACCCACTTGTTTCCAGACTAATGAAAGGAATCTTTAATTCCAAACCTCTGAAACCTAGGTACATGACAATCTGGGATGTAAGTGTGGAGCTGAAACTACTTCGTGAATGGTCACCAAGTGTGTCTTTACCTTTGACAAAGCTCAGTATGACTTCCGGTGGCGTCATGTTAGACTAACAGACGTGCACCCAGCTCCTCTCCCGAAATATTTCACGATTTATCGTGTAAAACGGGTTCGAAAATCGGGATTGTTTTTAAAAACCTTACCGGAGCTTCTGGTTACCGCGCTGATGACGTCATCGTTAAACGCGATGTTTTAAACGGTGGTTTGAAGCCCTTTAAATGAGTAAATTGACTCCAGCTGTGAGCCCTCAGAGAGCTGTGAATAAGCTGTCGAAAAAGTTCGAAACAGAAGTTACCTCTGAAGTCTCTGAAGTGGCTGCAGAAATGGATACAAGATCTAAGAAAGACTTTGAGGACTTGAAGAAATCAATGAAAAATTTGAAAGATGAGATCTCGGATAATAGGGTGGAAGATAAGAAGGAAATGAAGGAAAATTCGGTAAAAATGATGGAAGGAATGGAGAAGATGATGAAGGATTTAAATGCTGGTAACCAGAAGAATATGACGGATTTACTGGACACTATGAATAAACAAATTGATGAGGTGAAAGATGGACTATCAGAGAAAATGGATAAGATGGATGTAATTACTACGGATAAGTTCACGGCTGTACTTGAAACAGTAGCTGCAAGTATGCACACAATTACGGAATTGGAGAAAAATACGGCTCGACTGGTTGAAGACATGGCGAAATTGAGGCAAGAACATGAGCAAATGAGGCGAGAAAACGAACAAGCATCACTACAAATGGGGACTCAATTAGAGAAAGTCTCATTCAAATGCCTGGACCTGGAAGCTCGTTCTAGACGCCAGAATTTGAGAATTCTTGGTGTTTCAGAGGGGGCAGAAGGGGAACAGGTACGTGAATTTGCCATGGGCTTGTTGAAACAACTGTTGAATCTTCCCAAGGAACCGAAAATCGAAGTGGCTCATCGTGTCCCAAGATTTGGAAAAAGATTTGATGCGGGAAAAGCTTATCCACGACATATTATAGTGAAATTTTGAGATACTGCAGAACTGGAATACGTTATGACTAAAATCAAATATGGTGTACAATTACGGCTGGACAAGGACACTATTAAGATATTCAGGGACTACCCACATGAAATTGTGCAAAAAAGAAACAAATTTGATAAGGTTAAAGATCTTTTAAGAGGGAGAGAAGGGGTCAGATTTGGGGTTTTTTATCCCGCGAAAATGCGTATTTCTTTTAATGGTCTTGAAAAGTCATTTGTTAAGCCTGAAGACGCTTTCAAATATGCCCAATCGATTGTTGAAAAACAGAAATAAAAGGGAGCTTTGGCAGATCCGAATAATTCTCAGCTATGTTTTGTCTGGGGATAGTTACATTGTTATCTCTGGAATGTTGAAGCAAGGACATTTTTTGTTCAAAACGTGTAAACAACTTTATAGCTGGATATGAATTAGAAAATAATTGCTTATTGATTAAAATGTTATAACCAATTGTAAGAACTTATCCTATTAACAACTTTAAAAGTTATGCAGGTTAGATTAGAATACTAACAAAAAAAACAAAAAAATAATGAACTAACATACTAATATGAATTTTTAATAAATTGTAACCTTGTCTATAAGCGGGAGGAGGGGATGAGAAACGAGCTCCTGGCTTATGTCCAGGAGCACGTCTCGTTAACCCCTTCAACCAACAGCTGATTCTTATTGAAATCAAAAATATTGGTTTAATAATTAAACTCTGATATATATATATGTTATAAGGAAATATCAGGGTAAAATTGTATTATATATCTGAATGTGAGGCCTCGTTTTAATATTTTAATATGTTATGATTAACTAAGAGAGCGGAGCGAGTTGAGCAACAACGCAATGGAAGTCAAAATAAGGTTTTTTCCCACCTACAGGTGGGTCACTCGCTACAGTGCCGACTATAGACACTGTAGCCTCACTTTTTTAGTTTTTTTTTTATCACATAAAATCACTTGTTTGTGTTTTGTGTTTAGTGATAAGAATAATATGGACATACCAACAAAAGTTAATAATTCAAAAACTCCCCCAATACCTAAAGACCTGGGATATGGACGCACCACAAGATTCAAAGGTACTATAATTATTCAAAATGCATGACACCACACAAAAGAACCTAGGAGGAATCTCATTTTGTAGTTGGAATATAAGAGGTATTAACGAACCTATCAAAAGGGGTAAGATATTAGCTCAGCTAAAAATGTATAATTCTGACATTACCTTCCTACAAGAAACACACCTAAAACCTCAGGACCAAGTTAGGCTGAGGGCGAAATGGATAGGTCAAACATACCACTCTTCATTCACTTCAAAATCTAGAGGCACGTCAATTATCATAAGAAAAGGTATACCATTTAAAGCAAAGAATATTATAACAGATATAGAAGGGAGATACCTAATAGTTAATGGAGAAATCCATGAAACTCCACTTACTTTGGTAAATATATATGCCCCTAACTTTGATAACCCCCACTTTTTCAATAAAATCTTCAATATAATTGCAGAGTCAAACTATCAAAATGTTATAATAGGCGGAGACTTTAACTGTGTTTTAGATCCGTACTTAGATAAATCAAGTCAAAAACAGAGAGGGAATATGAAATCGAAAACTGGGGAACTCCTCAATACCTACATAAATAACACTAATATAGCAGATGTTTGGAGAATTGTGAATCCAACTGGCAGGGAATATTCATTTTACTCAATGGTACATAAGACATACTCACGTATAGACTACTTTCTGCTGGATACAAAATTAATCCCCCAAACATCTAATGCAATATACCATACAAATTCAATTTCAGACCATTCTCCACTAACTTTCTTTTTAAAACTGGAAGGATTGTCTAAGAATAATTCATTCTGGAGATTTAACTCTCAAATTTTAAAAGATCCACAAGCGAGTATATATTTAAAAGAACAAATGGAGGTCTTTTTTCAAACAAATGATACTTCAGATATATCGCCTACTTTACTTTGGGAATCTTTTAAAGCATACATTAGGGGTATTATAATTTCATATCAAGCTTTTCAAAATAAAAAGAATAAGAATGAACAAAGACAGTTAGAAGAACTTATTAGACAAATGGATATAGATAATGCTAAAGATCCATCAATAGATAAACATAATAAAATAATAATTTTAAAATTTAAATTAAATAAATTATTATCTGCCAAACTTATAAGACTTTTTCAAATTACAAAACAAGAGCACTTTGAATTTGGGGATAAACCGCATAAACTTTTGGCTCGCCAGCTAAAAAAACGAGAAAAGGAACATACTATACCAAAGATCAAATCAGATAAAGGGGAATTATTAACAACACCGAAGGATATTAATAAAAGATTTGCGCAATTTTACGAGAATTTGGATACATCTAAAACGATAATTGATTCCAATAATATCACAAAGTTCTTGGATACCTGTAATCTTCCAAAGTTAGAGCTGAAGGAACAAGAGGAACTGGGTGCACAAATCTCAATTAAGGAATTAGAAGATACAATAAACTCACTAAAAAATGGAAAAACACCAGGCCCTGATGGATTTACTAATGAATTTTATAAAAGCTTTTATGATAAAATAATACCAAGATTACAAAAAATGTACCAATACGCTTTTAAAAAACGAATACTACCTGATACATTAGCGGAATCAACGATTACATTAATACCTAAGAAAAATAAGGATTTAGAAGAACCTGGCTCATATAGAGCTATAGCATTGTTAAACACAGATCAAAAAATATTAGCGAAAACATTAGCCAGAAGATTAAGTAAATACATTAGTAAATTAATAAACCCAGATCAGACAGGGTTTATCCCTAAGTGATACTCTTCTAATAATATGAGACGTCTACTCAACATAATGCACTCACACAAATCTGAAGATCAAGAATTATCAATTATTTCGCTGGATGCTGAAAAAGCATTTGATCAAGTAGAATGGAATTATATGGATAAAGTATTACAAAAATTTCAACTGGGAGAGAATTTTATTTTATGGTTTAAGTTACTATATAACAAACCTACAGCTAGAATACTTACTAATAACATATTATCCTCGAAATTTCAACTATCAAGGGGAAATAGACAAGGATGCTCATTATCACCACAGCTGTTTGCTCTCATTATTGAACCGCTAGCAGAAAAAATTAGAATACACCCTGATATTCATGGATATAATACTAAAGATTCATATAATAAAATATCTTTATACGCGGATGATATATTATTGTATATTACAAAACCTCAAATCACTATACCAAATATATTAAATTTAATTGAAGACTTCGGATCTTTTTCTGGATATAGAATAAATTGGAATAAAAGTGAAATTATGTCAATAAAACCGAAAGATTCAACACATCTTTTAAAATTCCCTTTTAAAATAGCTACAGAAAAATTTAAATATTTGGGAATCGAAATTACCAGAGCATATCAAGGTATGCTCAGGGCAAATTTTGACCCCCTACTTAATAAACTGAATACATTAATTAAATTCTGGAAAACGCTTCCGATGTCTTTAATAGGCCGAATAAACGCAATAAAAATGATCTTTTTACCACAAACTTTATACCTATTTCAATCAATTCCTATATACTTACCTAAGAAGTTTTTTTTAAAAACTCGACTCAGATATCACTAATTTTATATGGGACTATAAATCACATAGAATACAAAAAACCCATCTGAATAAATCTAAAGTATTGGGGGGTCTAGCACTACCTAATTTTATGTATTATTATTGGTCAGTAAATATTAAAAACATGATTCAACTGATGGATAACTCTGCCCAGCAAGTAGATTGTAATGGAGAAAGAGGATTGCTCCTCTAGAAACATTGGAGCGATCCTCCTCTCTCCAATGAAATTGAATAACATAAACTATAATAAGAACCCAATTATTCATAGTACAATCCGTATTTGGAAACAAATAAAACAAAATTTAAAATTAAGAAACTTATCACTTTTATTACCTATAGTCAATAACCCTTCGTTTAGTCCTTCTATTATAGATAAAGCTTATACACAATGGGATAGACTAGGAATTAAAACGCTTGGTGACTTGTATGAAACTGGAAAATTACTTTCATTTCAACAATTACAAATAAAATATAAACTCGGAAATAATCAATATTTTAAATACTTTCAAATATGCGACTATTTGAAAAAATATATAAAAGATCATCATAATAACCCAGCAGATGTACTGGACGAGGCAATGCAGATAAAAGCGGAATCAGCAAACTTAATATCATATTTGTACAATATTATCTTAAATGCACAAATACCATCTACGGAGGGTATCAGAAGAGACTGGGAACAAGAGTTAGCTATTAAAATTTCAAAGGAAAGTTGGAATGAATACTTATTAAAAGTGCATAAATGCTCGATTAATGTAAGACACACTTTAATACAATTTAAAATTTTACATAGATTATATTATTCGAAAACTAAAATTCATAAAATTTTCCCAAACGTATCATCTATTTGTGATAAATGTCAATCCCAAGAAGCAACTATAGCGCACTCATTTGTCTTCTGTACAAAAATTCCAAAATTTTGGAATGAAATTTTTGAAATCTTTACAAAGTTATTTAAAACAAGACTGATACCCAAAGCAGAATGGATTATCTTCGGAATAACGGAAGATGATCCAGAACTAAATGTGTTTCAAAAGAAATTAATGGATTATGGGTTAATAACTGGAAAAAAGCTAATTCTAAAATTTTGGAAGAAGGCTCCAATACCAACTATAAATATGTGGATTTCAAATATGTTTGAAACATTACACCTTGAAGAGATAAGACTCCTCCTAGCAGGTAAACCAGATCACTTCCACCTGATGTGGTCTGCATTTATAGAATTATTACAAACATAGGGTGCAAAAGTACTTTAAAAAAAAAAAAAAAATTGAGGTCGGGTAAGGGGGGATGATAGTTGAAGAGTTGGTATGTCCTATTTACGTGATGCTCAAAAAAAAAAACATTTGTTTCTCTTTTTTTCTCTTTCTCTTTTATTTTCTTAGGGCCTATTTCTTAACTCTCTTTCTTTTTGTTTTTAATTTCGCTCTTATAGGGTCTTCGTCCTTTTTTGTTGTTACATTTTCTACACTTTTCTACACTTGCACTTTTTCCTTCACTTTCTTCTCTCTTTCAATCTTTTCTTTCTCTAGTGTAAAAAAATAAATAAAGGGAGTACATTAATTGTAAGAAGATATAAATGACGAGTATTAATGTATGTGGTTGTAATGTAATGTACTTCTAATAAATAAAAATTAAAAAAAAAAAAGACAAAGCTCAGTATGAAAGTAGTCATGCTTATGGCATTAGTGACAGCACAACGAGTGCAAACACTTGGAAAATTACAAATAGACAGGATGGAAGTAACTGAAGACAAGGTTACATTCTATATCTATGACCTACTAAAGCAAAGTAGGCCAGGTGTGACAGGATTTAAAATTGTGCTAGCAGCATATCCAAATGATCCTTGTCTCTGTGTTAAGACATATTTGTTACAATACATTGAGGTCACAAAGGGCTTGAGAAATACGGAAACTGGGTTGTTGATCACACACAAGAAACCACACAAGAGAGTTTCAGTACAGACTATTTCCAGATGGATAAAAGAAGTCTTAACAGCTGCTGGTATTAACACTGATGTTTTTACGTCTCACTCGACTAGGGCAGCAGCAAAGTCGCCGGCCAGGGCGAAAGACGTTCCCATCGACCATATCCCCGCAGCCGCCGGGTGGTCCAATGAGTTGATGTTTCAACATTTTTACCATCGGCCTATTGTTAATGCGGGGTTGTTTGCAGAAACTATTTTAAGTTCTGTGTAAATTCCTCTGGTTTAAAGGGGATCTGATTAATTTCATTATTAAAATGAATTACTGCATTTGTGGTACAAATGTTATTATGAATGCATGATTGATTATTCTCGTTCCGAGTCAATCAATGCAGTGAGAAGCCGGGATTGATCTACGGCATGAAATCACAAAGCTTTAGATTCTTCACGTAGTCACTCACGTGACTCCGAAGTAAAATAGTAAGATTAAACGAGAACTTACTTAAGTTTGAAGTTTGATCTTTATTTTATGAGGAGTTACGTAAGTGATTACGTGTCCACCACGGCCCAACCCTCTATCATAAAGGTCAGATGGAAGTTCTTGTATTGCTCGTTTTATTATGATACTATATTACTTCGCTTGTTGTTTTTTGTGATTTCACACCGCTGCTTTGACGATTGACGCACAGGCGCACTGGCGGGGTTCTTCACGTAATCACTTACGTAGCTCCTCATAAAATAAAGATCAAACTTCAAACTTAGGTAATTTCTCGTTTAATCTTACTATTAAATCCAATTTTCAAAGATTGGGCATTATTCATCCAGAGGAATCCAAATTAACACCTATTTAGTCACAATTGATTCAATTAAGTGACTCTGCCCAGGGAAAAAAGGGTAGAGCTAATTGTCAGGTGTATCAAGCTAATGGAGGCATTAAGGATACATTCGGGTCATTATAATAGACCTATGCATTTATCAGTAAACGCTATTTCTGATTTGCAATGGTGGATTCACCATGTGTCCAGAAGTTATAGCAAGGTAATGCTTGAACAGCATTCCATGATTTTGCAGATGAATGTCAGTGCACTCGGGTGGGGTGTCACAGATACGAGTTTCAGCTCTGGAGGCAGATGGACTGAGCAAGAGTCATCGCTTCTGCAGACATGGGCAATTAACTATTAAGAGGCTTATTGCTCTAACAAATGTAATCTGCATGTTCAGTTTTCAGATTGACAATACTACGCAAGTGGCATATATATTAATCACATCGGTGGAATCAAGTCGGTATTTTGTGACAGATTGGCTGATCAAATTTGGGCCTGGTGCATTGAAAAAGATATTTCAGCTATTTATCTACCAGGTAGATTCTACATAGTAGCAGACGCCAAGTCACGAAAGTTCCATGACAACATAGATTGGATGTTGAACCAGGAGGTGTTCAATAATATAGTACTTATATATGAATGCCAGATATCGATTTGTTTTGCATCAAGGTTCAACCATCGGCAGCCTAAATAGGTTTCATGGGAACCAGACCAGGTGGCAGTTGCAATTGATACTTTGACGTTACATTGGGGTGGTATGTTTTATATATTTTCCTACCATTTTGCCTAATAGGTCGGAGTCTGCAAGAAATCAAGCAGGATGCCGCTTTGGGGGTGCTTGTAATACCTAATTGGCCGAATCAAGAATGGTTCCCTTTGATGTTACAGTTAGGGATCCAACCTCTTTTTGGTGGTTCCCAAGCGTAGGAATTGACTGGAGCATCCGCTAACACGGGAAAGTCATCTGTTATGTGATAGTATTGACTTGTTAATTTGCAGGTTTTAAGAAGGCCATACCTGGAGCAAGGATTGTCTGGGTGAACGGTGGACATGCTCACTGTAGCCTGGAGAAAGAGTACTCAAAAAGAGTATATTACTTATGTAAAAAATTTTTTTTTTAAATGGGAGCAATATTGTGTACAAAATAATATTGACTATAGTACTGCAGGTATTGTGGATATTTTAGAGTTCCTGTTGACACTCTACGATGATGAGGGGCTCAGTTATAGCACCATTAATACAGATTTAAGTGCTTTGTCCTCATATGGTTTTGATGGGGTCAGGAAAGATCCTATTGGGTTTCATCATATGGATTGATAAAAGGAATTTCAACTCTAAACCTCCTAAACCCAGGTATATGACGATCTGGGATGTAAGTGTGTTCCTCAAGATGCTTCGACAGTAGGTTCCTGTCATGTCTCTGAATTTGCCAAACTAATCATGAAAGTGATTATGCTCATGGCATTGGTTCAGCATAGCAAGTGCAAAGTTTGCAAAAGCTTCTGCTAGACAGGATGAAAGTTGCTGAAGAGAATTTTATGTTATATATTTGCGTCCTGCTCAAACAGAGCAGGCCAGGTGTCACAGGTTTGTTAAAATTGTTTCAGCATAATCCACTGATCCATGTTTATGTGTAATGGCACATTTATTTTCATTATATTGAAGCTATAAAGACCTTAAGAAATGTGGAAACAGCATTGTTTATTAGTTACATGTAGCCACATAGGAGAATGTCACTGCAGCCTATGTCAAGGTGGTTTAAAGCAAATGTTGATTCAGGCAGGTATTAACACTGAAGTGTATATATCCTTTTCCACTAGTGCAGCAGCAACGTCGTCGGCTAGGGCGATGGATGTTCACATCGGCCATATTCTTACAGGTGCCTGGTGGTCAAATGAATTGTTTTTTTTAATTTTACTATCGGCTGATTGCCGATCGGCGAGAGGCTGTTTGCAAATTCAGGATTAAGTCCTGTTTTGTTTCCCCTGGGATAGGAGGGTTACTGGTTGTTTTGATTATTCAAATCAATTGTTACTGCATGATATTCACATTTCATGTTTAACACATTATTGATTGTTTCTCATCGAAAGTCAATCAATGCAGTGTGAAGCCGGGATTTGGATCTGCGGCATAAAATCACAGAGCTTTGAACCCTTCACGTAGTCACTAACGTGACTCCGAAGTAAAATAGTAAGATTAAACGAGAACTTACCAAGTTTGAAGTTTGATCTTTATTTTATGAGGAGTTACGTTGGTGATTACGTGCCCGCCACGCCCAACCCTCTCTCATAAAAAAGGTCATATGGTAGTTCTCATGTTGCTCATCTTAATATTTTACTTCAAATATTGAGTTATCTGTGATTTCATACCGCTGCTTTGAAGATTGACGCGCATGCGCCCTGATGGGTCTTCTTCACGTAATCACCAACGTAACTCCTCTTAAAATAAAGATCAAACTTCAAACTTGGTAAGTTCTCGTTTAATCTTACTACTAAATTTATTTTAATTACAAAATCAATTACCTCTTCCTTAAACATCATAACAGAGTGAAAATCTGTATTCATAACCAATCAATTTCAGGAACAAATCATAACATGGGCATTCCACCTACTATTTGCAAACAACTGAAACAAACATATTTTGGATTTTAGGAGACTGAAATATATGCTTTTTATTTGTCCAAAATTCCATCCTATCTCAGTTATTGAAGGCTGGAAGATTGTAGAATTTCTTTGATTTGAAAGCTTTTCTTTATAATTAACATGTGGTTATTATAATTCATGAATTAATCAGTCTTGAACTAAAACTATTTAAGGGAAAGTAGATATTACATTAATCATTCCTCTCATAATGCCAATGGCTTTTTATCACTAGACTTTTCCTTCTCTCAATTCTGGGTTTGTTGTAGATTAATCAATTGTATCTAATTGGTTAGAGTAAACAACAACAGCTTGAGGGGTGTTGGAGGTAGGTACACCACAACATTCAAGAAATATCCTAATGAGTATTTGAATATCCAAGAATAGAAAGCTATGGACCAAGTAATGAGAAATAGATTCAACAAGATGGAGACCAACAGCCTTCTGGGAGATTTTCTAGTGCTATTTGTAAGGGTTTAAATGGAATTGGCAGAGGAACAGCCTCTATACTGAAGGATGTACTGGGTGCAGAGGAGATTTACAAGAATGATCCCAAGAATGAATGGATTAACATATGATGAGCATATGACGTCCTGTACTCGCTGGAGTTTAGAAGAATGAGGGGGGACCTCATTGAAACGTACTGAATATTGAAAGGCTTGGATAGAGTGGATGTGGAGAGGATGTTTCCACTAGTCTATACTAAACATGATGCCAAGGTAAACTAATCTCATCTCCGACTAGAGGTCATAGCCTCAGAATTAAAGGACGTTCCTTTAGGAAGGAGATGAGGAGGAATGTCTTTAGTCAGAGGGTGGTGAATCTGTGGAATTCTTTGCCACAGATGCCCATGGAGGCCAAGTCAATGGATATTTTAAAGGCAGAGATAGAAAAATTCCTGATTAGTACGGGTGTCAGAGGTTATGGGGAAAAGACAGGAGAATGGGGTTAGGAGGGAGGGATAGATCAGCTATGATTGAATGGCAGAGTAGACTTGATGGGCCGAATGGTCTAATTCTGCTCCAATCACATGACCTTATGAACTTCTGAACAGAGCTCAGAGTGGTTGTGCAGAAGAGAGGTATAAGCACCTACAAGACTAAAAGTTAATAAATCTAGCTGGCAGTGCAAGCTGGTCAGTGAACATTAATGGAATCCAAAGCCAAATTGCTTCTTAATGTAGAGTATAACTAGTGAAGTAGTTTACCTCAAATCTTACACAAACGTAGCTGTCTATGAAATTATTGCCATTACTCAGACATGGTTGAAGGATGTCAGGACTGGCAACTCAGTATCCCACATTGTAGAATTTTCAGACAAGGCAATTAGGAGTGAAAGGGGAGGAAACATTGCATTATTAGTCACAGATTGCCTTACTTTAGTATTGAAGGAAGCTATCCCTATGAGACTTTTCAAATGAGGCAATACAGGTAGAGATTAGAAACAGAAAAGGTGTTGTCACTTTGCTGAGCATGAATTGCAGACTTTCCAAAAGTCAACAGGAGATAGAGGAATAGATATCAGGCAGATATCAGAGAGATGCAAAAAAAAAAATAGGGTTATCATACTGGGGAATGTACATTTCCCAAATAATAAATAGGATTGCCTTAGCCTTAAAACCTTAGAGGGGGCAGAATTTTTGAATTGTGCGCAGAAAAGCTTTTGATGCAGTGTGGAGGTAGAACTCCAAGGGAAGGAACATTGTTGGACCTTGGGGAATATAGCTGGTCAAGTAGAGGGAGTATTGATAGGAACACATTTTTCTTAGCAGTGTCCATAAGTCTGCAGGTTTTAAAGTGGTTATGGAAAAGGATAGGGATAGACCAGTAATTAAGGTTTTAAATTGGAATAAGCATAAGGAAGGATCCTGAAAGTTAGGGTGGGATCATTTACTGTACTCGTAGGTAAGGCTACATCTGCACAGTTGGAAGCATTCAAAGGAGACATATAGTTTTCAAGGCTAACATTCCTTTAAGGGTAATCAATTTCCCTCTTGGAATAAATAAAGTACTATCGTATCATATCGTACCGTAAAAGCCAGAGATAACAGAAAGCATTACAGCATAGAGAGTTTCAGACAGAGAGCTGTGAGTCTGTGGAATTCTCTGCCTCAGAGGGCGGTGGAGGCCGGTTCTCTGGATACTTTCAAGAGAGAGCTAGATAGGGCACTTAAAGATAGCGGAGTCAGGGGATATGGGGAGAAGGCAGGAACGGGGTACTGATTGTGGATGATCAGCCATGATCACATTGAATGGCGGTGCTGGCTCGAAGGGCCAAATGGCCTACTCCTGCATCTATTGTCTATTGTCTATTGTCATAGAAATATGCCCTTTGATCCACAATATCTGTGCATGGTGCCAAGGTAAACTAATCTCATCTGCCTGCAGATGATCCATATTCTTTCATTCCCTGCATATCCATTTACCTATCTAAAATCCTCTTGAATGCCACTATCCTATATGCCTGCACCACCATCCCTAGAGTGCTTACCAGGCACCCACCACCCTTTGTGCAAAATAAATTGCTCCGCCCATCTCTTTTAAATATTCAATATCTGAATTTAAAGCTATGTCCTCAAGTCTTTGACATTTCCACCCTGGGGAAAAAGGTTCTGAACCTAATTGTGCATTTCACAATGTTATATACTGGGTACTTCTATCAGGGTTCTCTCAGCCTCAAATGCCACAGCAAGAATAATCCAAGTTTTCCCGATCTATCCTTGTAATTAATGCCCTCTAATCCTGACAGCATTCTGGTAAATCTTCTGCACCCTCTCCAAAGCCTCCACATCCTTCCTTTAATGGGGTGACAAGAGCTTCACACAATACTCCAAATGCGGTGTATCCAAGCCATAAAACATGACTTCCTGATGTTTATACTCTATGGTTCAACCAACAAAGGCAGGCATGCCATATGTATTCTTTAGTACTCTAGACTTTAGACTTCAAATTTTAGATATACAGCGTGGAAACAGGCCTTTCGGCCTACCGAGTCCATGCCGACGAACGATTACCTCGTACACTAACACTATCCTACACACTAGGGACAATTTTACTGAAGCCATTTTTATCCTACAAACCTGTGCGGGGGTGGGAGGAAACCAGAGCATCTGGAGAAAACCTTCCTGGTCACAGGGAGAATGTACAAACTTCAAACAGACAGCACCCATAGTCAGGATCGAACCCGGGTCTCTGGCACTGTAAGGCAGCTACTCTACCGCAGTGCCACTGTGCTGCCCTATCTACTTGTGTTGCCTCTTTCAGGGAACTATGGACAGACCCCAAGATCCCTCTGTACATCAATGTTGTTTAGTGACTTGCCATTACTGTATACTTTCCCATTACATTCAACCTCTCAAAATGGAACATCTCACACTTGCAAGCATCGGGAACCCTGAAGGTTGAGGAATATGGGGGATAGATTAAGAGAAAAAAGAAAGCATATAACAGGTAGTGACTAGAGAGATCTTTCATGAGTACAAAAAGTGCAGAGAGGCACATTCAGTCATGAGAGTTAAGAATAGGGTGGCACAGTGGCGCAGCGGTAGAGTTGCAACTTTGCAATGCCAGGACCCGGATTTGATCCTAACTATGGGCACTGCTGCTACGGGGTTTGTACATTCTCCCTGTGACTGCGCATATTTTCTCCAGGTGCCCTGGTTTCCTCCCACATTCCAAAGACATGCAGGGTTGTGGGTTAATTGGCTTTTAGTTTACTTTTGTTTATTTTCACATGCTTTTGTTGGGTGCTAACCAGTCAGTGCAAAGACAATAATACATGATTATAATCGAGCCATTCACAGCATCCAGATACATGATAAGGGAATAATGTTTAGTGCTAGATAAAGCCGTTAAAGATAATCTGAGAGTCACCAGTGAGGTAGATAGTAGTTCAGGACTGCTCTCTAGTTGCGGTAGGATGGTTCAATTGCCTGTTGGCTTCTGTAATTCATCCCAAGTGTGTAGAATAGGACTAGTGTACAGGTGATCATTGGTCGGCGGGCCAAAGGACCAGTTTCCATGCTGTATCTCTAAAAAATCTAAATGCTTATTTGTCAACTACATTGGACATGAACCAAAAGAATGATATTCTTACTTATTGCAGTTTTGCAGGCACTTAGGATGCTCTAATAACATATATATCTATATAACTAAAAGCCTCATCTTGACCACTTCCTGACTGCGCTGTATATTGATTTTAGAGAAAACGCTACCCTATAACGCTATGACTTTTGGCCATCTTACTCACAGTCCTCCTCCGCTGAGGCAGCCCCGAAGATTTTTCTGATCGATGAAAAATTAAAAAAATTATGTTTAAATCTTTTTGTGATCAGCTGATTGGTCCTCTCGCCTGTCAATCACCATGATGAAGGTAACGCCCCTTCCGGGGGAGCAGGTCTATAAAACCCCGGATGCCTGGACATGTCAGTCACTCTGGAAGATCACGAGGGAGGGGCCACAACTGTGATTCTAAGCTGTGAATCAACTGAACTGTGAGTCTGCAATGTACTTGCAATAAATGATTTGTTCGCCCTTAATGACAATGCAATGTTGTTTGACCTGGACTGTGCTTGAGACTGCAATGCAAAATGGAAATGAAATGACAATGCCATCAGTTGTTTGACCTGCCCTGTGCTTGAAACGTCAATGCAAAATGGAAATGAATGACAATGGCATGAGTTGTTTGGCCTGCCCTGTGCTTGAAATGGCAATGCAAAATGGAAATTCACTGAGTGCAATGCAAAATGAATGTCAATGCAAAATGGAAATAGAATTTCACTGAGATTTCACTCAGATTTTTTTTTAAAGAATTGGTGGAGAGGTAGAATATTGCATTGGGAGACGAGCCCTCCCATGTGAACATGGGACCCAATGGGTCCCATTTAGTCTAGTATATATCTATATCACTAAAAGTCTCATCTTGACCACTTCCTGTCTGCGCTGTATATTGATTTTAGAAAAATGCTACCATATATCCCTCTGATGTTTGGCCATCTTACTCACAGTCCTCCTCTGCTGAGGCAGCCCCGAGGATTTTTCCGATCGATGAAAAATAAAAAAGTTATGAGTGTTTAAATTTTGTTGAGATCAGCTGATTGGTCCTCTCGCCGTTCAATCACCACGATGAAGGTAACACCCTTTCCGGGGGGGGGGCAGGACTATAAAACCCTGGATGCCTGGACGTGTCAGTCACTCTGGAAGATCATGAGGGAGAGTCCACAACTGTGATTCTAAGCTGTGAATCAACTGAACTGTGAGTCTGCAATCTACTTGCAATTAATGATTTGTTAGCCCTTAATGACAATGCAATGAGTTATTTGGCAATTTGGTGACCTGCACTCTGCTTGAAATGCTATGAAATTGAATTTGGTGGCCTGCACTCTGCTTGAAATGCTATGAAATTGAATTTGATGGCTTGCACTCTGCTTGAAATGCTATGAAATTAAATTTGGTGGCCTGCACTCTGCTTGAAATGCTATGAAATTGAATTTGGTGGCCTGCACTCTGCTTGAAATGCTATGAAATTGAATTTGGTGGCCTGCACTCTGCTTGAAATGCTATGAAATTGAATTTGGTGGCCTGCACTCTGCTGGAAATGCTATGAAATTGAATTTGGTGGCCTGCACGGCTTGAAATGCTATGAAATTGAATTTGGTGCCTTGCACTCTGCTTGAAATGGAATTTCAAGGAATAGCCGTGAGTGAACTGCTAGCCCACCAGCCCTGAGTGACGGATCTGCCAGCCCACCAGCCCTGAGTAAATGAGCGGCCAACCCACCAGTCATTAGTGACTGAGCTGTCAGCCCACCAGCCCTGAGTGACTAAGCTGCCAGTCCACCAGCCCTGAGTGACTGAGCTTCCAGCCCACCAGCCCTGAGTGACTGTGATACCAGCCCACCAGGCCTGAGTGACTGAGCTGCCAGCCCACCAGTCATTAGTGACTGAGCTGCCAGCCCACCAGCCCTGAGTGACTGAGATGCCAGCCCACCAGGCCTGAGTGACTAAGCTGCCAGCCCAAGAATCCATTCGGCCCACAATGTCCATACTAGCCCTCTGGAAACCAGTCCCTTCGGCCCACAACAACCATACTAGCACTCCAGAAAGCCCCCCCCCCCACTGGCCACCAATATTGGAATTGGTGTATTGGTGGAATATTGCGATGGGACATTGTGAACATGGGACCCAACGAGTCCCACTTAGCCTAGTATATATATATATATATATATATATATATATAAGCCCTATCTAGCTCTCTCTTGAAAGTATCCAGTGAGCCTCCACCACCCTCCACAGACTCACAACTGTGTGAAAAAAGTGTTTCCTCATATCCATTCTAAACGGCTTACCCCTTATTCTTAAACTGGGGCCCCTGGTTCTGGACTCCCCCAACATCGGGAACATGTTTCTTGGCTCTAGCATGGCAAACCCTTAATAATCTTATATGTTTCAATAAGATCTCCTCTCATCCTTCTAAATTCCAGAGTATATAAGCCCAGCCGCTCCATTCTCTCAGCAAATGACAGTCCCGCCAGACCGGGAATTAACCTTGTGAACCTACGCTGCACTACCTGAATAGCAAGAATGTCCTTCCTAAAATTTAGAGACCAAAACTGTACACTATGCACCAGGTGTGGTCTCACTCGGGCCCTGTACAACTGGAGGAGGACCTCTTTGCTTCTATACTCAACTCCTCTTGTTATGAAGGCCAACATGTCATTCACTTTCTTCACTGCCGGCTTAACCTGCATGCTTACTTTCATTGACTGATGAACAAAGTGGATAACCTCACATTTATCCACATTAAACTGCATCTGCCATGCATCTGCCCACTCACCCAACCTGTCCAAGTCACCCTGCATTCTCATAGCATCCTCCTCACAGTTTACACTGCCACCCAGCTTTGTGTCATCTGCAAATTTGCTAATGTTACTTTGAATCCTATCATCTAAATAATTGATGTATATTGTAAATAGCTGTGGTCCCAGCACCAAGCCTTGTGGTACCCCACTAGTCACTGCTTGCCATTCTGAAAGGGACCTGTTAATGCCAACACTTTGTTTCCTGTCTGTCAACCAATTTTCCATCCATGTCAGCAATCTACACCCAATACCATGTGCTCTAATTTTGCCCACTAATCTCCAATGTGGGACCTTATCAAATGCTTTCTGAAAGTCCAGGTATACTACATCCACTGGCTCTCCCTTGTCCATTTTCCTAGTTATATCCTCCAAAAATTGCACAAGATTAGTCAAGCATGATTTCCCCTTCGTAAATCCATGCTGATTTGGACTGATCCTGATACTGCTATCCAAATGTGCCGCTATTTCATCTTTTATGATTGACTCCAGCATCTTCCCCACCACCGATGTCAGGCTAACTTCTCTATAATTCCCTGTTTTCTCTCTCCCACCTTTCTTAAAAAGTGGGATAACATTAGTTACCCTCCAATCCACAGGAACTGATCGTGAATCCATGATTTCTAGAGCCACTTCCTTAAGTACCCTGGGATGCAGACCATCAGTCCCTGGGGATTTATCAGCCTTCAGTCCCATCAGTCTACTCAACACCATTTCCTGCCTAATGTGTATTTCCTTCAGTTCTTTCCATCACCTCAGATCCTCTGGCCACTTGTACATCAGGAAGATTGTTTGTGTCCTCCTCAGTGAAGACGGATCCAAAGTACCTGTTCAACTCATCTGCCATTTCCTTGTTCCCCATAACAAAATCACCTTTTTCAGTCTTTATGGTTCCAACTTTGGTCTTATCTAATTTTTTCCTCTTCACATACCTAAAGAAGCTTTTACTATCCTTTATATTCTTGGCTAGATTACCTTTGTACCTCATCTTTCTCTCCGTATTGCCTTTTTCGTTATCTTCTGTTGCTCTTTAGTTATCTTCTGTTGCTCTGGCTTCCCGCTCATCTTTGCTATGTTGTATTTCTTTTTTTTAAATTTTATTTTTTTAAATAATATTTTTATTAGAAGCAAAATGAAAGCAAATGGCATAATAAAAAAGAATGGAATCACTTACTAATATTACATCATTGGAGATAGGTTCGTAGATTATAAAATTTAATTTTTCATCTAATCCTAAATTCGAGCTTCAGTTAGGATCTCGTGCTGAACCAATCTACCCCTTCAAATAGTCAATGAATTAAGACAAGTCTGATTCTTTCCACGTGTAGGGTCTCCGACATTTCCATAATCCACTCTTTTATTTTTATACTGTCCCTGACTTCCCTTGTCAGCCACGGTCGCCCCTTACTCCCCATGAAATCTTTCTTCCTCTTTGGAATGAACTGATCCCGCACCTTCTGTATTATTCCCAGAAATACCTGCCATTGTTGTTCCACTGTCATCCCTGCTAGGGTATCTTTGCAGTCAACTTTGGCCAGCTCCTCCCTTATGGCTCCATAGTCCCCTTTGTTCAGCTGTAATACTGACACCTCCGATTTACCCTTCTTCCTCTCAAATTCTTCTCATCCTTTGGCCTCTTGCAATACCGAGATGAGGCCAAACATAAACTAGAGGGACAGCATGCCATATTCCAGGTGAGTGGTTTACACCTAATAACCAGAGTGTTGAATTTATTAACGTCAAGTAACCACCACTCCATCACGCCCTTCTTTTCTCTTCCTATATACACCGGTCCTCTCTCACATCCGCTTCTTCCTGTTTTATCCTCCCACTGGAGCATCTTCTTCCCCTGCTGCTCACCCTACCCTTCCCTCTGTTGCTGCTGTACACCACTATCTCACACTCAGTTCCATTCTTTGCCTTCCTTTTTTATCAACTCCCTGAATCTGTAGCCGTTTGTTCTCCACTTATCAGCTCCCAGTCTCAGCTGTTATCTCCACTTCTCTCGACCCAACCTGACAGTGAACTGTTAATCAACCACTCTGCACCGGTATCTACATATCACTTGCTAGTTCTTGTCCATCCTCCCCCCCACCCTCCCCCCCCCACCCTCCCCCCCCACCCTCCCCCACCCCCACCGCCACCTCTTTCTTTTGGCTACTTCCTCTCTACTCTTTAAGTCTAGATGTTGGGACTCGATCCAAAATGTCGACTGTCCATTTCCTCCTTGATGTTGCCTGAGCCACTGAATCCCTTCAACCTCTTTCTTAGAATTTAATTTAATTATTGCCTCTATGCAATGCATCTATCATATTGAATGTTTGTACAGTAAACATGGTCTTTATCTAACGTGCTTAGCAGACAAAATTCATGCATCTAATAGAGAATGAGTTGCTGAAGACAAATAATGCCTTGAAGACATGGAGGAGACACAGGACAGAGAAAGCCCATGATATGGAAGAAAGGAAAGGCACTGTCGATCTGCGGAGTGGAGCTGTAGGAGTTGATGATGAGTCTACCAGTGCCACAGACTACAGATGAGGACAAAGAGAATGTGTTGAAGGGACACTTCAGCGTGACACTGGGCATTCTTTATGAATAAACAGGGGTTTTTGCATATACAAATTTTGGAAGATGACAGGTTAAAAAACATGTGGTGCCCTGAGCTTAGAAAATGGAACTATGGAATACAAAAGTATGGAATTTATGCCACACCTTTGTAAATCACTATTTAAAGCCCAATTAGAAGATCAGATCTTCCATTGTCATGAACTACTTTTAGAGGTTGATTATGATACAAATTAACTCCTGCCTCAGTCATGACCTGAACCTACTTCAGCTCATCTAGCGCCACAACAGATTGACAGTGGACATAATCTCCACAATGCACTTGGACAACAGGAACACATATTTAAGGCTATTGTTCATCAACTACTGCTTGATGTTCTATCCTATCATCCCCTTCAAACTATCTCAGAAAATGGTCTCTGCTCCTCCCTTTGCAACGGGATCATAGAAACATAGAAACAAAGAAAATAGGTGCAGGAGTAGGCCATTCGGCCCTTCGAGCCCGCACTGCCATTCAATATGATCATGGCTGATCATCCAACTCAGTATCCTGTACCTGCCTTCTCTCCATACCCCCTGATCCCTTTAGCCACAAGGGCCACATCTAACTCCCTCTTAAATATAGCCAATGAACTGGCATCAACTACCTTCTGTGGCAGAGAATTCCAGAGATTCACCACTCTCAGTGTGAAAAATGTTTTTCTCATCTCGGTCCTAAAAGATTTCCCCCTTATCCTTAAACTGTGACCCCTTGTTCTGGACTTCCCCAACATCGGGAACAATCTTCCTGCATCTAGCCTGTCCAACCTCTTAAGAATTTTGTAAGTTTCTATAAGATCCCCCCTCAATCTTCTAAATTCTAGCGAGTAAAAGCCGAGTTTATCCAGCCTTTCTTCATATGAAAGTCCTGACATCCCAGGAATCAGTCTGGTGAACCTTCTCTGTACTTCCTCTATGGCAAGAATGTCTTTCCTCAGATTTGGAGAACAAAACTGGACGCAATACTCCAGGTGTGGTCTCACCAAGACCCTGTACAACTGCAGTAGACCCTCCCTGCTCCTATACTTAAATCCATTTGCAATGAATGCTAACATACCATTCGCTTTCTTCACTGCCTGCTGCAACTGCATGCCTACTTTCAATGACTGGTGCACCATGACACCCAGGTCTCGATGCATCTCCCCTTTTCCTAATCGGTCAACATTCAGATAATAGTCTACTTTCCTGTTTTTGCCACCAAAGTGGATAACCTCACATTATACTGCATCTGCCATGAATTTGCCCACTCACCCAGCCTATCCGTCACCTTGGAGCCTCCAAGCATCCTCCTCACAGCTAACACTGCCCCCCAGTTTCGTGTCATCCGCAAACTTGGAGATGTTGCATTCATTTCCCTCGTCCAAATCATTACTATATATTGTAAATAGCTGGGGTCCCAGCACTGAGCCTTGCGGTACCCCACTAGTCACTGCCTGCCATTCTGAAAAGGACCCGTTTACTCCTACTCTTTGCTTCCTGTCTGCCAGCCAGTTCTCTATCCACATCAATACTGAACCCCCAATACCGTGTGCTTTAAGTTTGTATACTAATCTCTTATGTGGGACCTTGTTGAAAGCCTTCTGAAAGTCCAGATATAACACATCCACTGGTTCTCCCTTACCCACTCTACTAGTTACATCCTCAAAAAATACTATAAGATTCGTCAGACATGATTTACCTTTCGTAAATCCATGCTTACTTTGTCCAATGATTTCGCCACTTTCCAAATGTGCTGCTATCCCATTTTTAATAACTGACTCTAGCAGTTTCCCCACTACCGATGTTAGACTAACTGGTCTGTAATTCCCCGTTTTCTCTCTCCCTCCCTTTTTAAAAAATTGGGGTTACATTAGCTACCCTCCAATCCTCAGGAACTACTCCAGAATCTAAAGAGTTTTGAAAAATTATCACTAATGCATCCATTATTTCTGGGGCTACTTCCTTAAGTACTCTGGGATGCAGCCTATCTGGCCCTGGGGATTTGTCAGCCTTTAATCCAATCAATTTACCTAACACCACTTCCCGGGTAACCTGGATTTCACTCAGTTCCTCCATCTCATTTGACCCGCGGTCCCCTGCTATTTCCGGCAGATTATTTATGTCTTCCTTAGTGAAGACAGAACCAAAGTAGTTATTCAATTGGTTTGCCTTGTCCTTGTTCCCCTTGATCAATTCACCTATTTCTGACTGCAAGGGACCTACATTTGTTTTAACTAATCTCTTTCTTCACATATCTATAAAAACTTTTGCAGTCAGTTTTTATGTTCCCTGCCAGTTTTCTTTCATAATCTATTTTCCCTTTCCTAATTAAGCCCTTTGTCCTCCTCTGCTGGACTCTGAATTTCTCCCAGTCCTCTGGTAGGCTGCTTTTTCTGGCTAATTTGTACGCTTCATCTTTTGTTTTGATACTATCCCTGATTTCCCTTGTTATCCACGGATGCACTACCTTCCCTGATTTATTCTTTTGCCAAACTGGGATGAACAATTGTTGTAGTTCATCCATGCAGTCATTAAATGCCTTCCATTGCATATCCACCGTCAACCCTTTAAGAATCAATTGCCCGTCTATCTTGGCCAATTCATGTCTCATACCCTCAAAGTTACCTTTCTATAAGTTCAGGACCCTAGTTTCTGAATTAACAATGTCACTCTCCATCCCAATGAAGAACTCAACCATATTATGGTCACTCTTGCCCAAGGGGCCACGCACAACAAGACTGCTAACTAACCCTTCCTCATTACTCAATACCAAGTCTAGAATACCCTGCTCTCTCGTTGGTTCCTCTGCATGTTGGTTTAGAAAACTATCCCGCATACATTCCAAGAATTCCTCTTCCTCAGCACCCCATGCCAATTTGATTCACCCAATCTATATGTAGATTGAAGTCACCCATTATAACTGTTTTACCTTTGTTGCACGCATTTCTAATTTCCTGTTTGATGCCATCGCCAACTCCACTACTACTGTTAGGTGGCCTGTACACAACTCCCACTAGCGTTTTCTGCCCCTTCGTGTTTCGCAGCTCTACCCATATCGATTCCACATCCTCCAAGCTAATGTCCTTCCTTTCTATTGCGTTAATCTCCTCTCTATCCAGCAACACTGCCCCACCTCCTTTTCCTTTCTGTCTATCCCTCCTGAATATTGAAGATCCCTGGATATTCAGCACCCAGCCTTGGTCACCCTGGAGCCATGTCTCCGTGATCCCAACTATACCATAATCATTAATAGCTATCTGCACATTCAACTCATCCACCTTATTACGAATGCTCCTTGCATTGAGACACAAAGCCTGCAGGCTTGTTTTTACAACGCTCTTACCCCTTATACAATTATGTTGAAAAGTGGCCCTTTTTGATTTTTGCCCTGGATTTGTCTGCCTGCCACTTTTACTTTTCACCTTGCTACCTATTGCTTTTACCCTCATTTTACACCCCTCTGTCTCTCTGCTCACACATTTAAGAAACCCACCACCTCTTATTCTCTGTTTATTATTTTTTTCTTCTTTCACCCCTACATGTTGGGTCTGAGTGCTTCCCTTCTCTGCCTCACACACTGTCTACTAGCTTTCTCTATTTGAGTCCCTCCCCCTTGACTTCCTCATTGTAAGACCTCAATCAGTAAAGATTGGCAAAGAACCTCCTCCTCACTGACAATTAGCATAGGGCTGAGTGTTCAGTCCACTGCTCTACTCTCCATATGCCCCTGACTTTGTAGAGAGGCAAAGCTCCAACACCATCTTAAAATTGTTGATGATACCATTGTTGTAGGACAAATAATGGACAAATAATGAAGAGCAAGAGTACAAGACAAAGATCGATAATGTGATTTAGTACAAGACCGACAATCTTTTTCTCAAATTAGCAAGATTGAGGGAAAACTAAGGGACCATGCACCTGTCTTCAGTGAAGGATGGTATTGGAGAGAGTCAACAGCTTCACATTGCTGGGAATATACAGCTTTGATGATGATCCAGGGCCAAACACATTGATGAAATTGCAAAGCAAGCTTACCAATGCCTCTACTTCCTCAGAGGTATGAGAAGATTTAACATGTTGCTGAATACTCAAACCCCTACAGGTGGATGGTGGAGAGCATACCGGTTGGTTGCATTATGACCTGTATCATTTGAAGCTCAGAAATGAAGGGGCCTGTAGAAAGTGGTGGACATTGCACAGTCCATCACAGGGGTGTTGGCCTCCCCACCAACGGACCAGTGGAGGCGTTGCCTCAAGAAGGCAGCTAATATCATCAAAGACACACCATCACCTTAGCCACATTCGCATCTTACTACTACTCAGGAAAAAGATATAGGAGCCTGACAACCATTACTTCCAGGCCGCTGACCAGCTTTTTCCCTTCAACCATCAGGCGTTTGAACCACCCTGCATAACTCTAAGCACAACCTTCTCTCAGCATCAAACTACTGTAGACTTTTCATTCAGGTTGAACTATGCTGTTTCATGCGAAATCATGGTCTTGTTGTTCCTACAAAAAGTGGTATTTTATTGTACATTTATTTGTGTTGTGTTTTTGCATTCTTGCACCAGTAAAGCTGTAACAAGTAAGACTTACATTGTTTAGTCCTGGTACATATGATAATTGAACACTCTTGACTCTTGACATTCTCTTGAGACCATATAAAAGTGTTGGACAGAAGATGACTCAGTCTCAGCCGTCATAGAAAATTGACAACACAGATGGACTCCATTAGCCTATTGTGCCCATGCCAATAGAATGGAGTGGCTGGGCTTGTATACTCTGTAATTTAGAAGCATGAGAGTGGATCTTATTGAAACATATAAGATTATTAAGTGTTTCAACATGCTAGAGGCAGGAAACATGTTCCCGATGTTGGGGGAATCCAGAACCAGGGGCTCCAGTTTAAGAATAAGGGGTAAACCATTTAGAACGAAGATGAGGAAAAATATTTTCACACAGAGGGTTGTGAATCTGTGGAATTCTCTGCCTCAGAAGGCAGTGGAGGCCAATTGTCTGGATGCTTTCAAGAGAGAGTTAGATAGAACTCTTAAAGATAGCGGAGTCAGGGGATATGGGGAGAAGGCAGGAACGGAGTACTGATTGTGGATGATCAGCCATGATCACAGTGAATGGCGGTGCTGGCTCGAAAGGCTGAATGGCCTACTCCTGCACATATTGTCTATTATCTATTGTCCAACAAATCAATGCAGGCTGACTCCAATCTTATCTCAATTGTCAATAGTTGGCTGGTGGTGTGGGAGATTGCAACCTTCACGTGGTCCGCCCTGTTTCGACAAATGCAATCAACCTGGTGTGCACAATCCAATAAGATCAAATAGAACAAGTTGTCCTACAACTTTAGGCTGTGCTCGCCATACACAAGAAGAAGAAGAAGTTGGCTGGTGGCCTTGTAGATTATAGCACATTAAGTGTTAATCGAAGTGTCTTTCAAATGTAATTATATTTTCTGCCCTCGAAAAGCCTACAAACAGGGTCTTCAACATCCACCTCCCCAAACCTCGCCAACGCATCATTCGAACAGAAAGAAATGTTCAAGGTTTTCTACTGCTTCTTTCAATCACCTTAACTCTCTGCCCGCAGTCCTTCCGGCTTATAAAAATATTACTTCTCTTGATTTTATACAATGATTAAATCTCTTTAATTTCAACAAAAATCAGGGTCAACATTGCCAATCACCTCATAAGTATAACTCTACAGGCTCAACAACAACCTTGTAAATCTTATTATAACCTGGAATACCTTACCTTATAACATGGAGTAAGAAGATTTTGTCATCACCTTGAGAAGGGAATTGAATACATTGTTGAAATTATCAAGGCACTTGACGAAGAACAAACTGTACAAGTAATAGATTACCTTCCAGTTCAAGTGGAGAATTCAGAATGGTACGGATAATTACTGTAGGAACCATTCAACGTGAACACAACAGAATGTCATCCTTTGTTAGTGAAATTTGAATCTTGGGGATTTACAGCAGGAGGAGGCTACTTCCACCACCACTACCTGAGTGTTAGGAACTTTATCTTTTCATTTTAGATTTCAGATTTCCAGCAACAATGTTTTTTTCTTTATTTTTCCTTTTGTTTATCCTATCCAGACAACTCATTATGATATATATCTCAATTAAATCTCTCCTCAAGCTACTTCAAGCTGCAGATTCTGGATTAGACAAAAGACACAAAGTACTAGAGTAATTTGCGGCATGGTGGCGAAGCAGTAGATTTGCTGCCTTACAGCGCTTGCAGCACCGGAGACCTGGGTTCATTCCCGACTATGGGTGCTGTCTGTACAGAGTTTGTATGTCTCCTCGTGACCGCATGGGTTTTCTCCGAGATCTTCGGTTTCCACCCGCATTCAAAAGACATGCAGGAAATTAGGTAAATTGGCTTGGTATGAATGTAAAATTGTCCCTAGAGTGTGTAGTAAAGTGTTAATGTTCGGGGATCGCTCGTCAGCGCGGACTCGGTGGACCGAAGGGCTTGTTTCCATGCTGTATCTCTAAACTAAACTAATTCAGTGGATCAGGCAGCATCTCTGATGAACATGGATTTGTGACATTTCGGGTCGGGATCCTTCTTCAGACTGAATGTGATGGGGTGGTTGAAAGCTAGCAGAGATGTGGAGCAGACAAAGTGTGGCGAGTGATAGGTGGATACAGATGAGATGGGTTGTGATAGAGAGATGCTTGGACAAAGGCCAGAAATGAAAAGTCAAAAGTTGTGAGGTAAGGATAGAAGAAATGCGAATTGTGAAGCCAGAGGAAGGAATACAGGTGGAAGGGAAAGGGGGAGGGACGAAATTGGTTCATGTCCAGGTGAGGCACATAAAGGGGGAGGGTGGGAGGGAGGGGGTTGGTAGGATTGGAGAAATCAATGTTCATACCATTAGGTTGTAAGGTACCCAAGTGGAATATGAGATGCTGTTCCTCCTATTTGCATTGGCCTCACTCTGGCACTCTCCCAGGACAATGAAGTTAATATGGGAATAGGAAGGGGAGTTAAATTGATTAGTAACTAGGAGATCCAGTAGTCATGGAGACCAAGCGCAAGTGTTCGTTCAAATGGCCTCCGAGTCTATGCTTGGTCTCGCTGTTGTAGAGGATACCAAATCAGGAACACCGGATGCAGTAGATGAGGTTAGAGGAGGAGCACATGGACATTATTCTCACCTAGAGGGATTGCTTGGGTCCCTCCATGGATGTGAGGGAGGAGGAATAAGGAGAAGGGATACATTTCCTCCACTTGTAAGGTAAAGTATCTGGGGATGGGGGCGGTTTCAGTGGGAAGGGATGAGTAAACCATGTCAATGTGGGAATAGGGGGAGAATGAAATAAGATTAGTGTAGGATTGGTGTATTTAGAACATAGAACGAAGAACAGTACAGTACAGGAACAGGCCCTTCAGCCCACAATGTATAAGGTGAACATGATGCCAAGATAAATTAATCTCATCTGCTTGCAGATGATCCACTATCCTCCAGTCCCTGCAGATCCATGTACCCATCTATAAGCCTGTAAATGGATGCCTGATGGTCAGCATCATGTTAATGAACAGAAGGGCCTGTTTCTGTGCTGTATAATTATATGAACTTATTGCCTGATGAAGGGTCTCAATCCGAAATGTCACCCATTCCTTCTATCCAGGGATGCTGCCTGTGCCGCAGAGTTACTCCAGCATTTTGTGTCTATTTTCTTATATTCTGAACTCTTTCAAACCCAATAGTGGAAAAAATGCAAATACATCCAGGCATTCTTCTGTTTGCTGCTTTATCAGAGCCAATACCCTGTTTAAAACAAATGAGTGTGCTTGAGTTAAAATGATTGGCAGAAGAATATAATATGAGGCTCTTATATTTCCCACTGTTGTCACCAACAACAATTCCATGGCATCTGAGACCAGTAATTAAGCTATTTATTCAGAAGAGATTCAGAAAGACTGACATATGATGAAAGAATGGGTCGACTGGGCCTGTATTCACTGGGGTTTAGAAGGATGAGAGGCTATCTTATAGAAACATATAACATTCTTAAGGGATTGTACAGGCTAGATGCAGGAAAAATGTTAATCATGTCACAAGAATAATGGATACGCCATTTAAGACCAAGAGGAGAAAACAAATTTTCTCCCAGAGACTTGTGAATCCGTGGGATTGTCTGCCACAGAAGGCAGTGGAGGCCAATTCATTGGGATTTTTCATGAGAGTTAGATTTAGCTGTCAGGGCTAACGGAATCAAGGGATATGGGGAAAAAGCTGGAACAGGGTACTGATTTTGGATGATCAGCCATGATCATATTGAATGGCGGTGCTGGCTCGGAGGGCCGAATAGCCTACTCCTGCATCTATTTTCTATGTTTCTAGAAACAAAATAAATGTGAAGGATCATTGTTTCCAGACTTTGTTACATTTGCACAAGTAAATAATTGATTTCAGATATTAAATAGGGGCATTGTTGGTGTAACTCACTTACAATTAAATCAGATGGATCAGTCAGAGCTACTCATAAAGATGCTTTCGATGGAGGGGAGGGCTATGCCCGCCCTGGCTGAGTCTCTCGCTCTCTGGAGCCTCTTACATTCCTGTGCATTGGAATTGACATACCAAACCATGATGCAACCAGTCAGGATAACCATATGTAACATCTGTAACATAAGTGAGTACATAAAGGCTCTGTCTCACGGTGTTGCGGTCATTGGCGGTGAAGCGCGGCGTCACCGGAAGAGGGGACCGCACGTCAACCGCGAGAGCGCCGCACGGATGCTGCGCGGGGGCCGAGTGATCTCCGTATGGCCGGTTCCATGAGCTTGCGGCGTCGGGTGATTACATCATCGCACAACGCGATGCGCTACGCGATGACGTCATCGCGCGACGCGCTACGCGATGACGTCTTTCGGATCGCGGGGCTGTGGCGGCGGCCGTGCTGCACACCTGCATCACTGGCGGCGGCTGTGGTGGCGGCCGTGCCGCACACGTGCCTCACTGGCGGTGGCTATGGCGGTGAGCGTTCGACTCATGGCGCTCGTGCCTCACTGGCGGCGGCTGTGGCGGTGACCGTGCCGCACTCTTGCCTCACTGGCGGCGGCTGTGCGGTAAGAAATTATTTTTAATCACAGCTGACTTTTGTGAGCACCGTGCGGTGTTGGGACCAACGTCGCACGGCTCCGGCGGTGGGCGTTTGACCGAACCCGCGGTCTCTGGCGGTCCACGAGCGGTAGATACTTCCTGTATCACCGCCAATGACCGCAGACTCGTGAGACAGGCCTTTAAGTAACATAACTGTAAATGTAACATCTCCATGTTTGTGGATGACACAAAGCTGGGTGGCAGTGTGGGATGCGAGGAGAATGCTTTGAAGCTGCAGGGTGACTTGGATAGGTTGGGTGAGTGGGCAGATGCATGACAGATGCAGTATAATGTGGATAAATGGTAGGTTATCCACTTTGGTGGCAAGAACAAGAAGGCAGATTATTATCTGAATGGTGTCACAATGGGAAAAGGGGAGGTGCAACGAGACCTGGGTGTGCTTGTACATCAGTCATTGAAAATAAGCATGCAGGTACAGCATGTCGTGAAGAAAGCTAAAGGCATGTTGGCCTTCATAGCGAGAGGATTTGAATATAGGAGCGAGGAGATCCTACTGCAGTTGTACAGGGCCCGGATGAGATCACACCAGGAGTATTGTGTGCAGTTTTGGTCCTCTAATTTGAGGAAGGACATTATTGATATTGAGGGAGTGCAGCGTAGGTTCATCAGGTTAATTCCAGGAATGGCGGGACTGACATATGATGAAAGAATAGATCAACTGGGCTTACAGTATATTCGTTGGAATTCAGAAGAATGAGAGGGGATCTCATCCCCTCTCATAAAATTCTTAAGGGATTGGACAGGCTAGATGCATGCTCCCGATTTTGGGGGATTCCAGAACCAGGGATCACAGTTTAAGAATAAGGGGTAGGCCATTTAGGATTGACATAAGGAAAAACTTTTTCACCCAGAGTTGTGAATTTGTGGAATTCTCTGCCACAGAAGGAAGTGGAGGCCAATTCACCAGGTTATATATAGCTCTTAGGGCTAATGTAATCAAGGGATATGGGTAAAAAGCTGCACCAGGATACTGAGTTTGCATGATCGGCCATGATCATATTGAGTAGGCCAAATGGCCTACTCCTGCAACAATTTTCTATGTTTCTATGTTTCTCTGATACTATACACTGAACACTCATTACACTTGTAGAAGTCTGTTAAAATATTTGGCAACATGCCTGATCTCTTTTCCAAGAAAATAAAGATCATTGTCTTGGGTGTATGCATTGTCATATATCTTGGGTACATTTACCCCTCAGCAGTAGCTTTGCATACCCTCAAAGCTCTATTGTTTTCTTAAAATGAAGGAGTAATGCAAAATCATGTCACCAAACCTGATCTTCGATTTTATTTTGATGGAGAAGTTATTTTCAGCTGACATTTAGAGGTGTCACTTCAATTCCCTTATTCTAGGAATGATCAGCTGAAACTCCATCAGGCTCCAATGATTATAATTAGAAGTACAGACATGTGAATGCAAAATAACGATTGGAATCGACTCAGTTGTCATTTTCATCCATGGATATGTCTGCCGAAGATTCTCAGCCTGCAGAAGAAGACAATTCAACAGGTTTGAAGGCACCTGGAACAAATATTCCAAATGTGACAGAGACCTTACCGTTGAGACGATCACAGTGATTAAAGAAATGTGCAAAATGATTTATAGTTCTCTGCCAACCTATTGTGCAATGACATGTATATGAATTGTAAACAGATGATATGATTTAATATCTGCAGAAGGTTGTTAATGGTTTGAGTTTGTTACTTTCTTTTAATAAAAAAACAATGTGGTTGGGTCAGAATGTTCCAGAAATTACATTTATCATGTAACATGACGTGATGCATTGTTGTATGTCACTCTTGACTGACAAGTAGTTGAAAAGCCCAATCTCAACTATAAACTATTAAATATTTTGAAGAGAGTACTTCTGTTAAAAAGCATCCTAAAGATAGACACAAAACGCTGGAGTAACTCAACGGGTCAGGCAGCATCTCTGTAGAAAATGGGCCTTTGATGTTTTGGGTTAGGACCTTTCAACAGTAGAAATATCCTGACTGGTTGCATCATGGCCTGGTATGGTAATCCCAACACACAGGAATCCAAGAGGCTGCAGAGAGTTCTGGAGCCCATTGCATCATAATCACAGCTTTCCCTACCAACCAAGGCATCTACATGAGGCATTTGCTGAAAAAGGCAAATCATCCATCATCAAGGATTCTCACCATCTGGGCTATGCCCCTTTCTCATTGCCACCATGGGGTAAGAGGTACAGAAGCCATAAGTCCCACACCACCAAGTTCAGGAACAGATCGTTTCCTAGGTTTGTGAAGCAGCCCACACAACTGTAATCCTACCTCTATGGCAGAACACTATGGATCATCTCTCCCACTACCTTACAGATCGAATCATAGAATCATAGAACTATACAGCATGGAAAAAGGTCCTTCAGCCCACCCAAAATGACTAAATTGGCATTTTGAGTTAGTCCCATTTGGCTGCATATCTCTCTAAATCATTCACATCTATATATCTGTCCAAACATCTTTCAAAAATCATAATTGTATCTGCTACTACAATTTCCTCCGACAGCTCATTCTAGATATGGACTGTCTTCTGAGTGAAAAAGTTGCTCTTGAGATCCCTTTTAAATCTCTCTCAAGCAGCAATTTTAAGTTAAAGCTGAGTATTTGAAAGTACATAGAACAAAGAAGAGTACAGCACAGGAACAGGCACTTCGGCCCACAATGCCTACAACAAAAAATGATGCTGGTAAACAAATCTCCTCTGCTTGCAACTGATCCATATCCCTCCATGTGCCTATCTAAAAGACCCTTAAATGCAACTAGCATATCTGCTTCCACCATCGTCCCTAGTAGAACATTCCAGACACCCACCACTCTCTGTCTAAAATACCTGCCCTGCATCTCTCCTTTAAACTTTCCCCCTCCAATCCTAAAACTGTGCCCACTAGTGTTTGACATTTCCACATGGAGAAAAGGGTTCTGATTGTGTACCCTATTTATGCCTTCCACAATTTTATACGCTTCTATCAGAACTCCCCTCAACCTCTGACATTCTAGAGAAAACAATCCTGGTTTATGCAACATCTCCTTATGACTAATACCCCCTAATCAAGGCAACATTTCGTAAACCTCTTTTGCACCTTCTCCAAAGCCCCCACATCCTTCCTGGAATTGGGTGACTAGAACATCACACAATACTCCAAATGAGGCCTCATCAAAATCTTATAAACCTGCAACATGGCTTCTTGACTCTTAGGCTCAATGCTCTGACTAATGAAGAGAAGCATACCATCAGCCTTCTTTAGTAATCTATCTATTGTGTTGCCACTTCAGACGGCTATTAGCTTGCTCTCTAAGATTCCTCTGAAAAACAACGCTGATAAGGTGCTTGCCATTAACTTTTCCCTTACATTTGACCTCCCAAAATGCAGTTCGATGTGCTATTTCTCTATAACTGTCACTGATCTATGTCTGGCTATGTTCTTTTACATCCTTCCTCACTGCCAATTTTGTTGTCCTTTACAAATAAACTAACAGAGTGAGGCCCAACGCAAATTGGAGGAAAATATAATTTTGCTTGAGCAGCTTACAACCCAGCGGTATGAATATTTACTTCTCTAACTTCAAGTAACGCTTGCTTTTCCTCTCTCCCCACCCCTCCCCTTCCTAATTCTCCGACCAGTCTGACTGTCTTCCTCATTAAATTTTACATTGTATGCCTCGTTGTCACCTTCCCCTAGCTAACAATGTATATTCTACATTTTATTTCGAAGTCACGTGAGTGACTACGTGAAGAGCCCGCCAGTCACGAGACGCAATGCGGCGGGTCGGAGCAGTTCGCAACTGCTCTGGCAGGTAAGTAAATTGTACTTTCAGCGTGCCGCTGCGACAGCGGTCCCGGAGTAGCTGATGGAGGTGGACGCTCTTGGCGGCTGCCGCCATTGGAGCTACGTACGGAAACAGGCGGCCGATTTCGGAGGCTGCCGTGGAAGCTCCATAGGAGCTCGGTTTCATTATTGCCGGCCGGATTTTAGCCACCGTGGAACACATTAGGAGTTGGGGCTGCCGGTGCGGCTTGGGAGCTCGCTGCTAATATTAGCAGCAGACAGTGTTTTAATATAGCTGCGGCTACGTTTTGTATCGCTGCTAAGTTAACAGCGACCGGTGTGAGCTGCGGTCAGTGCAGCGAACGGCTGCCATAGCGCCTATATACATTTTTAAACATCGAAATGCTGCTGAGGCAGCATACGCTGGTATCAGCATTATAGTCTGCCATGGCGCCTATAAATTTTTAAACATAGAAATGCTGCAGAGGCAGCATACGCTGGTATCAGCATTATAGTCCCCATAATGCCTATACATTTTTTATCATAGAAATGCTGCTGAGGCAGCATACGCTGGTATCAGCATATAGTGTGTGCTCTATTCGTAGGGGCATTTTGATATATTACACATAGTTCTTTAATTTAAGTCAAAATCTGAAGAACTGGTTAAGGTAGTTAAAAATAGAGTTGGGAATTTTTAATAGCAGTTGCTGTTCGGTCACGTTTGTGACTCTCGCAGCAGATAGGACATTTATTATCATACACCATATGGTGTAGAAAAATTTGACTTGCTTTTTGACCCAGAATAGGACTCCACTGGAGCGAGTGGCTGTTCAGAGGAACTCCATTGAGGCTCCAGAAAAGAGCTCCTGGCTTGGGAAGCCTTTTTTGAGCTGTATCTATCAGACACCCGTGGAGCTATACCTAGTGCAGTGTTGCAGTATTTCCCCCACTCTGTCTTGCGGACTTTCGGGAAGAGGTGACTCCGATTATAATGCCGGCTCATCCGAGTCATATGGGGGCCAGAGGCCCTCCAGTCCATCCCTGAAATACTCCGTTGGGGCTCCAGAAGGGAGCAAGGACTCGGAGTCTCTAGCAGGTTCAACCTGTCTGGTAAGTATAATGATGATACTGACAGAGCACCGATCTGCACAGCTAGTCCCAGTTCGGCTCCTAGAGGGAGAAGCTTGACAACCCCGAGTCGGGGCAAAGTCAAAGCCAAGTCTGTGGGACAAGTCCTGTCGGATGATTTGGGTCAAGGGGATTCTGTCCCCACATCTATGGCAGATGTGATTGGGCTTTTGTCACAATTGGAACATCTGATGAATCAGATGGTGGCATGAGAAAGGCTCCGTGTTATGAAGGAATGTCAGGCAGCAGCTCCTGGTTCAGGGTTGCAATATTCCTCCCACTTGGATGAAAGGAGTGGTGGAGATGGTGCCAAAGTATATGCACATATGTCTGATGCAGCTCCTGGTTCAGGGTTGCAATATTCCTCCCACTCGGATGAAAGGAGTGGTGGAGATGGTGCCAAAGTATATGCACATAGCCTGAGGCAGCTCCTGGTTCAGGGTTGCAATATTCCTCCCACTCGGATGAAAGAAGTGATGGAGATGGTGCCAAATAATATGCTCCGTATTACGGAAGCATGCACAGGCAGTTCAAGTCATATGCCTGTAGCAACCCCTGGTTCAGGGTTGGAATATTCCTCCCACTCGAAAGACTATCGGAGATGGTGTCACAAAATATGTTCCGTGTTACTGAAGCATGCACAGGCAGTCCGAGGCATACGCATGCGGCAATCCCCTGGTTCGGACTATTTCTCCCACTCTAAGAGAGTGTCAGAGATCAGTATGGAACTGACTCCGAACATGACTCCAAATATGACTATGTGCCTGCATCCCATGCTTTAATGCATGATGTGCGAGAGTCGCTTAAGGAAGAGCTGCCTGCTCTTGCCTCTAAATTTGCTGTTCCCTCGGAGACAGACATGCCACTACAAGAGGAGTTGGCCATCTGCATCCGCTATCTAACAGAAATGCCGAACATGACAGACAGGGTCTGCAAATGGAACCTCGCTGAAGCTCCAACAAGCAAATCGACCCGGGGTCAGAGACGCTGGCAAGTAAGGTCTCGTTATTAACCTCTGTAAACTCCGAAATGGAGCAGTCTGTCAGCCCATGTTTGGGTTTACTGGCAGCATGGGCTGTCTAGTAGAGACATTGGCAGGATGCCTTGCATAGTACCCTCTGTAAGTTCCAAGTAAGAACAGTTTGGTTACCCTGGTTCAGGGTAGACCATCATGGAACTGGCTGGCCATATTGACCAGGGAAGCACTGCCTCATCATCTGTGATTGAGGTTATCAGACTGCTCAGTAGAATGAAGTAGTTGAAGTCTTCCTCAACGCATGATTTATTTTCTCCTCAGTTAGTAGAGTTGCCGGTTCATTGGAAACATCATTACCATCCTTTCTTGGATAGGTAGTTACCAGCACGAAGCTGGTCTGGCATATAATATATTTTTTATCTGACCTGTAGGTTCATGTTGTGAATCAACAATGTATTTATAACAATCCATAGGCTCTCAATACCAGTATTCCTGATTGAGTGGCGGGTCGAAGAGATTCTGTTGTGCACTCTGGCGACTCAGACAAGTGGTTTCAATCAAAGGACTGCAAGGCAATTCCTAATTCAGCCTTGCATTATACTAATTTCCACTCTGAGGGAAAACGCTGAGTATTCGTGGTGACTCTTAGTCAAGAGTTGACAGGGAATTCGTATTCCCACATCAAAGGGAGACTGTGGTTTCAGCTCTAGTCATAAGGTTCTGATTATATGTTATCAGCGAAATGTATGAATAACTAGATAATGCATCTTCCGCGGAAACCAAAAAATTTCCGTCCGTAGGATCAATAGGGGAACAGGGGTTCCGAGTGCAATCAGTGACAGCTCATCCGAGGATGAGTGGTCTGGCCAAGGACGAGAGGGGTATATTTCTGATACTTCTCAAGATTACAGAAACATGGTACAGGCCGAATCAGGTTAGCATTTGGCTAATCAGATCATGTGTTTAGTTACCCAGTTTAAGATGGATGATTGGCTTTCAGTAATTTATCTGATTCAGAGAATCGATCTTGAAGTTGCATACTTTGCCATATCTATACACATGAGACACAGATTCTGGTGTTTTGATAACAAAGCCAGTGGTGGAAGCCAATGCTGCCCTACTTAGATTAAAGGGCATTGTGTCATCGAGTTTTAGGTAATATGCAAAATTTGCATGCTGATAAAACTTAAGGGTTATCAGTAGATACCTTTTGCAATATTACAAATGAGGCAACATGAAATTTAACAGTGCCAATTTTGCCTAATCATTCACGCCATGGTAAGGCGGCTGAAGCAACTCTTATTTACTCAGTCACGAGTGACGGCTGGGGCAGCCTATCTTCTCGGGCAATAACTCTGCACGATTGTATGAGAAGCTTGTGACCAACATATGTGAGTTACGTTTAAACGGAAGTAACAGAGGTTTGTGTGGCTTTCAGTTTGAGCCTAGAGAAGCGTTTATGTGATAGCACAATTGACATTGCTTGTGCTGCTTTGTCATTCTCTATAGTACCATAAGTGGGACAATAAATGATTGGTTATTCACCCGCTGTTCACTAATGTTATGCAGGGTGTCTTTTATTTGACCACTCTAATAGCCTACACTCATTGTACTGTGCGATGTATATCAGTAAATTATTATGCAAATATTCTTCTACTATATTCCTAATGGGAGCAGTGTTTTTAAGATGATTATGCGTTCAGCAGCTGATCTCAGCATAAAGAACACAGCCTTTACTCAATCTCTGGCTTGGTCTCTACATCATAACTGACGTTATGGTAGCTTGTTATGGGAATGATCTCATAAGCAAAATGAGCAGGATTGCGTACATTTGAAGTTGACAGCATACCCACCAGAGCAGAGATCGGGGGTGTCATTAGGTATACAATTGCACTGAGTTTGCTAGTACCTATGAGATGAAAGATAGTTTCTTTTTTGTTATTCGATAGTCTCAAGATATTGCTGATGGCTCATTAGCAGCCACTTAATGGATATTTTCCCTTTCATCATACAGCAAGAAGCGTGTTAATAAATTATACAATTTGGTTGAATATGTCTGGATATTTGCAGATAGAATTCTGCACAGTGTTGCATGAGTTATTGTCTAACTCAACAGTCTATTGGGACTATGGTGCGGTTAAGAACAATGGCCATGTATGCAAGTTAGCATCATGGTATTAATAACCCATGTTTTTTCTACCATTAATGGTTTATCTGTTTAAGTGTTTCACACACAGATTGGGTTACTGCATGAAACCACAGAGCTTTGAAGTCTTCGAACAAGAGGAATTAGGTGCACAAATCTCAACTAAGGAAATAGAAGAAACAATAAATTAATTAAAGAATGGAAAAACACCAGGACCAGATGGTTTTAGTAATGAATTTTATAAACGATTCTACGAGATAATTACACCACGGTTACATAAAATGTATACATATGCTTTTAAAGAACATACACTTCCAGAAACACTAGCGGAATCAACGATTACACTTATACCTAAAAAAGATAAAGATTTAGAAGACCCGGGTTCTTATAGAGCTATTGCGCTGTTAAATACAGATAAAAAAATATTAGCGAAAACATTAGCTAGAAGATTAAGTAAATATATTAGTAAATTAATAAATCCGGATCAAACGGGGTTTATACCCAAGAGATACTCATGCTATAATTTGAGACGTCTGTTTAATATAATGCACTCATATAAAACCGAAGAACAAGACTTATCAATTATTTCATTGGACGCAGAAAAAGCATTCGATGAAGTGGAATGGGATTACCTTGTTAAAGTATTGCAAAAATTTCAAATGGGAGAGTATTTTATCTCTTGGGTAAAATTACTATATGACAGGCCTACTGCCAGAATATTAACTAATAATATGTTGTCCCCGAAATTTCAATTATCAAGGGGAAATAGACAGGGATGTTCATTATCACCTCTGCTGTTTGCTCTCGTAATAGAACCGTTAGCGGAAAGTATTAGAATACATCCGAACATCCATGGTTATAATACAAAATACTCAAATAATAAAATATCATTATATGCAGACGATGTACTATTATATATTACAAAATCACAAATCAGTATACCAAATATATTTTAAATCTAATAGAGGATTTTGGATCCTTTTCGGGCTATAGAATAAATTGGAATAAAAGTGAAATTATGACGATAAAACCTCAAGACTCAACACACCTGTTAAAATTCCCTTTTTAAATCGCTTCAGAAAAATTCAAATATTTGGGAATTGAAATTACTAGAAAATATAAATCTTTATTTAATGCAAACTATATGCCCTTACTCAATAAACTAAACATACTGATTACATCTTGGAAAACTCTCCCGATGTCTCTAATAGGCCGAATAAATGCTATAAAAATGATTTTTTTTACCACAAATTTTATATCTATTCCAGTCATATACTTACCAAATTTTTTAAAATTTAAACTGGATGCTGATATTACAAATTTTATATGGGACTATAAATCCCATAGAATTCAAAGAAGACATTTGTGTAAACCTAAAGAATTTGGCGGATTATCACTCCCTAATTTTTTGTATTATTACTGGGCCGCAAATGTCAAAAATATGATTCACCTGTTGGACAACTCGGCTCAGCAGGTGGATTGGATAGTAATGGAGAGAGAGGATTGTTCCCCTTTTAATATAGGAGCGATCCTTCTCTCACCAACAAAATTGAAGAATACAATATATAGTAATAATCCAATTATCCATAGTACAATTAGAATTTGGAAACAAATAAAATTAACTTTAAAATTAAGAAATCTATCGCTTCTTTCACCTATAATGAATAATCCTTCGTTTAAACCTTCTATGATAGATAAATCGTTTACACACTGGGATAGATTAGGAATTAAAACTTTTGGAGATATGTATGATAATGGAAGTTTTTTAACATTTCACCAACTACAACTTAAATACAATTTGAGTAGTAATCAATATTTTAAATATTTTCAAATACGTGACTATTTGAAAAAATATACACAAGATTATCAAAATATGTCTCCAGATCTATTAGACGAGACAATGAATATAAAAGCAGAATCAACTAACTTAATATCATACCTGTACAATACCATCTTAAATATAGAAATACCATCATCTGATAGGATTAGAAGAGATTGGGAACAAGAACTAGCTATAAAAATCTCAAAAGAGAGTTGGGATAAACACTTGTTATATGTACATAAATGCTCGATTAACATAAGACACATTCTAATTCAATTTAAAATCTTACATAGATTATACTACTCAATACTTGATAGACCAATATCAAACCTACCTTTCATAAGTAAAATCATTGAGAAAGTTGTCCTCCAGCAACTTAATCACTTCCTGGCTTCAAACTGGCTGCTACGACAACTTCCAGTCAGGATTTCGACCACTTCATAGCACTGAGACTGCCCTTATTAAAGTTGTAAACGACATCCGTCTTAACACAGACTCTGGCAAAGTTTCAATATTAATGCTATTAGACCTCAGTGCTGCATTCGACACTGTTGATCACTCAATACTTTTGGACAGGTTGGAAAAATGGGTGGGGCTTTCAGGCACAGTCTTAAGTTGGTTCAGGTCATATCTACAAGATAGGAACTATTTTGTTTCCATTGGCGACTTTGTATCAGAACCAACCAAAAGTTGTGGAGTCCCGCAAGGTTCGATCTTGGGGCCCTCTTTATTCAACATCTACATGCTCCCACTAGGGCAAATCATGTGAAATAATAATATTGACCACCACTGCAATGCCGATGACACTCAAATCTATGTAGCGCTATCACCAAATGACTATCGCCCCATAGATCTGCTGTGCCAGTGCATTGAGCAAGTCAAAGAATGGATGTGCCAAAATTTCCTCCAATTAAATAAGGACAAAACGGAGATAATTGTTTTTGTTGCTAAAAAGAAAGGCTTAAATAACCCAACACCTTCACTCTCTGTCCCTGAAAACTTCAAACAAAGCCAGAATCTCGGGGTTATTATGGATTCAGATTTACATTTCGACAGTCACCATCAAATCAGTAACAAAATCGGCCTACTATCACCTCAAAAATGTAGCAAGACTAAGAGGACTCATGTCAGCTCAAGACTTAAAGACCTGTCTCACGAGTCTGCGTTCATTGGCGGCGAAACAGGAAGAATCTACCACTCCTGGGCCGCCATAGACCGCGCACTCGGTCAAACGCACAATTCCGGGGCTGTGCGGCGTTGTTCCCAACACCGCACGGTGCTAAAATAAACCAACACTGTTCAAAAATATGTCCCTACCGCACAGCCTCCGCCAGTGAGGCACGAGTGCAGCACGGCCGCCGCCACAGCCGCCGCCAGTGTGGCACGGGCGCCGTGCGTCGATCTTGCACCGCCACAGCCTCCGCCAGTGAGGCACGACCGCCGGCACGGCCGCCGCCACAGCCACCGCTACAGCGCCGCGATCAGCACAGCCGCCGCCACAGCCGCCGCTAGTGAGTTCACGTGTGCGGCACGGCCGCCGCCACAGCCACCGCTACAGCGCCGCGATTAGGACGGCGCCGCCACAGCCCTGCAGATCCAAAATGACGTCACTGCAGTCGGCCCGCTCTTTTTTTTAAACTTACCGCAAGCACGTGGGACCAGCTGTATTTAAATCACTCGGCCCCCGCGCAGCATTCGTGCGGCGCTCCCGTGGCATATGCTCGGCGCTCTCGCCGTTGCCGTGCGGTCCCCTCTACAGGCGAAGCCGCGCTTCACCGCCAATGACCGCAACACCGTGAGACAGAGCTTTTAGAAAAACTTGTACATGCCTTTATTACTAGTAGGCTAGATTATTGTAACGGTCTCCTTGCAGGTCTTCCGAAAAAAACTGTCAGGCAGCTACAGCTTGTTTAGAACGCTGTTGCTAGAGTTCTATCAAAGACCAAAAATTTGAACACATTACACCAATTCTTAAATCCTTACATTGGCTCCCTGTATGTCAGAGAATTGATATCAAAATCCTGCTGCTCACCTATAAATCTCTACATGGTTTAGGGCCAAAGTATATCACTGACATGCTTCCACTATATAAGCCTTCTAGACCGCTAAGATCTTCTGAGATCTTCTGAGACCAATCTGTTAGTGATTCCCAGAGTAAATACAAAACATGGGAAAGCAGGATTTAGTTTCTATGCAACAAATCGCTGGAATAAACTTCCTGAAGATTTAAGATTTGCCCCTACTTTCCACCACTTTAAAAACAAGACTGAAAACTTTTATGTTTACTTTAGCTTTCAGCTAAATCTTAACTACATTGCACTTTTAACTTTTGCACTTTTCTATAATGCATTTTTAACTTTGCTTTTATTTTCTTTTAATTCTTCTATTTTATTTAATTTTATTATTTCATTTTATTGTATGACATGTTTTTATGTGAAGCACTTTGAGTCTGCCTCGTGTATGAAATGTGCTATATAAATAAAGTTGCAGCAGCAGCAGCAGCAAAAGCTAAAATAAGTACATTTTACCCAAATGTCTCTTCTATCTGTGATAAATGTCTAACCCAAGAAGCAAATATAGCACATTCTTTTGTTTTTTGTATAAAAATTCAAAAAATTTGGAATGAAATCTTTGAAATTTTCACGAAATTATTTAAAATAAAACTGAAACCGAATGCAGAACTGATCATTTTTGGAACAATCGAAGCCAGTTTGGAGCTGACTTCGTTTCAAAGGAGCTTTCTTAATTATGGCTTAATAACGGCAAAAAAACATACTGAAATTTTGGAAAAACGCTCCCACGCCAACGACAAAAATGTGGATTTCTAATATGTCGGAACTGTTACACCTAGAAGATATGAGATTCCTCTTAGCAGGTAAACCAGACCATTTCCAAAAGATTTGGTCTCCATTTATCGACTTATTACAAATATAAGGTGCAACAAAATGTTGTTAATAAATGGTTTCAGGACCTGGTGAGGGGTGAGTAAAGATATGACGTAGGTACATCCCTTTTATCTTGTCTTATCTTATCTTACTTTTTTTTTTCTTTTTCCTTCTTTTGGTTTTTCTCTTTTGTTTAACTCTTTCTTGTGGTTTAGGTCCCTATGGGGTTTCCTGGACCACTCTTTCACTCACTCACTTACTATCTCTACTAACTCTCTCTACCCTTT
>CM075977.1:301567838-301614397 GCA_038087875.1 Malacoraja senta | reverse complement strand
CCAACGGGGGTCAATGTGTCATTGTTGGAGGAACTCACCAACTCAATGTGTCATAGTTGGAGGAAACTCACCCACTCAAATGTGTCATAATTCTAGGGACTAACAAGATAAAACATTCAATGGCCAAACACAAAAGGATGCTGGAATTCAACAATTAAATGTTACCTTGCAGGAGAAATTCAGAAGCCTAATCCACAGGGCTGGGTGAACTCACCAGTCTAATACATGGCAGCTGCAGGAACTCATATACCATGTATTCTGGAGGCATTCAACAGCCTCCAACCTCACCACCAGAGGAATTCACTGGCTAGCCCCACTTAGTCAGTAAAACTGACTAGCCACACATCCCATAGCTGGAGGAGGTCAACTGTCCTGCAACCACCAGTAGCAGCTATTCACAGGCCCATTATCCAAAACTGGGAAGAATCACTAAGCAAAGTTCCACCAAGGCCTGGAGGAACTCACACACATCTCAGCTGAAGGAATTGATAAGGAATCAAGAAAACATAAATGACATAATGACAAGAAATAGAGGACATAGGTTCAAGGTGAAGGGGAAAAGATTGAATAGGAATCTGAGGGATAACTTTTCACACAAAGGGTGTATGGAACAAGCTGCCAGAGGAGGTGGTTGAGGCTGGGACTATCCCAACATTTAAGAAACAGTTAGACAGGTACATGGATAGGACTGGTTTGGAGGGATATGGACCAAACGCTGGTAGGTGGGACTATTGGTGGGACATGTTGGCCAGTGTGGAAAAGTTGGGCCATAGGGGCCTGTTTCACACTCTTTCGCTCTAATGACAATGGAAACTGAACTATGCAATGTACCCAGATAGTGACACCAATTAATGCGCATTCGATGCCAGCACTATTAAATTGAACCTTCAGCAAAAGGCTCCTTATAACCTTAAAGCAGCTATTCAGTAGTAGGAAGTCTTTTCCACCTGTGACATTTAAAATGATCAATAAGCGCATGATTGATTTCTACTGGCTGATGCTGTTGGCTTTTCTTGCAATTTTGGGGAAATTTTCTTGCAATTTGTAATGTTCTAAGAAGCAGTGTGCCGGATGCTGAAGACTTTGTCTCAATTGAAGGGCTTGTACAAACCACGCTTCAAGATAAGGCACTCTTCTCGCAGTGTAGCATGACAGAAGGAAAGAACAAGGAGAACACTGTTGAGGACAAACTGCTTACAGAGAGAGAAAAAAGAGTGGGTGGACGGAAGACAAGGCTCCAGTTAGAGGCAGTATCCATCTTAATTTTTATGGAACGACTCTTCTTCCTGAATTTCACCTAGGAATAATGTGGCAGATGTTTGGATTTCCAGCTTCTGCAGTACAATGTGTGATATGTCTGTTGTTCAGTATATCTAACCCTCACAGTAATATGTTCCCTGCTTCAGCAACTTTACCATTCAAGGCTAGGACAAGGACCAAATTGTTAGTGACTTTGTGTTGGAAAGAACTGCAGATACTGGTTTAAACTGAAGATAAGACACAAAAAGCTGGAGTAACTCAATGGGTCAGACAGCATCTCTGGAGAAAAGGAATAGGTGACGTTTCAAGTTGAGACCCTTCTTCAGACTAAGAGTCAGAGGAAAGGGAAATGAGAGAAATAGACAGTGATGTGGAGAGATATAGAACAAATGAATGAAAGAAATGCAAAAATGTAATGATGATAAAGGAAACAGGCCATTGTTAGCTGAGGGCTAGGCGAAAACTAGTTACAGACAATGAGACTCAATGAGACGATTTTGAAGCTGGTACAACATGTGGGGGAGGGACAGAGAGAGGTGGGAAGCAAGGGTTACTTGAAGTTAGAAAAATCAATGCTCATATCACTGGGTTGTAAGCTGCCCAAGCGAAATATGAGGTGCTGTTCCTCCAATTTACATTTGGCCTCACTCTGACAGTGGAGTTTTATGTGTTGGCTCACTTATGATATAGAGCTGGATATATTTGTAATATTGCAAGGTTTCCTCTCCACTTCATCATTAGGCTGGTTAACAAGACATTCCATTCTCAGAGAGTTGAATACATTCTGTCTTTCCAGAGAAAACACTTGAAATGGTCGCTATAAGGATTGTGGGTTTTCACACAATATACCAAGGCCTTTGAATGCTAACACATTATTTTCACACACTGCACAGGCACTTACGGTAAAAAGAACCACCAGGATGTTCCTCAATGTTCAATCAGTTTATGACCATGCACATTGCACGGAGCTGACCACCATCCTATATCCTTGGAGTACTAACAATGTCTTCAATCCAATGCAGTCTCTGTGACACCTGTCTACAAGCCTCAAAGTCAAACCAGAGTTTTTTTTACTGGAAAACAAAGCAAGTTGCTGTTGGCTCTGGTGTGCAACATGCACACACAATGCATTTCAGCAAATGCTGCCGTATAAGATAGACCACTATCGTGACACTATTGTGTGGACCAATACTGTGACAGCAGGGGGCAAACCATATTTCCATCTACAACAGCAGGGGGGAACATGGCTTTTCCCTGCTGATGCAGATGGATCCCTCACCCGTGTCTCCTCTGTGTCCTGTAGTTCTGCTCCCCTTCCCCCCAGATGGTCATCATCTTTCACCACACCAGCCTACGCATCCAACACATCAGTCCCCAACATATCCGTCACCTCCAACGTGATTCCACCGCCAATCACATCTTCCCATCACCACCCTTTCCACCTTCTGCAGAGACCACTCCCTCAACTCCCTGGTTAACTCATCCCCCTTCCTACCCAAACCACACCCTCCCCAGGTATTTTCCCTGTTACCACAGGAGATGTAGTATCCGTCCCTGTACCTCCTCCCTCACAGCCATCCAGCGACCCCTGTAGTCCTTCCAGGTGAGATAGAGATTAACATGCACCTCCTATAAATTATTCTACTGTCCCCATGTTCCACATGTGGCTTCTTGAACATCGATGGAACCAGGCGTAGACTAGACGACCATTTTGCAGAACACTTGTGTTTGGTTCATCAAGGCCTACTGGATATCACATTTGCCAACCATTTTAACTGCTCTTCAATCCTCTCACCTTAAAGCTGTGTCCTTTAGTATTTTATTTTTCCATCCTGGGAGAAAGATTCTCACTGTCTACCCTATCTATGCCTCTCATCATTTTATATACAGTGCTTCTATTAGGTACCCCCACACCATCCGGCATTCCAGGGAAAACAATCCAAGTCTGTCCAACTTCTCCCTGTAGATAATACCCCTTGATCCAGGCATTATTCTGGTAAACCTCTCCCCGCCCTTTCCAAAGCCTCCACATCCTTACTGTAATGAGATAAGGGACCAGAACTGCATGCTATACACAAAACGTGGCCTAACCAAACTCCTATCAAGCTGCATCTTATACTCAATATCCCACCCTAAGAAATCAAGCATACCATATGCCTTCTTTACCATTCTCTCTATTTTTGTTGCCACTTTCAGGGATTTTTGGACATGGACCCCAAGACCTCTCTGTACATCAATGCTATTAAGGGTCATGACATTAATTGTATATTTTCCCTTACATTTTGTGGAGTTAATAACAAACACGCCAAGTAACAATCCAACAGGTTTATTGGCATATAGTAAAGTTACCACTGTGACTACATCCCGACTAACCGACTAGTGTCTGAAAGTGTTAGTAATATATGGTGACTGTAATGTAAAACCCAGACTGGATTGTAGATCTGAGTGGTGTGTAACAAATGTGTGTTAGTATTAGGTACAGCAGATCTACACATTTGACCTCCCAAAGTGCAACACCCCACACTTGTTTGGATTAAACTCCATCTGCCATTTCACTACCTGTTACTGTAGTCGATATCTATAGTTCTCCCACCTTTAGGTAGTTCAGGCTGGCTTTAAATAACATAGGTTAGTTTGCAGTGGTCATCATCATTCATGAAATTGCACCCCATGCTACAATGATAAAGCAATGTACAAAACTGATAGATAGCCCTGGCTGTGCACTGGCACTTCATTATAATTTGGCTGATGCAAATTACATTTTGTATTGCAATCCTGCTGCTTGCTTTCAGTGGCCATCCAATGTGGCCTGTACATTTCTCACTCTAATTCAATAACTTCTTCAGAAATTGTCTTATTTTCTATAACTGCAGGCCTGCTGATCTGGAAGCAACAGAGTGAAATTCTTCTTCTATGGAAACACAAACTGGAGAACGATGAATTAGCAGCCTATTTTACAGTTGTTCAGTGAAAAAGAAAATCATGCTGGGTGTAAAATGGATCACTAATTTGTTATTGTACACATAATTTAGTGGCAAAGGCCAATTTTGTCTTCAGCTGTTCCTGATCATTATGGTGCAATTCTCACTGTGCAGGCTGGGTGAAAAACCATTTGCAACTCTCCATGGGTTTAAATGTCTGTACTTTTATTCAGCTACAGTGGATTCAAAAGTTGAATAAATAATCAGTGCTTCATTGTTGGGTTGTGTTTTGCATTGATAAAAAGAAAGTCCAATTAAGGATGAATTGGAAAAGGAATTGAATCCTCAACTAACTGAGATACATCTAAATAACATCAAAATGTTTAATCCAGTTGTCATAATAGTTTATACGCACAAGCGTATTAAGCCACAAAAACTAAAATTGGACATTCCTACACGCTTGAATACCTTTTATTTGCATTGTGTCCTTTGCATTAAAATGTTAGTGTCATTTGTTCAGCTTTGCTGTCTAAATCCCTCCTCATTCTACAAAAATGATCAACATTATTTTTTGTTTATAATAGTTTCATATAATAATCCTTCACCAGTATCAGACATCAGGATCTTTGGCTCATTTACATATAGAAAAAAATCAAGTCAAGATTCAAGAGTGTTTATGTGTCTTATGTACCAAAGCTGAACAGGGACAATGACATTTTTACTTGCTGCAACTTTACGGGCACATTAGTTGCAATAACAACAATAAATATACAATAAAGTATTTGTTATTCTAATTAAAGTAGCCCGTAATACTGCTAAAACCAAAGGCGTGCAGGTTTGTCGAGTAAATATGCAATAGGTGCAGAAGTAGGCCATTTGGCCCTTCAAACCAGCACCGCCATTTAATGTGGTCATGGCTGATCATCCCCAATCAGTACCCCGTTCCTGCCTTTGCCCCATATCCCCTGACTCCGCTATCTTTAAGAGCCCTATCTGGCTTTCTCTTGAAAGTATCCAGAGAACCGGCCTCCACCGCCCTCTGAGGCAGAGAATTCCACAGACTCACAACTCTCTGTGTGAAAAAGTGTTTCCTCGTCTCCGTTCTAAATGGCTTACCCCTTATTCTTAAAATGTGGCCCCTGATTCTGGACTCCCCCAACATCGGGAACATGTTTCCTGCCTCTAGTGTGTCCAAACCCTTAATAATCTTATATGTTTCAATAAGATCCACTCTCATCCTTCTAAACTCCAGAGTATACAAGCCCAGCCGCTCCATTCTCTCAGCTAATGACATTCCCGCCATCCCAGGAATTAACCTTGTAAACCTACGCTGCACTCCCTCAATAGCAAGAATGTCCTTCCTCAAATTAGGGGACCAAAACAGCACACAATACTCCAGGTGTGGTCTCACTAGGGCCCTATACAACTGCAGAAGGACCTCTTTGCTCCTATACTCAACTCCTCCTGTTATAAAGGCCAACATACCATTCGCTTTCTTCACTGCCTGCTGTATCTGCATGCTTACTTTCATTGACTGATGAACAAGGACCCCCCAGATCCCATTGTACTTCCCCTTTTCCCAACTTGACACCATTTAGATAGTAATCTGCCTTCCTGTTTTTGCTACCAAAGTGGATAACCTCACATTTATCCACATTAAACGGCATCTGCCATGCATCTGCCCACTCACCCAGCCTGTCCAAGTCACCCTGCATTCTCATAGCATCCTCTTCACAGTTCACACAGCTTTGTGTCATCTGCAAATTTGCTAATGTTACTTTGAATCCCTTCATCTAAATAATTGATGTATATTGTAAATAGCTGCAGTCCCAGCACCGAGCCTTGCGGTACCCCACTAGTCACTGTCTGCATTCTGAAAGGGACCCGTTAATACCTACTCTTTGTTTCCTGTCTGCCAACCAATTTTCTATCCAAGTCAGCACTCTACCCCCAATACCATGTGCCATAATTCTGCCCACTAATCTCCTATGTGTGAACTTATCAAATGAATTACCTATGTGGGACCTTACCTTCCCTAAATGGCCTCCGTAAATTGACCCCACTGTGAAGGGAGTGGTTGAAACAGTGGAACAACACAGAACTAGTGTAAATGGATGATCAATGGTCAGTGTGTACTCGGTGTGCCGAAGGGCCTGTTTGTATGCTGTAACTCTAAACTTAACTCTGCATAGACCAAACCGCAGTAGTGCAACGTTATTAATGAAGCAGAGGCTATGCTGTTTGGTCTATGTACACAATCATGAATTTCTACTTTCAAATATAGTTTTATCATTTTGAATCACCTTGAACAAAATAACCAACGTCTTTACCAACAATTCAAATTCATATAGAAACAATTATTTTTTACTAGAATATTTTCTATCTACCTGAGAGGTTAGGTATATTCTTTATTTAATGTTTAATTCAAAAGCAGGTTAATAGTTAATAGTTAATTACTGAGGCAGTAATAGACATTACTGCCTCAGTAGTACAGTGGACTGCCTGATGCTTTTAAATTAAAAAAGTAGGTGTATGTTCATAAATGATAGGAGCAGAATTAGGCTATTCAGCCCATCAAGTCATTCAATCATTCAACCATTCAATCATGGCTAATAGTAAGATTAAACGAGAACTTACCTAAGTTTGAACTTTGATCTTTATTTTATGAGGAGTTACGTTGGTGATTACGTGAAGAACCCTGCCAGAGCGCCAATCTTCAAAGCAGCGGTGTGAAATCACAAAAAACAACAAGCGAAGTAATATAGTATCATAACAAAATGAGTAATACAAGAACTTCCATCTGACCTTTATGATAGTTTGGGTGGTGGTGGGCACGTAATCACCAACGTAACTCCTCATAAAATAAAGATCAAACTTAGGTAAGTTCTCGTTTAATCTTACTATTTTACTTCAGAGTCACGTGAGTGACTACGTGAAGATTTTAAAGCTTTGTGATTTCATGCCGTAGACCAACCTCGGCTTCTCACTGCATTGATTGACTCGTAACGAGAATAATCAATAATGCATTAATAATAACATTTGTACCACAAATGCAGTAATTCATTTATTTTAATAATGAAAATTAATCAGATCCCCTTTAAACCAGAGGAATTTACACAGAACTTAAAATAGTTTCTGCAAACAATCCCGCATTAACAATAGGCCGATGGTAAAATTGTTGAAACATCAACTCATTGGACCACCCGGCGGCTGCGAGGATATGGTCGACGGGGACGTCTTTCGCCCTGGCCGCCGACGTTGCTGCTGCCCAAGTCGAGTGAGATGTAAAAACATCAGTGTTAATACCAGCAGCTGTTAAGACTTCTTTTAACCATCTGGAAATAGTCTGTACTGAAACTCTTTTGTGTGGTTTCTTGTATGTGATCAACAACCCAGTTTCCGTATTTCTCAAGCCCTTTGTGACCTCAATGTATTGTAACAAATATGTCTTAATACAGAGACAAGGATCATTTGGATATGCTGCTAGCACAATTTTAAATCCTGTCACACCTGGCCTACTTTGCTTTAGTAGGTCATAGATATAGAATGTAACCTTGTCTTCAGTTACTTCCATCCTGTCTATTTGTAATTTTTAAAGTGTTTGCACTCGCTGTGCTGTCACTAATGCCATAAGCATGACTACTTTCATACTGAGTTTGGCCAAAGGTAAAGACACACTTGGTGACCATTCACGAAGTAGTTTCAGCACCACACTTACATCCCAGATTGTCATGTACCTAGGTTTCGGAGGTTTGGAATTAAAGATTCCTTTCATTAGTCTGGAAACAAGTGGGTGTGACCCAATTGGGTTTCTTTCTGAATCCAGAACCAAATAAGAGGACAATGCACTCCTGGCTGAATTAATTGCACTATAACTCAAACCTTCATCATAATAAAGTTTTGACAGAAATTCTAAAACATTTGAAATATCTGCAGTACTATATTCCACATTCTTTTGTACACAGAACTCTTCCCATTTCTTAATATAAGAAAGGTACTGTTTTTGAGTGCTCTTCCTCCAGGCTGCCATAAGCATGTCCACAGTACGCTCAGACAGTCCTCGCCTCAGAAAAGGCCTTCTTAAAACCTGCAAATCAACAAATCCAAATGATCATATAATGGATGTTGTTCCCCTGTTACAGGATGCAGCAATAAATTACTCCTTTTTGGGACTTTCATCAACATTTGTGTTGTTAATTCTAATATCAACGGATACCATGGCTGTGCAGGCCAATCTGGTACTACTAATACCCCTCAAGCAGCATCTTGCCTGATTTTAAGCAAACATCGGCTTATGAGGCAGAAAGGTGGAAATATATATAAAAACATACCACCCCAATGTAGCGAGAAAGCATCAATCGCCACTGCTCCTGGATCTGGTTCCCATGACACATATCTCGATAGTTGATGATTTAGTCTAGATGCGAACAAGTCGATGTCTGGCATTCCAAATCTGATTACTATGTCATTGAATACCTCTCGATTCAACATCCATTCTTTATTATCATGGAACTTTCGTGACCTGGTGTCTGCTATCGTGTTCATTTTACCTGGTAGATAGATAGCTGAAATCCAAATGTTCTTTTCAATACACCAAGACCAAATTTGATTAGCCATTTTGTCACATGACACCGACTTGATTCCACCCATATGATTAATATAGGCAACTGCTGTTGTGTTATCAATTTGAACTTGAACATGCAGATTAGTTGTGTTAGAACAGTAAGCTTGGAGTCCATAGAAACATCCTAAAAGCTCCAAATAGTTAATTCCCCATGTCTGCAGTAACAATGACTCTTCCTGATTCCATCTGCCTCTGCAGCTAGATGCTAAGTCAGTTGCACCCCATCCTAGTGCACTGGCATCAGTTTGTAATATCATGGAAGGTTGTTCCATCAGCACTTTGCTGGAACTGCTTGAGACATGTAGAATCCACCACTGCAGATCAGAAACAGCATTTGTTGTTAGTTGCATGGTTCTATCAAAATGACCAGCATGCATTCTCAGTGCCTGTTCTTTAACTCTCTGCAGCTGTTGATAATGTAATGGTCTGTATTGGACTGCTGGGAATGCTGCTACTAATTTTCCCAGTACTCGAGCCACCTGTCTGATTGAGGGTTTTTGCTCGTTTAACAGATTACTGCAATCTTTAATCAACTCCGCTCTTTTTTCCCTGAGCAAAGCAATTTTCATTTGAACTGAATCAATTGTGAACCCCAAATAATCAATTGAGGTACATGGTGTTAACCTTGATTTCTTTGGATGAATTAGAAACCCCAAACTTTCAAAAGTGGATTTCACAACTGCAACAGATGCTTCTGTTGACTCTTTTGTCCTTCCTATAATCAGGACATCATCCAAGTATGCCATTAGTACATGCCCCTGGCTTCTCAGCAACCCCAGAATTGTTTTTAACAATTTTGTGAATATTCTGGGAGAGGGCGTTAACCCATTAGGCAGGGCTTTGAACTGCCATAACTGGTTCTTCCATGTAAATTTAAGATACTTCCTATCTTCCGAGTGAACAGACACTGAATAATATGCATCTTTTAAATCTATAGTTGCCATATAACATGCTTCTGAAATAAGTTGTTTGGCAGTCACAAATGTCTCCATTTTAAAATGTCTAAATTGAACAAAAGGATTCAGAGTTGTCAAGTCTAGAATAATCCTACATCCTCCATCCTTTTTTGATCGAGGGAATACATTTGACACAAATTGGTGAATTTGGTAGACTGATTCTTCAATAACACCTTTTATATATAGGGTTTTCATGTACAGCTTGAACCTCCATCACTTCTTTTTGTGCAAAGTGGAGAGTTCTGCTAGGAACATGCTGGACAGGCAAATCATAATTTGGATTGAATTCAATTCGAAATCCTTGCATACTATTCAGAATTACCACATCTGAAGTAATCTTCTTCCAATTGTTATAGAAGAGACGTAATCTGCCTCCAACTTTTGGAGTTAATCCCGTTAGTATGTTCCCATGAGAACCAGGTCCACCTACCTCTTGAGTCATTTGAGTACCCTGAGGTCCCTGGGTTCTCCCGGAAGCACCCCCACTGGTTCTTGCTCCCGCTGCAGGCCGCCAGCTACGTCCCTGCGTTGATGAGCGACTTTGTCCTGGTCCAGGATCCGTATGACGTCTGAAAGGATACCTCATCTTTGCAGACTTTGCAACCATCGATGTTTTCATCAATCCTGTTTTCGCTTCATCTTCCAACTCTTTAATACGTCTCCCGAGATCCTCTCCAAAGAGTAAGTTGGGTAATTGTATATTACTTGGTTTGCAGAGTGCTGCGAATTTAGGATTCATAGTAGGCCCTATAGCACCCTTCCTCAGACAATTGATCTCGAAGTGGGTGCTGCATAGCAACCCCAGTACTTCCTGCTGCAACTCCGTCATCTCTTGGCTTTTATCCGCTATTCTGGCAAAAGCAGTTATTCCAGACGATTTGATTCACTGCTGGTGCTTTCAGCAACACACAGTTACTTGGGGTCTCATGCTTTCTTGCAGTCTCATCTATCTCCTGCTGTTCCAGCTGATGGGAAACCAAGTAATTTATTAGGGAGGCCAATTCTTCTCCTAATGGCTCTCCTGACACTGACGGGGCAGCGAATCGTACTGCCAGGGGTGGAACATCTGGCAGCTGCCATTTTTCGCCTTGTACAGCCTCACCGTCAGAGTCAGGGTCTGAACTCTCATGACCCGTGGCATGCGCCTCATCCCTGAGGGTGCATTCCATCAGCCCTGAACCAGGAGCTGTTGAGCTGCTTTCAGCAGCTTGGGTTTCACTACACTCCTCCCTGAGTGTGCTTCCCTCCAACAGCCTATGTACAAGGCTTTCCATCTGGGCAATCCGCTCAAAAGCGGTATCTAGCCCTGGAGCTACTTCCATTGCCTGGGACTCCTCCTCCGTGGGCCGTCTCAATTTGAACTTGGCCCTGCGCCCGACAGGCGCTGACTGTGTTCTCACCAGCCCCAGGTCCACAGTCGCTACGCTCTCCGCTGGCGACTGTACCGGGGTTAGAGGCGGTCGGTCGCTAACCGCAATCTCCCGACTTTCTGTCGGCTGAGTCGCTCGCCTCTTCCCCTTGCCCGTTTTTTCCATGGTGTCTGTGGAAAAAATCCCCACAGACCCACAGTAAACTGACCCGGAAATACTTGAAAAAAGTTTCTACTTACCTTGTAGTTGAAAACTACAATTCCACTAGAGGAGCTCTGCTCCTCGCGTCCGTTTGCGCCAATGCGTCTGACGTAATGACGCGCAGGCGCTCTGGCGGGGTTCTTCACGTAGTCACTCACGTGACTCCGAAGTAAAATCTATCTTTCACTCTCAACCCCATTCTCCTGCCTGCTGCCCAGAACTTCTGACACATGTAATACTCAAAAATCTATCAAGAATATTGTAGTTCTACCTCGTGCTTTCATCTGCTAGATTCCATAATGATCAAGCTTGGAGATGTTGATTGAACAAACTTCCAATGTTAATTGCCTTACTGTCCACCAACACCCTAAGTTAACGTGGTAAGTCTTTTTTTCTGACCAACATAATGTGGGTTAATTTTAATTAGTTTACTGGATTTTTGTTCAGCTACTGGATTTTTGTTCAGCTTTCCAATACATGCTTGGCAATGTGTTTAAGAAGCCTTTCAGTGCTTTCAACCAAGGTTGTTTTATTGGCTTGGTGACAATTAAAAAATGAAGAACTGGCTGGTTTGTTAGGTTATTGTTAAAAACTTAATTCTACTGCTTATAATGGATTTCAATGCCTCACAGGTACCCAATTGTACACAACTTGTTTTGATCATAGCACATTTTGTAGATATTCCAAATAATGGATAATATTTTCCTCACTTGATTTTACTGAGCAGTATTTCCATCATTATTACAACGGTGAGGTTTGTCTACCATGTGTAGTTTAATGAGGATGCTGTTCTGCACACTAGTCTACAAGATATCTATTGAAATTCTAGCCTGGCAACCAGGTCAAACTTGGAATACCTCAATGTTCACCATTGTACAGCTGACCACTCCTTTACAAGAAGCATGTGGAAGCTTTGGAGAGGGTGCAGAAGAGTTTAACCAGAATGCTGCCTGAATTAGAGATCAAGGAATGGTTTGACAAACTTGAATTGTTTGCTCTGGAACATTGGAGGTTTCTTGTAATGGCCTTTCTGCCAGCTGTGAGTAGGATTTCTACCAAGTAATGATCTTCCTTCAGCACCACTGTTTTTATGTTACCCAGGTAAAAAATGTAACACTTCTTGGAGACTATATATCCTAATATCTCCTTTAATTCTGAATTCACTCAAAATGGTTGTATTTTTGGGCAACACCAGAAGATATGTGCATGATTTGCATCTGTTTGGCCACATTGCCTCCAGCATGTTTGCTGCCTTAGAATTTGCTTGCTTTTTATGTTAGGTGTAATAAAGAAACGAATCAAAATTTCCAATTAAATTCTCTCTATTTTTGTGAATTAGTGGATGTCTGTAGTGTTACACACATATGATGCCATTCTTCTTCTGAGATTGTGATGTTCAATTCCTTTTCCATCTTACATTTTACATACAATGTAGTTTGAGCTCGACATTCCATTAAACTATGATAACGTTTAGAAATAATCCTTGATGTTTTTTGATGATACGCATTAACTATCACTTCTATCACTGGATTCTTTTCTTCTAGTGCCTCCCTTTTCACTTTTTTATTGTAATAATCTCTCAGTTGGAGGTATCTAAACGAGTCTTGGTTCCGAAGTGCAAATCTATCCTTCAAATCTTGAAAACATCTTAGGTCTCCATTTTCAGTAACAGTACAAAATGCAGTAATTCCTTTCTTCATCCACTCTTTAAATATTGAGTCCTACATCCCTGATTCATTATCTAAAGCTATCCATCTTAAAACTTTTTGTCGTCTATTCAGTTTAAGTTGTCTGGTAAGAGTGAACCAGGTTTCTAAAGTAAATATCGTTATTGGGTCGATTATACTCCTGATATATCCAGGAAGCGCTTTTTCTCCCAAGAGTGTTTGAATGTGGAAGTCAGGGATATATGTCTCAATCTCTTTCCACCTAGCTATATAGGTGTCCTCACACCAATTAATTAGTGGTCGAAGTTGGGCTGCATAGAAATATAGCCTAAAATTTGGAAGTGCCATTCCACCTTTGTCCTTTGGCAACTGGAGTGTAGTGTATCGAATTCTGGCCTTCTTTCCTCCCCAAATAAATCTAGATATTAATTTATCCCATTCCATGAATTGTTTTAATGGTATCTCTATTGGCAGAGATTGAAACAAGTACAATAGCCTTGGCAATATATTCATTTTCACCACATTCACCACATATCTTACTACTAAAATCCCTTGGGTAGGTGGACCATCTTTCTATATCCTTTCTTATGTTTCGGTTGATATGATTATAATTGGCCCCATACAACATTGATATATTTTTTGTTATATGTACCCCTAGGTATTTGATTGATTTTGAATCCCATTTAATATTTTACTTTTGCTCGATTTCTTCTGGAGGAGCACAATTAAATAGGGTTTGAGTTTTTGAAATATTCATTTTATATCCTGCATAAAAATTAAATTTCTCTATGATCCCCATCATCCTTGGAAATGAGGTGTTTACTTCCGTGAGATACATCATTACGTCATCTGCAAAAAGGCCAATTTTATGTTCTCTGTCTCTTATAGTTACTCCCCTCAGTTCCCTATCTTGACGAATCGCTTGAGCCAATGGTTCAATATATATAGCAAACAGGGTAGGGCTAAGACAACATCCTTGTCTCGTTCCTCTTCCTAACACAAATCTCTCAGTTAAGGACCCATTCACCTTTACTCTTGCAGTAGGTTGCTGGTAAATTGCTTTGATAACTTGAATTGAATTTTCAGTAAAGCCAAATCTTTCTAGTGTTTGATATAAGAATTCCCAATTAACCCTATCGAAAGCCTTTTCCGCATCTGGGCTTATCAGGACAGCGCGCGTACTTTCCTTTTGAATCTTGTGTATTATATGTAGGGTTCTAATACTGTCCTATGTTTGTCTGGTTATTATAAAACCAGTCTGGTCTTCATCAATTAAATCTGGCATGAACTTTTCAAATCGTTTGGAGATAATTGAAGAATATAATTTATAGTCCACATTTAGAATTGATATCGGTCTGTAGTTGGTACAATTTCCCTTGTCTTTGTCCTGTTTGGGGATTAATGTTATAATTGCCTCTTTCCATGATGGGGGTGTTTTGCCTTCTTTGATAATCCAGTTAAAGGTTCTCAGAAGAAGTGGGTTCAGCTCATTCGAAATATTTTATACCATTCTATAGGGAAACCGCCGCTGCCTGGGTCCTTGTTTGTTTTCATCCTACCAATTGTCTTCTCTATCTCCTCCAGTGATATTTCTGCTGTGATTATTTTATTTTGTATCTCCAATACAGGGCAGATCTATTGTACTTAATAAAGTCCTCAGTGATTCCCCGTCTACTGTAGAGGTTTGTGTAAATAATTCTTTATAATATTCCTGGAAGATATATTCTTTTTCTTTTGGATCACTCTGTGTACAGGGGTCCTTAATTTTGTGTATGGTGTTGTCAGCCTGTTGTTTGCGTAGCCTCCGGGCAAGTATTTTAGTGGATTAAGGGCCTAGCTCATAATGTGCCAGTTTTACAAATCTTGCTTTTTTCTTCACCTCTTGATCCAATGTTCCATCCATTTGTCCCCTTAAATCTTCTATTTGTTTATGATCTCTGGTCCTTATTACTTTTGTACTTCTGTTCTAAATCCTTCAGGTCTGATATCAACTTATTATATGTTTCCATTCTGGCCTTTTTAACATGTGATGCCCTAGCTATTAACCTACCTCGTATTACAGCCTTCCATGAGTCCCATGGTATGGATGGGTCCACCTCCCCATTGTCATTCTCCTCTAGATAAGTTTTAATTTCCAATTTAATATCATTAACAGTTGTTTTATCATTCAGTATTCCAACATTTAATCGCCACACTGTGTTTTTCCTTCTACTGTCCATTTGAATTGTTAAGTATATGGCATTATGGTCTGATACATCTGCCACACCAATTCTGCAATCCGTTACCCCATAACAGTCTTCTTTCTGCATTAAGAAATAGTCTATTCTGGAGTAAACTGAGTGCGGTATTGAGTAATGTGTATAGTATCTTTCTAGAGGGTGAAAATTCCTCCAGACATCGAGAAAACCAAATTCTTCACAGGTAGTGTTTAGTAGTTTTGTTAACTGGCTCTTATTCTTCTTTTTACTTGTTGTATCAAGCCTATGATTGCGGACAGCGGGCGGGAACCCATTTCACCTTCTGAGCCGCTGGCAGTACAGCCAGTGGCAGCTATTCAAGTGCCGATTGAAAGCACCATGGCTACTCCAGTAGGGAGGAAAGACACGAAAAAATCAGTGAGGCCCGTGGACTCTGATGAGGCAGGCCAGGAGGATTCTCCTCCCACTATGAAAGACGTCTGGGGACGTCAAGATAAGATGGAGCACCTAATGGAATTTTATATCCGTGGGTCACCGCATGGGCCCGTGGCAGCAGCCTCTAGTAGAGGTCTGTATAGGGAAGATCTGTTCCAGCAAGAGGAGCCTTATATCCGCGGGTCTACTTGGGGGCCCAGAGCAGCAGCGCCTTGTGAAGGTCTGCAGGATGTCTCCCTCATGGAAGAGGTGAGCATACCAGGGCAGTATGGTTCTGACCCTGAAGTTGGAGGTATTGCGGAGGAGCATACCCCAAGGCACGAGAGCGAAGCTCCAGGTGTACCAGATGTGGCATGTAAATTTGCCATACCACAAGGAACTGGTGAGCCATTGGAAGACAACTTGGCTAGAAACATAAATTATATGGTCTCCCACCAGTTACCAGAGCTAACAATGGAAGAGACGGCGAAACGGTACGAAACACCTGTTAACTGTGCCTCAATAAAAGTGCCCACTGTAAACCAGGCTATCTGGGGGCAAATGGGGGTAAGCATGAGAATGCAAGAATTAAGGCTGCAAAAAGTCTTAAAATTGGTTGGATCAGGCATTACAGCTTTTGGACGATCAGTCGAAGGGGCACCACTATCTGATACACAACAGGATGCGTTGGCCCTGTTATGCAATGCCCACTTTGAAATTAACTGCATTTGGAAGAATGCAATTAGACCAACTTTAAATCCAAAATTTGTAGCACTGTGCAGATCAACTAAAATACAACCACCGAACCTGTTGTTTGGTGAGGATCTGGCAAAACAAGTAAAAGAGTTGGATGACGAGGCGAAGAAAGTCGACCTCATTAAGGCATATCCGACTGGTAGAATTCCGCCTCGTCAATTACACCCCTACAGACGGGTCACTGACGTTGGTTCGGGTCAAGGACCAAGCGGGCTCTTCCATCTTTATGCAATTGGCATGCACCAACATATATTCCCTCCAGAAATCGGAGGCAAAGGAATCCAGCAACTGTGGAGGTACGTGCATCTGGTCCTGTCCAGGACATATCTTCTATGGATCAGTCACTAGTTGGGGGTAGATTGCAATTGTTCTTCAATGAATGGTGCTGCATTACATCAGACCCGTTTATACTGGACAGCATTCAGGGGTTTCGAATTGAGTTCATTTTTAAATTACGTCCACCCACACAACATACACCAAGTCAGAAATTGGTGTTTTCAAAACCAGAAACTTTACAGGTAAATGCTGAAATTGAAATGTTATTTACGAAAGGTGTAATTGAAAGGACGGTTCATCAACCTCAGCAGTTTGTGTCCTATATATTTCCTAGACAAAAGATGGATGGTGGGTGTCGAGTCATTCTTGATCTAACTCGACTGAATTCCTATGTCCAGTATAAACATTTAAAAATGGAAACTTTTGGTACTGCTAAACAATTGGTTTCCAAAGGATGTTATGTGGCAAGTACAGATCTGAAAGATGCATATTATTCAGTACCAATTCACTACAAATATCGGAGATATTTGAGATTTATTTGGATGAGACAACTGTGGCAGTTTAAAGCATTACCTAATGGGTTAACCTCAGCTCCTAGATTATTTACAAAGTTGTTGAAACCAGTATTGGGTTTACTCCGGATTCAGAATCATATTGTGATGGCCTATTTGGATGATGTTCTAATCATAGGCAAGACTCAGGAAGCAGCTGAATTTTCTGTTTCAGTTACTAAACATATGTTCGAGAGGTTGAGGTTCCTCATCCATCCAACTAAATCCAAATTGATACCATCAAGAATCATTGATGATTTGGGGTTCACCATTCATTCAATTAACATGTCAGTGACTCTGCATAGAGCCAAGAGATTGGAATTAGTGGAAGCTTGCAGCAATCTTGTTGATGAGCAACAATCCTCCATCCGACGAGTGGCTAGTGTTATTGGCAAATTAGTGGCTGCTTTCCCTGGAGTGCAATTTGGGCCTTTACAATATCAGAATTTGCAACGACCTAAAACAGCATTCAAAAAACATGCAGGTCATTTCGATAGACTCGTGTAGTTGCCAGTTGAAGCTATCACTGAGTTGCAGTGGTGGATAACGAATGTTTCACGTTGCTCTAATGACATTCTGGTTAATCGATCTTCAGTTGTTTTACAAACTGATGTGAGTGCTTCGGGATGGGGAGCCACTGATACCAATTCTAGCTGCGGCGGCAGATGGAATGTGCATGAGGCATTAATCCTTCAGATGCATGGTATTAACTATTTAGAATTGTTGGGAGCATTCTATGGCCTAAAAGTGTATTGTTCAACAATGCATGATTTGCATGTTCAGCTCCAGATTGATAATACCACAGCAGTTGCATATGTTAATTACATGGGTGGAATTAAGTCATTATCATGTGATAAGCTGGTTAACCTTATTTGGCATTGGTGTATTGCAAGGAACATCTGGGTTCCATCAATCTACTTACCAGGTAAATATAACATGGTGGCAGACACCAGGTCACAAAAGTTCAATTAAAACACAGAATGGATGTTGAATCCAAAAGTTTTTTTAAATGTTGTCGCCAAGTATGGGTTGCCAGACATTGATTTGTTTGCATCCAGGCTAAATCACCAGTTACCAAAGTATGTCTCATGGGAGCCGGATCCAGGGGCCATAGCGGTAGATGCATTCTCGCTACATTGGGGTGGTATGTTCTTTTACGCTTTTACCCCATTCTGCCTCATCAATCAATGTCTCACCAAAATTGAGCAGGACTCCGCTTCAGGCATTTTGGTAGTCCCAGACTGGCCTACACAACCATGGTTCCCACTGGTTCTGAGACTGATGACACAGCCATTTATGGTTGTCCCCAAATGCAGCAACCTGTTGATGCACCCTGTGACAGGAGAGAGTCATCCTTTACATGTTCGTGTTAATTTGCAGATTCTGACGAGACCGTTCCTGGGGCTCGGACTATCAGGTCGTACGGTGGACGTGATTACTGTGGCCTGGAGGGATAGTACTAAGAAACAATACGTATCTCATATTAAAAAATGGGAGATGTTCTGCTTGCAGTCAAATATATCCTATCACACTGCAAGCATATCTGATGTATTGGAGTTCCTTGCCACATTATACTTTGATGAGCGATTGAGTTATAGTGCCATCAATTGTGCTAGGTGTGCATTGTCCTCCTATTTATGGCAGGGGTCAGGACAACATTCCCACCCCTGCGGTGGCGTTCCGGCGGTGGCGACCGAGGACACTGGTGGCGACCTGAATCCGGAGGCTCGGCCGCAGCTGGCCCAGTGGACGACATCTTCGGGAGCGCGGGGCTGGCCAACTTCGGGGCTGCGGTGGCGTTCCGGCGGTGGCGTTCCGGCGGTGGCGACCGAGGACACTGGTGGCGACCTGAATCCGGAGGCTCGGCCGCGGGCCCGGTGGACGACATTGTCGGGAGCGTGCAGGTCACAGGTTGGTGACCTGTTTTTCTGGGGCTCCCGCAACTACAGCTGCGTCCGCTGGACTGGAGGGCGGCAGCTTCGGCAGCTTCGACCTCCCCGGGCCGCGGAGTTTGAGCCGGCCCGTCGCGGACAGAGCACGGATTCGGCCGCTGGACGGGCTTACTGTCGCCCGGCGGGGCCACAGCATCAGAAGCCTGGATCGCCTCAGCGCAGAGGGAGAAGAAAGCGGGAAGAGACAGAGACTTTAAGACTTTTGCCTCCATCACAGTGAGGAGGTGCCTGGTGAACTCACTGTGGTGGATGTTAATTTGTGTTTATTGTGTGTTTTGTCATTTATTATTATATGTATGACTGCAGGCAACGAAATTTCGTTCAGACCGAAAGGTCTGAATGACAAATAAAGGAATCTCTAATCTCTAAACATTCTGTCGGGTCTCATCCATTGGTGTCCCGATTCATGAAGGGTATCTTTAGCAGGAATCCTCCTAGACCTAGGTATATGGAAATCTGGGATGTGAGCATAGTTCTCACACTACTTCATCAATGAGCTCCAATTACATCTCTGTCTTTGCAAAGACTTACACTTAAAGTGGTCATGCTCATGGCGCTCATTTCAGCGCAACGTGTCCAGACATTGCAAAAACTATGACTGGTCAGCATGGTTTCTTCAGTAAATAATATAACATTTTATGTCTATGATTTAATCAAACAAAGCAGGCCAGGGATGTCTGGGATCAAACTGAGTTTTATGGCATATCCCATTGATCTGCGGCTATGTGTAGTTACACACGTACGACAGTATATTAAGGTCACCAAGAGCCTTAGAGGCTCCGAAATTATGATGCTTATCAGTCACAAAAAAACTCATGAAAAGGTGTCGGTACAGACCATTTCTAGGTGCCTGAAACAAGTTTTGGATTGTGCTGGAGTGCACACTGATGTGTTTAAATCTCACTCCACCAGGGCGGCATCAACATCCGCAGCGAGGGCACTGGACGTCCCTTTAGACCAAATCCTCGGGGCCGCAGGATGGTCCAGTGAAAGGACATTTCAACGGTTTTATAATAAACCTGTCCTCACGCCAGAAGTATATGGGCATACTATTTTGGGTTCTGGTTTGTAATTTTCCCCTGGGAGAGAGGGGTCGTTATTATTTATTTTGTTCATTAAAACATTAATATGTATAATTTGAACTATGTTGAATACATTATTTGTTCATCCTGTGTCAACTGAAGCAGTGTGTCGTATGGACCTGTATCTACGGCATGAAATCACAGAGTTTGATATCTTCACGGAATCACTCACGTGACTTTGAAGTAAAACAGTAAGATTAAACGAGAACTTACCAGTTTGAAGTTTGACCTTTATTTTATGAAGAGTTACGGAGAGCGATTACGTGCCCTCCGCTCCCAGCCCCCATATCACAAAGGTCATCTGGTAGTTCTAGTCTGTTGAGTCTTACTATGTTACTTCGACTGTTGTTATCTGTGATTTCACGCCGCTGCTTTGAAGATTAACGTGCATGCACACTGGCAGGGCTTCTTCACGTAATCGCTCATCGTAACTCCTCATAAAATAAATATCAAACTTCAAACTGGTAAGTTCTCGTTTAATCTTACTATTACACTCACATGAGGTCTGTGATGCTTGGTGATATTTTTAGAACCAGGCTTATAAACAGATTTATCTATGAATACACATATTTGTAAACTTAGAATTCCATAAGAACGCAGTATTCTAACATATTGTGGCAGAGGCCACTGTGTTATCCACGTCTATGCGTACCTTCATAATCATATCTCATTTCAAGCATGAGTCATTCGTTGTAATTCTTGAAGGCGCTGCCATGCCCGTCTGACTGTCTCTGATTCTCCGTGTCTCTCGACGAGCTGCCACTGCTCCATTTGGCGGAGTTGTTCACGCAGTGGCGGCATGTCCATGTCTCCCCGCAGCTCTTCCACTTTGTAGCCTCTCCGTTGTAGGTCTCGCACGGCTTCCCTTGCATTGTTGTAGGTTTGGTGTCCGCTTTCCCAGTGAATACGTATCTTGGTAAATGATGTCTGAAAGCGGATTCCTTCCTCTTTTAGGATGCTTTTAACATGTTTGTATGCCTTACGTTGTTGTACTACAGCGGTAGTATAGTCATGGTTAAAAGACAGCATTCGTTCTCCAAGTTGGATCTTCTTTTGCCATGCCTGTTTGAGAACCATCTCTTTAACTTTAAACTAAAGAAAGTGGACAATTATGGATCTCGGCGGGGAGCTGGGGCTTGGTTTCTGTGCCAGGGATCTGTGTGCTCGTTGAATCTGTAAATCTGTCATTTCAGGGATTGACATTTCTTTTCTGAGCAGTTTCTCCACAAACTGAGGTACTGAGCTACCTTCCGCACCCTCCGGCACACCGTATATCTGCAGATTATTTCTTTAGGGATCTGGACTCCAGATCGTTCAATTTGTCGACAAGTATCTTCTGGTCTTTCAGTGTTTCTTGGAGTACGGTGTTTGCAGCGACACTCCATGTTTCCAGCTCCTCTGTTCGGGTGGCGGCTTCTTCCATTTTTTTTTTTGGTCTTGTATTGCTTGCGCATTCGCTGCCATCTGATGATTCATTTCATGTTTAAGTTCGGCCAGCTCTTCTCTCATATCCCGCTTGAAATCGTCTTTGAATGAGGTGAAGTCCGCTTTTAATTCTCTTCTCAAGTTGCTGATTTGTGTACTTATGCTTCTTAATAGTAAGATTAAATGAGAACTTACCAGTTTGAAGTTTGATCTTTATTTTATGAGGAGTTATGATGAGGGATTACGTGAAGAAGAGCCCGCCAGCCCGCATGCGCGTCAACCTTCAAAGCAGCGGTGTGAAGTCACAGATAACAGTTGTTGAACTGAAGATAGTAAGATTCAAGAAACTAGAACTACCAGCTGACTTTTATGAGGAAGGGTTGGGAGCGGAGGGCACGTAATCCCTCATCGTAACTCCTCATAAAATAAAGATCAAACTTCAAACAGTAAGTTCTCGTTTAATCTTACTATTTTACTTCGGAGTCACGTGAGTGACTACGTGAAGATTTCAAAGCTCTGTGAATTCATGCCGTGGAACAAGTCCATGCCACACACTGTAATAGTTGACCAAGGATGAGTGGAATTAATAATTTTACTTCGGAGTCACGTGAGTGACTACGTGAAGAAGACCTGTCAGGGTGCATGCGCGTCATTACGTCTGACGTAATGGCAGCAGGAGGACGGAGCTCCTCCTGCAGGTGAGTAATTACAGCTCCACCAAAGTCGGGGAGACTTTGGAAGAGTTTGAAAAAAGTAAAAAATTGTTGCTGTATGTTTTTCCCACAATACAGGAACAAGTAAAAAATCATCAAGGTGCAAGTCTGCTACCAACAAGGAGAGAGAGAGCTGCGGGAGCGCAGTCTCTGAAAGGCAGCCTGTCACCTCCGGGGAGTCGCAAGCCGGTAGCGGTGCGGCGACAGACTTCGGAAAGTGCCCAGCCGGGTACACAGCAAACGCCAGTCGGGCGCTATGCATAACCCAAGTCTGTAAGGGCTATAGACTCCGCAGAGTCAGGCCACGAGAGTCCTGTCGGGGACAGGATACCGTTCCCCAGCGGTTATCCAAAAGGAGCAGCTCATACAGGGGCTGCTCCACAGAGACGCTCCAGGAGGAGGAGTGCAGGCGCGAAGCCATAGGGAAGGCCCCGCTGGCAGTGCCTAGGAGAGGTTCTGCTTCACAAAGCCACACTCCAGGAGGAGTTGTGCAGGCGGGAAGCCATAGGGAAGGCTCCGCTGGCAGTGTCTAGGAGAGGCCTGCTTCACAAAGCCACACTCCAGGAGGAGTTGTGAGGGCGGGTGGCCGTTGGGAAGGCTCCGCCGGCAGTGCCTGGTAGAGGCCTGCTTGAAAGCACCCTCTTTGCAAGAGGTGAGTGCAGAAGGGCAGATATGCTCTGACCCTGAGTCCGACGATGACTTCCAAAAGGAGGGCATGCAGCGGCCAGAGCTGACACCGTGTGCAGCACGGTTTGCCATGTCGTCGGACGCTGGTGAGCCTCTGGGTGAGGAACTTGCCACCAGCATAAATTACCAAATCTCACATCAGCTACAGGAGCTGACAATGGATGAGACAGTAAGGAAGCAAATTGGGCATACAAATGAGCGCCCAGGAGGAGGTGAAGCTCCAGCATATTTTAAAGTTGCTGACATCTGGCATAACGAGCTTTGCCAGGGTGGTGGATGGAGAGGACATGATCAAATTACAACAAAAGGTGTGGTGCTATTGTGGAGTACCCACTTTGATATCAACTGCCTCCGCAAGACTGCGTTTAGACCAACCATCAATCCTAAATATGCTTCACTCTGCCAGCCTGGCACAGGGCAACTGGCAAATCTGTTGGGCGAGGATTTCGCAAGGCAGGTGAAGGAGCTGGAGGAGAGTATCCCTATAAGCGAGGAGACTGGTCCGGGCAACGGACGAGTCCAAGCTACGATGCAGCGCAGTTGGCGTTCGGCTGTAGTAGCGCCAGGGAAGGTGAGATATCCAGCTCGGGGCCGGGGAAGAATGCCAGGTGGTAAGGAGGTAAGTGGGTCTGGTTCTCATGTAGACAGATCTAATGTGATACCTCAGATATGTTTATACTGAAGGTTATTGAAGGGTTTGAAATAAAGCTTAATGCAAATTCTGATTTATCCATGCAACATGTTCCAAAAAAGGAGTTTGACCAGTATCACTGAACAAATGGAAGTTCAGGTGCAACTTGCAAGCTTATGTAATAAAGGTGTAATTGCTCAGGCAGTTTACCAAAGCCATCAGTTTGTGTCCAATATCTTTCCCAGACCAACAAAGGATGGGGGATGCGGAATTATACTGGACCTGAATAGTCTTAAACCCTTTTGTATGGTATAGACATTTTAAGATGGAAACGTTTGAGGAGATAAAGATGCGGATTCAGTGTCTGTTCATTGCAGGATAAAAGATTTAGAATTCAGCTGGATGGGTCAATTATGGCAATACAATGCACTGCCTAATGGTTTGTCTTCAGCTCCTAGAGAGATTACAAAGTTGTTAAAACCTATTCTAGGCATGATGAGAAGTCAAGGGCATGTGCTCATGGCTTACCTAGATAATATCTTGATTGTAGGACAATCAAAGGAAACAGCTGAAGCATCAGTGGCAGTTGGTAAAAACCACTTTTGTAAAAATTGGGCTTCATAAGCTATCCAGAGGAATCTAAATTAATATCTGTGACACAAATTGACTAGTGGGTTCACAATAGACTTAATCAACATGATTAAGTCTATTGTGGCAAAAAAAGGTAGAGCTAATTAAGAGCTGTCTCAAGTTAATTGCTGACACACAGCCTTCAATTAGCCAGGTGGCGAGTCTCTTGGGGAAATTGCTAGTAGCAATTACAGCTGTTCAATAGAGGACATTTTATTATCTACAATTATAAAGGTTAAAGGAACAAGCACTGAGGATACATTGGGATCATTATAATAGACCTATGCTTCTATCAACAGAGGCTGTTGCTGATGTACAATGGTGGATTCAGCATGTGTCCACTAGTAGTTCCAAAGTGTTATTGGACCAAGCTTCCATGATTTTGCAGACAGATGTCAGAGCACTTGGGTGGGGTGCTACTGATAAAAGATCCAGCTGTGGAGACAGATGGACATTGCTTCTGCAAACATGGGTAATTAACCAGGAGTATTTTATGGACTCAAGGCTTATGGCACTAACAAAACTAGTTTGCATGTGCAGTGCCAAATACACAACACTGCAGCAGTTGCTTATATGAATCACATGGGTGGAATCAAATCGTTATCATGTGACAGATTGGCAAATAAAATTGGACCTGGAGTATGGATATTTGGATTGGAGCTATCTATCTGCCAGGGAAACTTAACGTAGTACCAGATGGCAGGTCACGAAAATTCCGTGATAATACAGAGTGGATGTGGAACCAGGATGTGTTCAAGAACAGAGTACATCTATATGGAAGGCCAAAATATGTTTCATGGGCACCAGATCCAGGGGCAGTGGCAATTGATGCTTTTTCACTAAATTGGGATGATATGTTTGTGTACATTTTCCCACCATTCTGCCTCATAGGTCGGTGGTTGAGAAAATGAAGCAGGATGCCGCTTCAGGGGTTTTGGTGATACCAAATTGCCCGATTCAACCTTGGTTCCCTTTGATGTTACAGATAGCGATCCAACCTCCTTTTTGCGGTTTCCAAACAGTAGGAATTTGCTGGAGCATCCAGTAACGCGTTAAGTTCATCTGTTATGTGATCGTATTGATCTGTTAATTTGCAGGTTTTTAAGAATGCCTTACATTGGTCGACGACTTTCTAGGCCAACGGTGGATATACTCACTGCAGCCTGGAGAAAGAGTACTCAAAAGCAGTATATGCCTTATGTAAAAAAATAAAAAATAAAACAATAAAAAAATCAGAATATTCAATATGATACTGTAGTTATTGAAAATGTGTTAGAGTTTTATCTACACTTTATTATGATGAGGGTCTTAGCTATACTGCTATCAATAGAGCTAGAAGTGCATTGTCGGCATATCTTATACTAGATACACGGACACAAAGTATAGGTTCTCACCCTCTCATATCTAGGTTGATGAAAGGAATCTTTAATTCCAAACCGCCTAAGCCTAGGTATATGGTCATCTGCGATGTAATCGTTGTTCTTAATATGCTTCGTCATTGGCTCCCTGTCACGTCTATAACTTTGTTAAAATTAACCATGAAATTGGCTATACTAATGGCATTGGTGTCAGTACAGAGAGTGCAGACTTTGCAAAAACTTCAGTTAGATAGAATGGAAGTGACTACAGAGAATGTTCTGTTTTATATTTATGACGTGCTCAAACAAAGCAGGCCAGGTGTGACAGGATATAAGATGGTGTTCTCAGCATATCCTACAGATCCATCTTTATGTGTAAGGACACATTTCTTACATTACATGGAAGCCACAAGGGCTTTAAGACAAGAAGAAACAGGATTATTTGTCAAAAAAGCCAACTTAAAAGAGGGGCAGTTCAGACTATCTCAAGGTGGTTAAAGCAAGAGTTTGTTCAGGCAGGAATTAACATGTATCTGTTTACATCTCATTCCACTAGCGCAGTAGCAACATCCGCGGCCAAGGCGATGGACGTTCCCATCGACCATATATTAAAAGCCGCAGGTTGGAAAAATGAACTTGTGTTTCAGCAATACTACCATCGGCCGATTGCCGATGGAGGGCTGTTTGCCCACTCAACATTGAGTGCTGTTGCTATTGTTTAAAGTGTGTTTTCAATACTGTTTAATTCGGTTTCGTTTGTTGCCCCTACATTAAGAGGGTTTATTGGTTGTTTTATGACCCAAAATAAAACTGTTTTGTTTTTGCATGATATGCAATGTCATGTTTACAGCATTATTGATGATACTCGGAGTCAATCGATGCAGTGAGAAGCCGAGATTTTGATCTGCGGCATAAAAATCACAGAGCTTTAAAATCTTCACGTAGTCACTCACGTTACTCCGAAGTAAAATAGTAAGATTAAACGAGAACTTACCAGTTTGAAGTTTGATCTTTATTTTATGAGGAGTTACGTTGGTGATTACGTGCCCGCCACGCCCATCCCTCTCTCATAGAAAAAAGGTCATAATGGTAGTTCTCATGTTGATCATCTTAATATGTTACTTCAATTATGGTGTTGTCTGTGATTTCATACCACTGCTTTGAAGATTGACGCGCATGCGCCCTGACGGGTCTTCTTCACGTAATCACCAACGTAACTCCTCATAAAATAAAGATCAAACTTCAAACTGGTAAGTTCTCGTTTAATCTTACTATTCATTCAGACATGACATAGATTTAAAACATGCTGATGCTTTAATAATAATAGTAACCCCTCTCACCCGAGAGGAAACTATAAAACAGAACTTAAAATGGAGTTGTCAAATACCCCCGGTCTGGCTATGGGTTTATTATAGAACGTCTCAAAAGTGCGCTCTGTGGACCATCCTGCAGCCGCTAGGATATGGTCCTGCGGGACGTCCATGACCCTCGCTGCTGAAGTACCTGCAGCCCTGGTGGAGTGAGATTTGAAAACGTCAGTATCTACTCCTGCATAAGCCAGAACCTGTTTCATTCACCTGGAGATGGTCTGTACTGAAACCTTTTTATGAGGTTTCCTGTGACTAACAAATAATGCTAGTTCTGACACCCTATGGGCCCTTGGTGACCCTAATATATTGTTGGAGGTGTGTGACCACACATAAACGAGAGTCCAAGGGGTATGCCATAAATAGTAGTTTAAGGCCAGAAGTACCTGGTCTACTCTGTTTGACTAGATCACACACATAAAATGTTATACTACTGGCAGATATGATCATTCTATCCAGACGTAGCTTATGCAACGACTTGACCCGTTGTGCTGACACTAGTACCATGAGCATCACTACCTTGTAAGTGAGCTGAACCAGGGACAGGGATGTTGCTGGAGCCCATTGGCGAAGCAGAGTTAGTACCACACCTACATTACATATTTCCGAGTATCTGGGCCTGGGAGGATTCGAGTTGAAGATACCCCTCATGAACCTGGATATCAATGGGTGAGACGCAACAGAGTGGTGTCCCGATCTTGGCAACAAGTATGACGACAAAGCACTTCTGGCACAATTAAAGGACTGTAACACAATCTCTCATCAAAATAAAGTTTTGACTGGAATTCTAATACATTAGTTATGTATGCTGTGTCATACGAGATATTAGATTGTAAACAGAACACTTCCCATTTCTTGATATAGGAGATGTACTGTTTCTTGGTACTATCTCTCCAGGCCGCAGTGAGCACATCCACCGTACGATCAGATAGTCCAAGCCCCAGGAAAGGTCTTCTTAGAATCTGCAAACCAATAAATTTAGCCGATCATGCAGTGGATGATTCTCCCCCGTCACGGGGTGAACTAGCAGATTTCTGCATTTGGGAACCACCATACAGGGTTCTGTGATCATACCCAGAATGAGTGGAAACCATGGCTGTGTAGGCCAGTCAGGGACTACGAGAATGCCTGAGGCAGACTCTTGCTTGATTTTAAGCAAGCATCGACTGACGAGGCAAAATGGGGGAAATGCATAGAAAAACATTCCTCCCCAATGTAGCGAGAATGCATCTACCGCTACTGCCCCTGGGTCTGGTTCCCATGCAATATACTTCGGTAACTGGTGATTGCGTCTGGATGCAAACAACTCTATACCGAGAGATAATATCATTAAACACGTTATGATTCAACATCCATTCTGTGTTGTCTTTGAATTTCCGTGACCTGGTGTCCGCCACCATATTGAACCTACCTGGCAAGTAGGTAGCTGAAATCCAAATATTTCTTGCAATGCACCAGTGCCAAATGAAGTTAGCCAATTTATCACAGGATACTGACTTGATTCCACCCATGTGATTAATATTTGCCACCGCTGTAGTATTGTCAATCTGAAGTTGAACATGCAGATGGTGCATATTCCCGCAATAAGCCCTCAATCCATAGTGCTCCCAGCAACTCTAAATAGTTAATACCATGCAACAGAAGAATTGATGACTCGTGCATGTTCCATCTGCCACCACAGCTAGAGATGGTATCAGTAGCGCCCCATCCCAAAGCACTAGCATCAGTTTGTAAAATAACTGAAGGATTGTCAACCAAAATATTGCTAAAGCAATGCTGAATATTGGACTTCCACCAGTGTAACTCAGTAATGGCTTCAGCCGGCAATTGCGTAGGTCTATCAAAGTGATCTGTATGGTGTTTAAGTGCCTGCTCCTTTGCACATTGTAATTGTTGATAATGCAAAGGCCCAAATTTTGCAGCTGGGAAAGCAGCCACTAATTTGCCAATTATACTGGTTACTTGTCAAATAGAAGGCTGCTGCTTCATTATGAGATAATTACAGGCTTCTATTAATTCCAATCTCTTGCCCCAAGGCAGAGTTACAGAAATGTGAACAGAGTTAACGGTAAATCCTAAATAATCCATAACTCTAGATGGTGTCAACTTGGATTTCACTGGATGAATGAGAAACCCCAATCGCACAAACAAGAGCTTGGTGGCTGAAATAGCTAAATTAGCTAATTCTAGATTTTCCCTATAATTAGGCCATCACTATATGATTTTGAGCTCGTAATAGCCCAAGTCCTGGTTTCAATAATTTTGTGAATAATCTGGGGGCTGAAGTCAACCCATTAGGTAACGCTTTAAACTGCCATAGTTGCCCCATCCAGTTAAATTTCAAATATTTCTGGTGATCCTTATGAATGGGTTCGTTGAGATCGATGCATGCCATATAACATCCCTTGGAAACCAGTTGTTTGGCAGTAACAACGTTTTCCATTTTTAAATGTCTATACTGCACGAAGGAGTTAAGTCGGGTCAAGTCAAGGATGATTCGGCATCCTCCATCCTTCTTTTGTCTTGTAAATATATTGGACACAAATTGGTGAGATTGATGACTCGACTTCTCAATTACCCTTTTTGAATGTAATGACTGAATTTCAGCTTGTACATCCAAACCGTCCTGTTGTGAATGAACAAAGGTTCAGTTTGGTGTATGCTGCGTGGATGGAAGTGAATCAGAAAGAAATTCAAGTTGGAACCAATCTATACTGTGCAGTATAAACGAATCTGATGTAATCCAACGCCATTCATTCAAAAACAAACATAATCTCCCACCAACATGTGACTGACCCACACACCGCATGTTCCGGAAAGAACCAGACCCACCTACCTCCATGGTTACCGGTGGATTTGTGGTGTCTATTTCCGCCCCTGATGTTTGCGGGGTAGAACTGCTGGAGTGCGCAAACTGCGCATCTTCGACGAAGGCCGGCCTGAGCCTTGCCCTAAAAAAGACCTGTGCCCAGTGCGTTCGGTCTTCGAGCTGCCACCAGTTTCTGTGAATCGTTTGCTACTGGTGGAGGCGTAGGGGTGCTGCCGTCGGAACGACGAAGTTGGTGGAGCTCTGTTTAGCCCCACAGCCTTTGACTCATCGTCTAGGTCTTTGACCTGCTTTGACAGAACTTCCCCAAAAATAATTTCATGGCTGCACGTTGCTGGACCTGCATAATCCCGCAAACTTGGGATTCAGGGCAGGAAGGATGGCATTCTAGCGGAAGCAATTAATCTCAAAATGTGCATTGCATATTAATGCCAGCGCATCCTGTTGCACCTCCGACAGGGAACTTCCATCCACTGACCTGGCAAAGGCCGTGACCCCGGAAGCTAGCAAGTTCAGGATCCTCTGGGTCTTGATGCCCCCACCAATGTAACTCCAGATCTATAGTAGGCAATTCCGCTTCACACAGCTCGCGTATCGTGGAATGTTCCCCAGACATACCACCGAACTGCGAGTCAGCCCAAAACTGATTCCGTACGCTCCCCTCCTCAGAGAGGGAGACATTATGCAGCCCTGCACCAGGCGCTGCCGCGGGCCCCTGAGACCCGCGCTGATATGACTCCGTTCCTTGGAGTATATCATGGTGGAGCATCCTTTCCTTGAGATGCTCCATCCGGGATAGACGTCCGAAGACGCTACCCATTGTAGGAGGTGAACCCTCCCGGCCGGACTCGTCCGAGTCAACCGGCCCGTTGGACTTTTGTTTGGCTTTTACACCTCTCGGGGTAGCCAAGGTACTCTCCATAGGCACCAAGTCCGAAGTCGCTGGCTGCGCCGCCAACGACTTTGATGGTGAAATCAACGGCCGCCCGCTAACCGCACTCCCGCGGTCTTCCGTAGCTGGTCTCCCCGCAGCCCGTCTGGACTTCACCCTTGACTTGTCCATCACTGTTCGTTCTTGAAGCGCTGCAACAAGAATAGCGAACAAACGACCGCAGAATAAGTTTGAGAACTTACCTGTGGGTCTTCAAACTTACCGCTGGTGGAGCGACGCACCTACCAGCCAGTCGCGGCGTCATGCGTTAGACGTAATGACCCGCATGCGGGCTGGTGGCCTCTTCTTCACGTAGTCACTCACGTGACTCTGATGTAAAATCCCTCATGAAGGGCCTCTGTTGCATCGTCTCCACCAGCCTGTTTGTTTTTGTCTTCGTCTGTGTCGCTTCGAGCCTGTCCTTCTGTTTCTTGCTTTTCTAGCATCTTTTCTTGCAACTTTCTGCTCTTTGTTTTGACCCCCACTCATACTGTACTCATTAAAACTTAAATACTCGCTTACTTTGAATTTAAGGGAGGTTTATTTATCCGACCGTATGGAGCTCCCTGTCTAATCAGCCACCATGCTCTGCCGCCTACCGGATTGTAGATCTGAGTGGTGTGTAACATATGTGTGTAAAGGGCCTGTCCCACTTGCATGCGTTTGGCGTGACCAAACGGAAGCGGAGTTTACGCGAAGTTCGCGCTAAGTATGTGCTAAATACGCGCTAAATTTGCACTAAGTTCATGCGTGACGTCATTTGCGTCATACTTACCAATCAGCTGGGCAGGAGGCGGGCCGCCTGAATTTGGGCGTCGCACGACGTCGGACAGTGACGTCATTACACAACGCCACGTCGAGCCTTGATGTCATCGCGCAACGCCACACGCTAGGCGTACACCGTCAAGATCCTGCGTACGCCGTCAAGACGCTGCATACGACCGCAATGCGCCTGCGTGCTGACAGGCCGTTGATGCGCGAAGATTGCGGACATTGCACAACATCACGCTTCTAAGTGGGACTGGCCCCGCGCGGCCATACGGTGCCCGTACGCCTCAAGCAACCACGTTTGGTCGCGCCAAACGCATGCAATCGCATGCAAGTGGGACAGGCCCTTTAGTATTAGGTAGAGCAGATCTACACATTTGACCTTCCAAAGTGCAACACCCCACACTTGTTTGGATTAAACTCCATCTGCCATTTCACCACCTGTTACTGTAGTTGATATCTATAGTTCTCTCCCCTTTAGGTAGTTCAGGCTGGCTTTAAATAACATAGGTTAGTTTGCAGTGGTCATCATCATTCATGAAATTGCACCCCATGCTACAATGATAAAGCAATGTACAAAACTGATAGATAGCCCTGGCTGTGCACTGGTACTGAATCATTATATTTCGGCTGATGCAAATTACATTTTGTATTACAATCCTGCTGCTTGCTTTCAGTGGCCATCCAATGTGGCCTGTACATTTCTCACTCTAATTCAATAACTTCTTCAGAAATTGTCTTATTTTCTATAACTGCAGGCCTGCTGATCTGGAAGCAACAGAGTGAAATTCTTCTTCTATGGAAACACAAACTGGTGAATGATGAATTAGCAGCCTATTTTACAGTTGCTCAGTGAAAAAGAAAATCATGCTGGGTGTAAAATGGATCACTAATTTGTTATTGTACACATAATTTAGTGGCAAAGGCCAATTTTGTCTTCAGCTGTTCCTGATCATTATGGTGCAATTCTCACTGTGCAGGCTGGGTGAAAAACCATTTGCAACTCTCCATGGGTTTAAATGTCTGTACTTTTATTCAGCTACAGTGGATTCAAAAGTTGAATAAATAATCAGTGCTTCATTGTTGGGTTGTGTTTTGCATTGATAAAAAGAAAGTCCAATTAAGGATGAATTGGAAAAGGAATTGAATCCTCAACTAACTGAGATACATCTAAATAACATCAAAATGTTTAATCCAGTTGTCATAATAGTTTATACGCCACAATAGTATTAAGCCACAAAAAATAAAATTGGACATTCCTACACGCTTAAATACCTTTTATTTGCATTGTGTCCTTTGCATTAAAATGTTAGTGTCATTTGTTCAGCTTTGCTGTCTAAATCCCTCCTCATTCTACAAAAATGATCAACATTATTTTTTGTTTATAATAGTTTCATATAATAATCCTTCACCAGTATCAGACATCAGGATCTTTGGCTCATTTACATATAGAAAAAAATCAAGTCAAGATTCAAGAGTGTTTATGTGTCTTATGTACCAAAGCTGAACAGGGACAATTACATTTTTACTTGCTGCAACTTTACGGGCACATTAGTTGCAATAACAACAATAAATATACAATAAAGGATTTGTTATTCTAATTAAAGTAGCCCGTAATACTGCTAAAACCAAAGGCGTGCAGGTTTGTCGGGTAAATAAACAATAGGTGCACGAGTAGGCCATTTGGCCCTTCAAGCCAGCACCGCCTTTCAATGTGGTCATGGCTGATCATCCCCAATCATTACCCCGTTCCTGCCTTTGCCCCATATCCCCTGACTCCGCTATCTTTAAGAGCCCTATCTGGCTTTCTCTTGAAAGTATCCAGAGAACCGGCCTCTATGTGTGAAAAAGTGTTTCCTCGTCTCTGTTCTAAATGGATTACCTCTTATTCTTAAAATGTGGCCCCTGGTTCTGGACTCCCCCAACATCGGGAACATGTTTCCTGCCTCCAAATCCTTTATAATCTTATATGTTTCAATAAGATCCAATCTCATCCTTCTAAACTCCAGAGTATACAAGCCCAGCTGCTTCATTCTCTCAGCATATGACATTCCCGCTATCCGAGGAATTAACCTTGTAAACCTACGCTGCACTCCCTCAATAGCAAGAATGTCCTTCCTCAAATTAGGGGACCAAAACTGCATACAATACTCCATGTGTGGTCTCACTAGGGCCCTATACAACTGCAGAAGGACCTCTTTGCTCCTATACTCAACTCCTCCTGTTATAAAGGCCAACAAACCATTCGCTTTCTTCACTGCCTGCTGTATCTGCATGCTTACTTTCATTGACTGATGAACAAGGACCCCCAGATCCCGTTGTACTTTCCCTTTTCCCAACTTGACACCATTTAGATAGTAATCTGCCTTCCTGTTTCTGCTACCAAAGTGGATAACCTCACATTTATCCACATTAAACGGCATCTGCCATGCATCTGCCCACTCACCCAGCCTGTCCGTCACCCTGCATTCTCATAGCATCCTCCTCACAGTTCACACTGCCACACAGCTTTGTGTCATCTGCAAATTTGCTAATGTTACTTTGAATCCCTTCATCTAAATCATTGATGTATATTGTAAATAGCTGCGGTCCCAGCACCGAGCCTTGCGGTACCCCACTAGTCACTGCCTGCCATTCTGAAAGGGACCCGTTAATCCCTACTCTTTGTTTCCTGTCCGCCAACCAATTTTCTATCCAAGTCAGCACTCTACCCCCAATACCATGTGCCCTAATTCTGCCCACTAATCTCCTATGTGGGACCTTATCAAATGAATCTCCCATGTGGGACCTTACCTTCCCTAAATGGCCTCCGTAAATTGACCCCACTGTGAAGGGAGTGGTTGAGAAAGTGGAACAACACAGAACTAGTGTAAATGGATGATCAATGGTCAGTGTGTACTCGGTGTGCCGAAGGGCCTGTTTGTATGCTGTAACTCTAAACTTAACTCTGCATAGACCAAACCGCAGTAGTGCAACGTTCTGAATGAAGTGGAGGCTATGCTGTTTGGTCTATGTACACAATCATGAATTTCTACTTTCAAATATAGTTTCATCATTTTGAATCATCTTGTACAAAATAACCGACCTCTTTACCAACAATTCAAATTCATATAGAAACAATTATTTTTTACTAGAATATTTTCTATCTACCTGAGAGGTTAGGTATATTCTTTATTTAATGTTTAATTGAAAAGCAGGTGCCTTTAATAGCACATTACTGCCTCAGTAGTACAGTGGACTGCCTGATGCTTTTAAATTAAAAAAGTAGGTGTTTGTTCATAAATGATAGGAGCAGAATTAGGCTATTCGGCCCATCAAGTCATTCAATCATTCAACCATTCAATCATGGCTGATCTATCTTTCACTCTCAACCCCATTCTCCTGCCTGCTGCCCAGAACTTCTGACACATGTATTACTCAAAAAACTATCAAGAATATTGTAGTTCTACCTCGTGCTTTCATCTGCTAGATTCCATAATGATCAAGCTTGGAGATGTTGATTGAACAAACTTTCAATGTTAATTGCCTTACTGTCCACCAACACCCTAAGTTAATGTGGTAAGTCTTTTTTTCTGACCAACATAATGTGGGTTAATTTTAGTTAATTTACTGGATTTTTGTTCAGCTTTCCGATACATGCTTGGCAATGTGTTTAAGCAGCCTTTCAGTGCTTTCAACCAAGGTTGTTTTATTGGCTTGGTGACAATATAAAAATGAAGAACTGGCAGGTTTGTTAGGTTATTGTTAAAAACATAATTCTACTGCATATAGGATTAGATTAGATTAGATTAGACTTTATTAATCCCCTTATTCAGGGGAAATTCAGATGTCCTTGCAGCACACTAATAAAAATACAACATAGTATTCAAAAAGAAGTTCAACACCAAAACACAAAAACATCCCCCCTAGTGGTTCCCACTGTGGGGGAAGGCACAAAGTCCAGTCCCCATCCTCTTGTCCACCCAGAGTCGGGCCTATTGAGGCCTCCACAGTCACCCGGCGATGTTCTCGCCGGGTGATGGTGCTCAGGCGAGAACATCGGGCGCCGTGGATTACAATGCCTCACAGGTACCCAATTGCACACAACTTGTTTTGATCATAGCACATTTTGTAGATATTCCAAATTATGGATAATATTTCCCTCACTTGATTTTACTGAGCAGTATTTCCATCATTATTACAACGGTGAGGTTTGTCTACCATGTGTAGTTTAATGAGGATGCTGTTATGCACACCAGTCTACAAAATATCTATTGAAATTCTAGCCTGGCAACCAGGTCAAACTTGGAATACCTCAATGTTCACCATTGTACAGCTGACCAGCATTGATGTATGGAGAGATCTTGGGGTCCAAGTCCATAGCTCCTGAAAGTGGCAACACAAGAAGATACGTAGAATGGTAAAGAAGGCATATCGTATGCTTGCCTTCATTGGTCGGAGCATTGAGTATAGGCGCCAGAAATCATGATGCATCATTACGGGACTTCAGTTCAGCAACATTTGAAGTATTATGTGGTGTTCTGGCCACTCCTTTACAAGAAGGATGTGGAAGCTTTGGAGAGGGTGCAGAAGAGTTTAACCAGAATGCTGCCTGAATTAGAGATCAAGGAATGGTTTGACAAACTTGAATTGTTTGCTCTGGAATATTGGAGGTTGAGGAGAAGTCTGATCAAAGTATATAAAATTATGAGAGGCATAGATAGGGTGAACAGTCAAAACCTTTTTTCCCAGGGTAGAAATAGCAAAGACTAGAGCTCATAGCATTTGGGTGAAAGGAGCAAAGTTTAAAGGAGATGTGCTGAGCATGTTTTTTAGGTAGAGAATGGTAGGTGGCTGGAACGCGTTGCCAGGGGTGGTAATGGAGCCAGGTGCAATAGGGGCATTTAAGAGGCTTTTAGATAAGCACGAAGATATAGATTTTGATTTGATTTGATTTTGATTCAATTTATTGTCATTGCACTTTTTAGTGCAACAAAATGGTTTAGCCTGCAGTCATAACATAGAATAAATAACAAAAACACACACTCAACACAGTTTAACATCCACCACAGTGAGTCCACCAGGCACCTCCTCACTGTGATGGAAGGCAAAAAGTCCCAAAGTCCATGTCTCTTCCCTCCTTGCTCTCCCTCTGCGCTGAGGCGATCCAGGCCTCCGATGTTGTGACCCCGCCGGGTGATGGTAAGTAAGTCCCGCGGCTGAATCCGAACGGGCCGGTTCAAACTCCGCGGCCCAGGGCGGTCGAAGCTGCCGAAGCTGCCGCCCTCCAGTCCAGCGGACGCAGCTGTTGTTGCGGGAGCTACGGAAAAACAGGTCACCAACCTGTGACCTGCGAGTTCCCGACGATGTCGTCCACTGGCCCTCGCCGAGCCTCCGAGGCTCCGAAGTCGGGTCGGAAGTCGGGTCGCAACGCCACCACAGCCCCAAAATCGGCCAGCCCCGCGCTGGCAAGTCCCGGCTGGCTCTGCCTCCCGAGCCCCGAGTTCGGTCTCAGTTGGAGGCCGCCAGCTCCGCGATAGGCCTCAGCGCAGACGGAGACGGAGATGGGGGATACGGCAAGAAAGGTCGCATCCCCCCCGAAGGAAGAGCCAAAAAACATGCTTCTCCCACCCCCCACACATACACAACTAAAATAAACCAAAACAAACCGCAACAACGGGACAAAAGAAAACAAAAAAAGAAAAGACAAACGGACTGCAGGCGAGCCGCAGCTGCAAGGCAGCGCCGCCACTTCCGGATTTAGATACATAGATACATAGACAATAGGTGGAGGGGTAGGCCATTCGGCCCTTCGAGCCAGCACCGCTATTGACTGTGATCATGGCTGATCATCTACAACCAGTACCCCGTTCCTGCCTTCTCCCCATATCCCCTTGATTCCGCTAGCCCTAAGAGCTCTATCTAACTCTCTTTTGAATGCATCCAGTGAATCGGCCTCCACTGCCTTCTAAGGCAGTGAATTCCACAAATTCACAACTATCGGGTGAAAAAATTGCCCTCATCTCAGTTCTAAATGGCCTACTCCTTATTCTTAAACTGTGGCCACTGATTCTAGACTCCCCCAACATCGGGAACATGTTTCCTGCATCTAGTGTATTCAATCCCTTAATAATTTTATATATTTCTATAAGATATCCTCTCATCCTATATTCCAGTGAATACAAGCTCAGTTATTCCATTCTTTCATCATATGACAGTCCTGCCATCCCGGGAATTAACCACATGAACCTATGCTGCACTCCCTCAATAGCAAGAATGTCCTTCCTCAAATTCGGAGACCGAAACTGCACACAATACTTCAGGTGTGGTCTCACCAGGGCCCTGTACAACTGCAGAAGGGCCTCTGCTCCTATACTCAACTCCTCTTGTTATGAATGCCAATATGCCATTAGCTTTCTTCACTGACTGTTGTACCTGCATGCTTACTTTCAGTGACTGATGTACTAGGACACACAGGTCTCATTGTACTTCCTCTTTTCCTAACCTGACACCATTCAGATAATAATCTGCCTTCCCGTTCTTGCCTCCAAAGTGGATAACCTCACATTTATCCACATTAAACTGCATCTGCCATGCATCTGCCCACTCACCCAACCTGTCCAAGCACTCTGCATCCTCATAGCATCCTTTTTCACTGTTCACACTGCCACCCAGCTTTGTGTCATCTGCAAATTTGCTAATGTTACTTTTAATTCCTTCATCTTAATCATTAATGTATATTGTAAATAGCTGCGGTCCCAGCACCGAGCCTTGCGGCACCCCACTAGTCACTGCCTGCCATTCTGAAAGTTACCCGTTAATCCCTACTCGTTGTTTCCTGTCTGCCAACCAATTTTCTATCCATGTCAATATCCTACTCACAATACCATGTGCTCTAATTTTGCCCACTGATCTCCTGTGTGGGACCTTATCAAAGGTTTTCTGAAAGCCCAGGTACACTACATCCACTGGCTCTCACTTGTCCATTTTACTTATTACATCCTCAAAAAATTCCAGAAGATTTTTCTAGCATAATTTCCCCTTCGTAAATCCATGCTGACTTGGACCAATCCTGTTACTGCTATCCAAATGTGCCGCTATTACATCTTTGTTAATCAACTCCAGAATCTTCCCCACCACTGATGTCACCCTAACTGGTCTATTATTCCGCTTTCTCATTCCCTCCTTTCTTGAAAAGCAGAATAACATTAGCTCTCCTCCAATCCACAGGAACTGATCCTGTATCTATAGAATATTGGAAAATGATCACCAATGTGTCCACGATTTCTAGAGCCACCTCCTTGAGTATCCTGGGATGCAGACCATCAGGCCCTGGGGATTTATCAGCCTTCAGTCCCATCAGTCTACCCAACACCATTTCCTGATTAATGTGAATTCCCTTCAGTTCCTCTGTCACCCTCGGTCCTCTGTCCCCTAGTACATCTGGGAGATTGTTTGTGTCTTCCTTCGTGAAGACAGATCCAAAGTACTTGTTCAACTCTTCTGCCATTTCCTTTTTCCCCCATAATAAATTCACCTGTTTCTGTCTTCAAGGGACCCACATTTATCTAAACTAATTTGCTCCTCTTCACATACCCCTTTGTTCAAGTACAATACTGACACTTCCGATTTTACCTTCTCCCTTTCAAATTGCAGAATAAAACTTATCATATTATGGTATCACTACCTCCTAATGGTTCCTTTACCTTGAATTCCCTTATCAAATCCTGTTCATTACACAACACAAAATCCAGAATTGCCTTCTCCCTGGCAGGCTCCAATACAAGCTGCCCTAAGAACCATCTCGGAGGCACTCTACAAACTCCCTTTCTTGGGGTCCAGTACCAACCTGATTTTCGCAGTCTACCTGCATTTTGAAATCTCCCATAACCACCTTAGCATTACCTTTGTTACATGCTAATTTTAACTGTTGACACAACTTGCACCCTATCTCCAGGTTACTGTTTGGGGGCCTGTAGATAACTCCCATTAGAGTCTATTTACCCTTACAATTCCTCAGTTCTATCCGCAATGATTCTACATCTCCTGATTCTATGTCACCCCTCGCAAGGGACTGAATTTCATTCCTTACCAACTAAGCAACCCCACCTCCTCTGCCCACCTGTCTGTCTTTTCGATAGGATGTACACCCCTGAATATTCAATTACCAGAAATTGAATTACCAGCTCTGATCCTCTTGCAGCCATGTCTCTGTAATTCCCATAACATTATACTTACCAATTTCTGAGCCTCAAGCTCATCCACTTTATTTCTTATATTTTGCGCATTCATATATAGCACTATAAATTCTGTATTCACCTCCTCTCTCACACCAGTTCCTATTTCACCTGACCTTACTCTGTTATCCCTTCTTGAACTTTCCGTCCCATTAATTTGGGTGTCTTTCATAACTTTTCCTGTACTCTCTTCCCCTTTTTTATTCTACCTTTTTATTTTTTATTTATATGGTTAATTGTCTGTAAAGCGCTTTGGTTTCAGTAATCTGATTGAAAGGCGCTATATAAATAAACTTACTTTACTTTACTTTACTTTACTTTAACTCCATCCTTATACTCTCAATTTGTCAACCGCTACCCCCCTGCTATTTAGTTTAAACCCATCCGTGTAGCACTAACAAACCTGCCTGCCAGAATGTCAGTCCCCCTCCAGTTAAGTTGTAAACTGTCCCTTTTGTACAGGTCACCCCTACACCAGAAGAGATCCCAGTGGTCTATATTCTAAATCCCTGCTCCCTGCACCAGCCACTCAGCCACACATTCAGATCCCCTATCTCCCTGTTCCTGCCCTCACCTTGGGGATAATGCAATCCAGAGATAACCACCCTAGAAGTCCTGCTTTTCAGCCTTCTTCCTAATTCTCTAAACTCACCTTGCAGAACTTCCTTCCTCTTCTTCCTGACGTCGTTTGTGCCCACAGTCACAACCACTTCCGGCTGTTCACACTCCCTCTTGAGGATGTTTTGAAGTCGGTCCGAGACATCTTGAACCCTGGCACCAGGGAGGTAACAGACCATCCTCGAGTCTCGCCTACCTCCACAGAATCTCCTCTCCTCACCTCGGACAATGGAGTCACCCACCACTATGGCTCTGCCTGACGTCGGTCTCGCCGGTCGATTCTCATCACTAGGATTGGAGCCACCGACCTGTCCGCTGCCCAGACTGGAACCATCGTCTGCCCTGACACCTCCCAAGAGGGTGTACCTGTTTTCATTAGGTACAGCCACTAGGGTCTCCTGCATTCCACGTTTACTCCTCTTTCTCATAGTCACCTACCTTTGCTCTTCCGGTATCCTTGGTGTAACAACCTCACTGTAGGTCCTGTCCAGGAACCACTCGTTTTCCCAGATGGCCCTGGGGTCATCCAGCTGCTGCTCCAGTTCCCCAACATATTTATTCAGGAGCTGCAACTGGACGCAATTTCTGAAGGTGTAGTTTCCAGAAGCACCAGCGGTGTCCCTGACTTCCCACATCCTGCAGGAAACACACTGCACCAACTTGCCTGCTATTTCTTCAGTGGACAAAAAAAATCACAAATTTTGAATCAAGTGTAGCCTCCTTGCCTCAGTCTCCTCGCCAAAGATTCTCAAGCCAAAGACTCACGCTTTACTCATCAAGGCACTTCACCCCAACAGGCCGCACCCCCGAGAGCAAGCTCTACTTTTATTTGCTGTTCAATTAACTAATTAGCTGATTTACAAATTTAGTTAACCATTTTTGAATGACCTGCTCTTGAAAACTCACCAAGGCTTTAACTTCTGCAGCCAATCCCCGCACTCACTCCTTCACCTGCTGATCCTCTTGACCTTGAAGGAAGATCCAGGGAATGGAGATATGGATCACGTGCTGGCAGAGGTAATTAGTTTAACTTGGCATCTTGTTTGACACAGACATTATGGGCTTGTTTCTGTGCAATGCTATTCTATACACTAAAAGCACCACCCACAATTCTGTCCCTTTGCTTCCTTCAGTACCTCATCCAAACAGAATTCACCATGTTTGGTGAAAAACCACAAACTTTCATAGGATCCTGAGATGACTCTGAATGCGCTATTTTGACTGCATAACAGTTGGTCCGGAGCTCTGAGCAGTCTAATCTGCCAATGGGGCATAACATATCCGAGATGAACATGGGGATATTAGTTGATGCATATAATAGGTATGAACTGAAAGCAATACTTTCCAAATGTCAGGAGAACATTCTACCGTAGTAATTAAGATGTAAGTAAGAGGGCCATTCTACTGTCACTGATAAATATTTCCCACCAGCTTTAGTTAGTTTAGTTTAGTTTAGAGATATAGCATGGAAACAGGCCCTTGGGTCTCCGCACTGATCAGCGATCCCCGTATGCTAACACCTTCCTACAAACTAGGGACAATTTACAATCTTTACCGAAGCTAATTAACCTACCAACCTGTACTTCTTTGGAGTGTGGGGGGAAACCAGAGCACCCGGAGAAAACCCACGCGGTCACGGAGAGAATGCACAAACCCCGTACAGACAGCGTCCTTGGTCGGGATCGAACTCAGGTCTCAGGCGCTGTAAGGCAACATATCTAACGCTGCACCACCATGCTGCCCCTAGACCCTAACCCGCTGATTAAAGCAGTTTTGGGGACAAAAGTCAGAATAAAGGGAAAATCAAATAAAATACTTTTATTACTGTAATAATGGTCTATTGCTAATTTCAAAAGGACCCAATATACATCTGCTAATCTAAGTATTCAGTGCTTAAAATCACTTACAAGATCATGGTGGACAGGCAACACTTTCATAAAGTTGTTGTGGAAACTGTCAATTCTACATTATATAATTGACTGCAATTCAAAAGTAATGTGTGGGCTGATTTTGTGCTAAATTCTGTTGCATGGCAGTCATTGCTGGCAAATGCAGCATTATTTTTCATCCCAATTTGCTCTAACTGACTGGCTTGTTGGTCCATTTGGAATGTTGGTTATTTATCAACACCTTGATCAGTCTATAGTCATACCAAGGCCTGACCAGGTAAGTACATCAGAGCTAAGCTTTTATACCAACCTAAAAATTTAATGGTTGCAATTGCTATATTGATATAGTGATAAATTTGCTTTTTAAATTTTGGATTGTCTTTATTTAATTTCTCAAACTGTTCTTGTTGATGCAAACTGTGAAGCCCTTGAGAGGTCATTGTCATGGAAACAATATGTAAATGTACGTCTCTCATTTTTTTCCTTTAAAATAGTAGGCATTTAACTGAAATATTGAGATGTTTCTAAATCAACTCAAAATAAGACAAAAAAAGTTGGGGAATGTTGAAGTAATGTAGGACTAGTTTCAAAAGTATACAGTGCATTCAGAAAGTATTCAGACCCCTTCACTTTTTCCACATTTTGTTACGTTATAGCCTTATTCTAAAATGGATTAAATTCATTTTTTTTATCATCAATTTACACACAATACCACAGAATGAAGAAGCGAAAACAGGTGTATAGAAATGATTGCAAGGTAATTAAAAAGAAATAACTGAAATATCACATTTACATAAGTATTCAGACCCTTTGCTGTGACACTCAAAATTGAGTTTAGGTGCATCCTGTTTCCATTGATAATCCTTGAGATATTTCTACAACTTGATTGGAGTCCACCAGTGGTAAATTAAATTGATTGTACATGATATGGAAAGGCACACACCTGTCTATATAAGGTCCCGCAGTTGACAGTGCATGTCAGAGCAAAAACCAAGCCATGGACGAAGGAATTGTCCGTAGACCTCCGAGACCGGATTGTGTCGAGACACAGATCTGGGGAAGGGTATAAAACAATTTGTGCAGCATTGCAGGTCCCGAAGAGCACAGTGGCCTCCGTCATTCTTACATGGAAGAACTTTGGAAGCACCAGGACTCTCCGTAGAGCTGGCTGTCCGGCGAAACTAATCAATCGGGGGAGAAGGGCCTTCGACAGGGAGGTGACCAAGAAACTGATGGTCACTCTGACAGAGCTCCAGAGTTCCTCTGTGGAAATGGGAGAACCTTCAAGAAGGCCAACTACATCTGCAGTACTCCACCAATCAGGCCTTTATGGTAGAGTGGCCAGACAGAAGCCATTCCAATAAAAAGCTCATGACAACCCACTTGGAGTTTGCCCAAAGAAACAAGATTCTCTGGTCTGATGAAACCAAGATTGAACTCTTTGGCTTGAATGCCAAGCGTCACGATTGGAGGAAACCAGGCCAATACCATACCTACGGTGAAGCATGGAGGTGGCAGCATCGTGCTGTGGGGATGTTTTTCAGCAGCAGGAACTGGGAGACTAGTCAGGATCGAGGGAAAGATGAACGGATGCAAAGTACAGAGAGATCCTTGAGGAAAACCTGCTCCAGACCATTCTGGACCTCAGACTGGGGCGGAGGTTCACCTTCCAACAGGACAACGACCCTAAGCACAGAGCCAAGACAATGCAGGAGTGACTTCATGACAAGTCTGTGAATGTCCTTGAGTGGCCCAGCCAGAGCCCAGACTTGAACCCAATTGAACATCTTTGGAGGGACCTGAAAATAAGTAAGTAAGTAAGTAAGTAAGTAAGTAAGTAAGTAAGTAAGTAAGTAATCTCTTTATTGTCATTGCACTATCGTACAACGAAATTTAAAAGTCAATCCCACGGTATGATTCACAAGAGCAATTTTAAATATATAATAAAAGGTAAAAATATATACATATAAAGAGAAAAATTACAGATAAATAACAATAGCAGCTGAGGTAGAACCATTCAGTTGAATGTGAGTGTTATTTCTTATTTTGCATTGTTAAGTTCACGTATGGCTATGGGGTAGAAGCTGTCTCTGAGTCTGTTTGTGCGAGTTTTGAAAGACCTGTACCATCTGCCAGAGGGCAGCAGGTGGAACAGGTTGTGTCCAGGGTGGGAAGGGTCCTTCAGGATGTTGGCTGCCCTGCCAAGGCAGCGAGAGCTGAAGATGTCCTTCAGGGAGGGCAGTGGGCAGCCAGTGATTTTTTGTGCGGTGTTGATGACCCTTTGAAGGGCTCTCCTGTCCGCTGCAGAGCAGCTGGCATACCATGTGGTTATACAGTACGCCAGCACACTCTCGATGGAGCAGCGGTAGAAGGACACCAGCAGCTTCTCCTCCAGGTTGTTTTTCCTGAGGATCCTCGGAAAGTAGAGACGCTGCTGGGCCTTCTTGACTGCTGTGGTGGTGTTTGTAGTCCAGGAGAGATCCTCCGTAATTCGTGTGCCCAGTAATCTGAAGTCTGAGACCCTTTCCACACAGTCCCCATTGATGAATAGGGGTTTGAGGGCTGCACTGTTCTTACGGAAGTCTATGATAATTTCCTTTGTTTTTGTCGTGTTTAGGATGAGGTTGTTGTCTGAACACCACGCTGCCAGTCTTTGGACTTCCTCCCTGTAGGCTGTCTCATCTCCTCCTGAGATACGTCCAACCACAGTCGTGTCGTCCGCGAACTTGATGATGGTGTTAGCGGAGTGGGCGGGGGCGGGGGCACAATCGTGGGTGTAGAGGGCGTAGAGGAGGGGGCTCAACACACAGCCCTGTGGGGAGCCGGTGCTGAGTGTGATGGGGGTGGAGAGGTGATGGCCCAGTCTGACGGTCTGGGGGTGGTTAGACAGAAAGTCCTTGATCCAGAGGCAGATGGGTTGGGAAAGTTCTAAATCCATGAGTTTGGTGACCAGTCTGCTTGGGATGATCGTATTGAAGGCGGAGCTATGCATCGCTGTGCATCGACGCTCCCCATCCAACCTGACAGAGCTGGAGAGGATCTGCGGAGAGGAATGGGAGAAATTATCCAAATACAGGCGTGCCAAGCTTGCAGCGTTATACCCAAGAAGACTTGAGGCTGTAATCGCTGCCAAAAGTGCCTCAACAAAGTACTGAGTAAAGGGTCTGAATACTTATGTAAATATATTTCAGTTATTTCTTTTTAATTACTTTGCAAATATTTCTAAACACCTGTTTTTCGCTTCTTTATTCTGGGGTATTGTGTGTAGAGTGATAATTTAAAAAAAAAAATCAATTTTAGAATAAGGCTGTATCGTAACAAAATGTGGAAAATGTGAAGGGGTCTGAATACTTTCTGAATGTACTCTACATAGATAGGAATCACCAAACTTTCTTTCATTATATTAATTCTTGATTAGTACGAGTGTCAGGGGCTATGGGGAGAAGGCAGGAGAATGGGGTTGAGTGGAAAAGATAGATCAGCTATGATTAAATGGCAAAGTAGGCTTGATGGGCCGAATGGTCTAATTCTGCTCCGAGAACTCAACAATGTCGAACTAGCATGCCCATGGAAAGCTGTAAAAAATGGATAATTAAAAATTAGAGGGGCAGACTAGTCTGTGGAAGTAGTCCTGGAATCACAGTATGTGTAAAATATAATTACCTCACTGACATCAGGGCAGCATAAATGTAAGTGGAATACAAACATGGATTTTGTCCATGTTGAGTGATTAATGAGTATTTTGCATTGCCAAACGCAGTTTTGGATGAATAACCATCCCCAAACAAAGGATATTGTTTAAATAAAACATTCTAAGACCAGAAATTACAATTAGCTTATCATGCTCAGGCTGTTATGAAAATCACAATGTGATGTGCAAGTTGTCCAATGGGTTGTGTCAATAAAGGCTTCACATTGAATGAAACAGCAGATAAAAACATTGTTGACGAATGGCTTTATTTTTAACAAACTTTTGGTTCTTTCATTATTATTTTTATTTTTTTTGCACTACCTCAGATTGTGCCACAGCACTTCACCTTGTTGTCTTTTGCACTCACCGTTGTAATTAATGTTGTATTTATCATTACGGTAAGGTAGAGTTTGCTCTGTGAGCTTCATGTGAACAAGGAATTTTATTGCACGCTGGCTTATAGCTAATCAGGTATCTGGTTCCTGTTTCCTTCTGTAGAAACAGTTTTCTGGACAATCAGTTCCCAGGAGATGCCTCATTCCCGAAGTAACAGAAAAGCTCAGACAAAGTGAAGCCCAGT